>JADLZK010008310.1:0-118750 GCA_015847255.1 Hyparrhenia diplandra
ATCATTTTGTTGTACGCTCTTTGCTTCAACTCTAGCTTCGCCTCTCTTTCCATGAAAGGTTGCCAACACGTCGAGAAGATGATCACGTTATCACTTATGTTAGCATGTCAATCGATTGGCAAGAATGAAGTTAGTGCTCTCATGTCCCTAAATGCAATATGCAAGTCAATTGGACCTAGAAGCACTTCACCAAAGGATTGTCGCGGCATCCCCTCTTGATAATTGACCATCTATCCTATAATGTGATCACACAGCTCTATCGTGTCTTGATCATCCCAAATAAAACCCTATCAAGAATACCTTTGCCTTGATCTCCCGGGTTCCTCTTAAAGCGAACAGAGCTTGACGATCCACCATGTCCATCATCATCCTCCATGTTCATGATCATCATGCTCCATGTCATCCACGTAATCCTATCTCAAGTCAACATTTAGAGCAAAGGATTAGTGCGACAAGTGTGTCATCAATTTCCAAAACCAAACATGAGATTTCAGACAGCTACCCAACAAGTATACCAACTTGAGCACGAGGGTTAGCATGTTTTCACCACCAACTTGTATCTGGTGCAATAAAAATAAAGCGTTTCATTTTCTCAAAAGCGCGGAATCCCGCCTCGCAAGCTTCGGTGGGAGGTGTGCGGTACCCAAACCCATCTCAACCCTTGCAAACACCACACAGCTTCGCAAATGTGCCAACACCATCACATGTACATCACCATGTGATCGTGTGTTAAATTTTCACAATCAATTTCGAAGGTTGGGTTAGCTCTCTAGGTTAGAATGCATGCATATGAATTTTGAACCTAGAGGCACATGAGGATCGATGTTCTCGCAGGTTTTCCCTCTTTATAGTTCACTATCGATCCTAAATCACTCACACCCCTCTATGGTGTCTTGAGTGTGAAATCAAAATGGCCTGGTTACATACCATTGCCTTGAGCCCATTTTGATCCTCAATCCATGCCTCGTGAAGGTTGATCACCTTCCACCATGACCACCATGCTCCATCGCTCGACTTGACCAATCTCCAATCTAATCACACACTTAGCAAAGGGATTAGTCCTAACGATATCACTAATTAGCCAAAACCAAACTGGAGATCTTGGTGACTAACCCTAACCCTGACCTGATTTGTAGTCAACTATTTTTTTTTTGTTGTAGTCAACTAGTTTATTCGCTTATCAATATATATATAGTTGTCTTTCTATTTTTCCATATTGGAATGTGATGTACAAAAATCAATACTAAAACTAATTAATTCAATATTTATACGCATATATAAAAGTTGCATCAAGTGTTGTGTCTGACTGGCAGTGGAGCAGATAACCCAAATAACGCTCACAGTGGCGGCATCTCCGTACAAAGGCGGCTACACTCAACAAATGTATGGTGTCTCCATCGGTGTCACGCCCATGTACAATGCGCCATCGACACTCAACAACCCAAATGCTACTGACGGGGAGAAGAGAGGTTGGCTCTGGGTCCCTAAAGCTTATATCTTTTTAAATTTGTATCCTTCTTGTAGAACTAAACAAAAAAGGTCAATTCAAAGTGATCCATGTTGTATAATCAAACCATACAAAGAGCCACTTAAAGTTTTGTCTCTTTCATATTTGTTTTATATATCTTAGATAGATGGTAATTTCTCTTATAAATTGAAGATGTTGTAGCATGAGATCAACACAACAACAAAACAACATGGAACACATGTGTTCTATTTATAGAAGGCTATGAGGAGGTTGATGAAAGGGATGCTAATGTGTACATTTCTAGAAGCACATATTGGGAATTTTCTAGAGTCTCACTATTTCATTTTTTTTGGTACACGTATGTACATACATGAATATGGGCATCTTGGGCCAACCTATATAGCCCGGTCGAGTGTCCAACAAAGTGGGTGTGGATTAATTAAGTCCATGGGTTAGTGCCATGACAACAATTTGATTTACCGTGGTTGATTCTCCTATTCGCCCAGTGCTCGGGCTACACCCATTGTATACGTTCGTACACTTTGGGCCATTAATGAATGGCTTGCTAGGCCTCAAGGTCCAATCCGAGAGAAAGCCATAGTGCTTGAGAAACGAGCTAAGAGACCAAGTGCCCTATTCGAGCCGCCGTGCTCGAGGGGCTTGGCCGCACTAAAGTAACTCGAGTGGGGGGCCGACAATTGACCAAGGGCCACAACATCCTTGCTCTTGCTCAGGCAAGGTTTCTGTCCACAGGCTAAGCTACACGACGCCAGGCTTGCTAGAGCGTTGTTCCCTTGCTCCCACGAGACCATGTCAGCCACTTCCATCACAAGGTCACGTCGAGACGTGGCACCGCGACAAGGATCGCCGTATTCCTAGTGCGTGACCAGGTCCTAGAACCACATGGTAGCCTCGCTCTACGACCGACCCCCTAGCATGCAATGTATGCCACAAGAAAAACCCGAGGAAGGTACAACAACTACAAAGACAACACCTCATAGCCCAGCTCTAGGCTATAGCAGAATGTTAGAGGCGTTGGGCACCAACAACAAAGACTAGGGACTGAAAAACATGTAACTTGTAATCTTGATTCGCTCAAGTATATAAGTTTGGGCATGGATTCGTGTAGAAGGGATCAAATTGATTGAGCATTTAGCCTTTGACCGGATCCCGGACCGAGCCATCAAACACTAAGATCAATTGCATAGTGCTCCCAGCTGCGTCTCTACTTCCTCAAAAGAATTTATTTATTTTTTTGAGCGAGGGAGGCCCATTTCTATTATGAAAAACGGAAATACATAGTTTCGTGAGTAGCAAGGAGAGACATAAGACTACCAAGACGTAAGAGAAAAGGACATTGAGCCATAGTCATTAACAGAGTTATGAAAGGCATACAATCCCCAGGCGATTGAGCGAGAAAGTAGACTATAATAACAGTTCATAAAAGAGTCATTTCGAGCCACCAAGCAAGCGATCATCACACATCACAAACCATCTCTCTCTCTCTCTTTTTGAATTTTTGTGATCGTCATCTTGCGCTCACCAAACAAGCGACACATCACTCCGCGTTGTCATCATCTTGATTCTCAACATCTTGACATCTCTTAGGGGGTGTTTAGTTGGTGAAATATTTTGGGTTGGGCTACCGTAGCACATTTCGTTTGTATTTGATAATTATTGTCTAACCAGAGACTAACTAGGCTCAAAAGATTCGCCTCGTACTTTTCAGTCAAACCGTGCAATTAGTTATTTTGTTTTACATACGTTTAGTACTCCATATATGCGTTAAGAGATTTGATGTGACGGAAAAACTGTAGCAACTTTTTTTGGGTTTGCATGGGAACTAAACACTCCCTTACCTCCCGCCTCTTCTTGACTAGCTTTGTCGCTATCTTTAGCCCTGTGTTGATTCCCGGATTAAAGCCTCTTTGTCACCAACTGTGTACAAGTCTTCCCAATAACCCATGAGCGCTAAAGGCGTAATACGTAATATATACGAGGGTATTAAGTAACTTTTTTTTTTTTTTTTTTCAAAACAAGCCCTCATTGCGTGGTCTTCCATAAAGCGCAAAGCAGATAGCGTGATATTCCAAGAGTATGGTGTATTCCTCAAAAACAAAACCATTTTTTGCACCACTCCCGGCATTGATGCATAGAGGTTGGGATATTATTACCATTGAAAGAATTGATTGAGCATTCTAATGCAAAGAACACCACTAGGGAAGTAGGGCTTAGACGCCGGAATCAAGATAAACAACTTGTGTTTTGAGTTCTTAAGCCACTTGAGACTTACACATCGACTCATGTCAAACGGCCGTGGAGATTCTTGCCGGGAATCAAACCCAATGCGCTAGGTAGAGGAGCATCTGTTTATGAATGTATCTTTCAGAATCTTTACTAAAGTCGCAACCAATAGGTTGTCGACCATTGCACAGAAAATAATTAGCCCAACCCAAACAGTGCTTTTACCAGGAAGAAATATTACGGAAGGTGCAATTATTATTCACTTAAACGTTACATGAGCTATACTCAAAAAAGAAAGATGGAATTATTTTAAAGATTGATGGAATTTTTTACAAAGGCGTTGAGAATGAAAGGTTTTTCTGAAAAAGTGGTGTCAATGGGTGAGGCGTTTCGAAGGTGGAAATGTGAATCTAAAGGTCAATGATCAATTAGGTTCATATTTCCAAACTAAAAAAGGTTTAAGGCAAGGGGATCCTATGTCGCCTATACTTTTTAATATAGTTGCCGACATGTTGGTTATTCTCATTGCTAGAGCCAAACAAACAAGGTCGTGGAAGGAATAATCCCACATCTTATTCAAGATGGTATGTCTATTCACGGTATATGCGGATGATCTTTAATCTTTATGAGCCATGATGTTGAAAAAGGCGGTTAATATGAAACTTAGCAACTAACCGCTAGTTGAACAACTATCAGGCTTGAAGATTAACTTCCATAAAAAGTGAGCTTTTTCTTTTTGGAAAGGCAAAAGAACAGGAAGAATTTTATTCGCATTTGTTTGATGTGTCACTGGGTCATTTCCTTTTCCGATACCTGGGTCTCCCCATGAATGTAAGAAAATTAAATAACAAAGATTGGAAGATAATTGAGGATAGAATAGGAAAAAAACTGAAAGTGGATGGAAAAGGTAAACTCTTGTCAGTAGGAGGTAGGTTGGTCTTAATAAACTCGGTGCTTTCTAGTCCACCGATGTTTTATGATGTCATTTTTGAGCTCCCACGTGGAGTACTTTGAAAAAATGACTATTCTAGATCACGCTTTTATTGGTAAAATGATCAACATAAAAAATATAGGTTGACAAAGTGGGAGGTTTTATGTCAACCAAAAAGACCAAGGGGTTTAGGGATTCAAAATTTAGATATTTAGAACAAATGCCTTTTAAGCAAGTAGCTCTATAAATTATTAAATGAAGATGGTGTATGGCAAGAATTGATACTCTAAATAAGTATGTTAAAAATAAGCCAATTGGAAGTTGTGTTAAAAACCAACAGGACTCTCATTTTGAAAGGATTAATGAATGTGAAAGAATGTTTTTGGACTTTGACCGTTTTAACATTAAGGATGGGTCCCAAACTAGGTTCTGGTTTGACACTGGTTAGGAAACAAACCCCTAAAAAGATAAATTTTCTTCCTTGTTTAATATTGTAACGATCAAAACAAGACTCGGTGGCCCAAGTACTTAGTACCGATTCGCTAAATATCTCGTTCGGGAGACATTTAAGTGGTGCAAACCTAGTTGCTTGGCACAGAATTATTGCTTCGATACAAGATATTAATTTAACAAGTGACAGGATACTTTTGTTTGGGGGTTAAACGCATCCCAGGTTGTTTTTTTTTCAGTCAAGTCTATGTATGCTGCGTTAATTAACAATGGTGTTAGAGTATCACAGGATATTTGGCGTATAAAAGTACCAATGAAAATTAAGATTTTTCTTATGGTACCTAAAAGGGTGTTACTTTAACTAAAGATAATTTAGTTAGACGAATCGAATGGTGATAAGAATTGCTCTTTTTGTCATTGTCCGTAAACAATTCAACACATATTTTTGAGTGCATTTAAGCCAAATTTCTATGGCGCGTGGTACATTTTTGTTTGGCTTTTTCATCACCGTCAAATGTGGGTGACCTGTTTGAGAGATGGACTAAAATTAAAACAGAAAAGTAAATTCATTGTTATTAACCGCGCGCAAAGATACTTTAGGCAATTTAAATAACAAGGAATGAAGTGGTTTTGATAAATGTAGACAAAAAATCTTTTTTTGGCAGGTGCCCTTCAGGGGAACCCATTGGCTACGTCAGTGGAGCAAATCTACAAATGGGCGGAAGATCGGTGTAACCAGGCTAGTACATACTCGGCAAAGTACCTTGAAACTTTGGCACTGCAGTTTTTCGGCTCGAGAGGATGGGTATCTACAAGATTGATCGGTCATATTTAGATCAAAACCATTTTCTATTTTTGTTTATTCAAAAATTCGGATGTTGTTCGAGGGCGTTTTTTGTGTTCGAACTATTTTGTAATAATTGGCATGATTCTACCGATAGATGAAGCCGGATTTTATATTTATTGTTAAAAAAAGGTAGAGGAGCATCATGTGTGATCGCGTAAAATCCAACGATGCCCGACAACTTCACTCGCTAGTGTGTTGCACATTCATCGAAACCCAAATCCTCCAAAAGCTCGAGCAAAGCGTTGTGCGACGTGCCACCTTGCTGCAGAGCCTCCAGGGCCTCTCCCTTCGCCACCATTGCTCGCGCACGGAGTCCACGTCCGTCCGTCCTCCGAGTCCATCACCCACCTGACCTTCGCCTCCACCTCCTCCGCGGTGACCACCTCCCTGTCATACCCTGTCATCTCCACTCCAACCCTCGCCTCCTCTACCATGAACACCTTGTTCAGCCTCTGCTCCGCGTACAGCGGCCAGCACAGCAGCGGTACGCCTGCCGTTATCCCCTCCAGAATCGAGTTCCACCCGCAGTGGGTGACGAACGCGCCCGTCGCCCTGTGCCGGAGCACGTCCACCTGCGGCGCCCATGACTTGGTCACCAGCCCCCGGGCTTTGGTCCTTTCCAAGAACCCCTCCGGCAGGAGCTCGCCGAGGTCCGGTTCAGGTTCACCACCGTATGGGCTCCGTACCACCCACAGGAACCTATGCCCGGACATCTCGAGCCCGGTGGCGATCGCCTCGAGCTGCTTCTTGGAGAACGAGCCCATGCTCCCGAAGCAGAGGAACACGACGCTCTTCTCCGGCTGAGCGTCCAGCCACGCAAGGCACTCGTGCTTCGTGTTCTTGACCACTCCGCCTCCCGAGACAAGCGGCCCGACGCAGTAGACCGGCGGCGTGGAACGGCCTGGGACGCACGCGCCGTCCCTGAGCGCGGCCACCGCCCTGGTCTCCAGGCACTCGAACGTGTTGACGAGGATGCCGCGGGACGCCGGGAACCTCTCGAACGCGCTCAGGAACTTCTTGTACACCTGGTTGTCGCGGTCGAGGGTAACCTGGGGGAGATCCATGGGTCTCAACGGGGAACGCCCGGAAAGCAGAGCGGCGTGTCGCCGATGTCTCCGAAGTTGGCGTTCACCTCGGCCTGCTTGTGCGGCATGTGCAGGCCGACGGCGAGGCTGCTGGCGGGGAGGTGTAGAAGAGGTACGCCGGCACACCGATCTCCGCGGCGACGTCGAGCGCGTCGACGCAGAATATGTCGAGGACGAGCGCGCGCACGGAGGCGGAGGGGAGCACCGAGCGGAGGTAGTCGCGGAGCGGCGCCTTGGCGCGGCGGGAGGAGAGCGAAAGGGTCACGCGGCGGCTCCTGGCCCTCAGGAACGGTGGTGTCGGGCGGCGGCAGTGGCAGCACGTGGAAGTTGACGGACGGGTTGGCCTCAGCGGCGCGCGCGACCATCGACGCGGCGGGCGGCTCGACGACGACGACGACGGTCACGGCGAGGCCACGCTGCAGGAAGAGCCCGCTCAGCTCCACCATCGGCTGGATATGGCCGGCGCCGAGGCCTGGGAGCAGAACCACCGTGTCTCTCATCACGGTAAACGCGCGGGTGTGTCTGCTGGCGGCGTGGCCGAGAGATCGAGACTTGTACCATCTACTATATATGCCTGGTCTATGACAGTACTACTAGAATTGGACGAGTAGATCCATATCTACAAAGTGGACAAGCTAGAGTGATGGCTCTCGTGCTACGCGTGGGAAAATGACAACCGGTGAGCCTGTATTATGCATATGAAACAAGGAACGTTAGGGATACAACAGAGAGACGGCTGCCGTCTAAGTTTTTGGAATTTACGATACAGCTAAACAGATAAATTTCATACAACTTTTGTGGCTATCAATTTGGTTGTTTTAATCTTTATATGTAGCCATGATCAATCATGATCATTATTTCTATATATCATTGTGTTCTTAATTGATACATACAAATCTTTCAATATATTTCATAAATTAAATATGGATGAAACATTTATGTATAATTGTGTTGCATGTGTATTTTTCTTTTTTATTTGTCTATAGAAAAACGACAAGGTGAACAAAAGATGAATACAATTCGCTGTTGGCCACTGGAGGCAACAACACGTCAATCATTTGCTCATGCTGCTGCCACATGCCCATGGAAGGGCAGTAAAGAAGAAGACGGCCGTACAAAGCAAGGAACTCGCGCCAAGAAGATCCCGACGCTCGCCGTCTGGAGAAGATGTTTTTGCAAATGTATACAGACGGCACCCGGTGTCCGTTGTACGTGCCAGCTGATCAGCGACTGGCTCGATCTTCGATGTGTGCAAGGTACTAAAATTGTACTGTGGCAGTGTACTGAACTTGTATGGCAGTGTCGCTGAACTTGTCCTGACTGCCAACATTCATCCAATGTTTTTAATTTTAACCAAATATATAGAGGTAATCATTAATGTTTAGGTACATAATATATCCCTAAATAACTATCGTTTACGCTTTTCTAAAAAACTTCAATTAAATATATATTAAAAATAATAATATTAGTAGTACTTAATATCGTTTGAAAAAATCTTTTATATCTAGTTTTTTAACAAATTTATTTGGAGATAAACACACACACCAATAGCGACAAATATTGTTAAATATTTTTTTATTATAAATTTAATTAGGATAAAATACTGCTAATATTTTTAAAAAAATTGGCAGAGAATCCAAAGCGGCACTTACTCCCCTCCGCCCAAAAATCCGAATCATATGAGCAAAGTCGAAGTTTTTCCAAATATCGGGATCATTTTAGATGGTCCTTTCATTTGCCTAATAAATATGACGCCTCGTATGCTGCCGTGCATGTGCCCAACCTAATGCCTTGCATGCGCTGGTGATTAATTGAAAATCTACATTGCTTTGGTGCTCTTTAATTATTATTATTACGAGGCTAAAATGATCCCGATGTTTGGACAGAGTGAGCGTAGGAAGCAGTCCCACGTCTCTTTAGTCCAAGTCTACATCAACATACAGTCGTCATACCATGTGAGTGCATTAAACAGATCGTGACCTGTTTGTACCAATGAGTCCAAGACAGTAAAAAATTGAGAAAATTTCTTATTTGACGCTAAAAAAAGTTATCGTTCCCCATTTAGCATACAAACTTCAATTCTTCGTTATCTGGCCTCGTTCCCCATTAAGCATCCAAACTTGAAATCTTTTTTTAATATATTTGAGGCCTGAGAACTGATGGGAGTCATGGGACGAACAATCTCCAATATTTCTACCATGCGCAACGAGGCCTCCAATACTTAAATTCTTCAAACTTCTTACTTGTCTCCTTTTTCCGCCATAAGAAATTTATTCTCCCTGGCCCTTCGTCGCGATCAGATTTAACCACAACCTCATCAACGAATCCGGCGGGGCCGGCGATGGTGGCTCTCGCTAGGGCAGGGAGTCTATTCATATATTGCACTTAGGAGTAGGCTCAAAGGCCTTCACCACGTGGCTCTGATTTTGACACGAAGGCAGTATATCCCAATCTGCCGCCAAATTAGCACAGCAATATATATCATTGTCCAGATTGAATCCTTTCCATATCAAGACAACAGCAAGATTTGAAAATATGGACTTAACTAAAGATATACATCAATCAGCCAGATCCTCAAAATTGCAACTTCTCACTCAGACAAGGCAACTTAACAAGCTTGATTGAAACTTGAGGCCCCCAATCTGGGCCCAGTCACTACCGACCTACACTACTTACAAAAAAACAACTATTTTTTTCCTTTTGTTTCATCCCTGTGTACAAGTACAAAGTTAGACCAAACTTGTGGCATCAGTCAGCCACTCAGCTGCATGCAAATATACAGTTAGATAGCCTTGTGACATCCTGGCCTTCATTCTATACATGTCCTACATCACGCTGCTTACAATCACAATTTATGGTTGTGGATTGCCTTGCTACTCCACCTGGGGTATGTGCTCTTCAACCTTCGGTGGAAGCCTTGCCTATTGTGCCAGCAGACCCCCATTTCCCTTTCTATGCGATCTTATTGTATTTTAGCATCTCAAGCAATAGATAATGCAGTTGTAACTGGGGGTAGCATCACATGTGTGGAGTAAGCTGTCGCGATACAACATGTGTAGAATTCCTTTGCTCATTCCAACTCATTGTGAAGAAAGCAACATGTTAAAGCAGAAGCGACTTACAACACATCATCCCCTTGTTCCCCTAATTTGTATTCACCTTGTTAGACGTCAGAAATGTTCCTTGTGGAATTCGAATTTTGTTGTAGACTTGCCATTGAATTCATAACAGAGTTTGCTTAGTTCCTGTGCCAGAACTGGAGCCCCACAGTAGAACACTCCTGTACACAATAACAACAATTACCTTCTTACAGTGATCATATCATAGAAGATGGGACCAAGATTACTGATTTGGCCAGAAGTGGATGTTGTTTACCCCTAGATATTTCTTTTTGGGATATATGGACCTGCTTGGTTGCCAGGGCCAGGGCCAGGCCCAGGCACCATCTTACCCTAGGCCCTCAAAATCAAGCGTCCGGGGTTGCTGCCTGGGCCAGGCAGCAACCCCATTAGCAACCCCATTATCTGAAACTCTGAACTATACATGCCCAAAATTAGCCAAAAACAAAAATATAGACTTCCAAAAAGTCCTTGTTTCTGCAAGGAGGCTTTCAAGTCATTACCCACATCTGCTCATTAAGTTCACACAGCATGCTATAGCGCCGAAATAGCGCCGCTATAGCAGCCAGAAGCAATTGCCGCGATGCTCATTAGCGTGCTATAGCCAAATAGCACCACTATAGCGCCAAAATAGTGTTTTTGGCGAGGCTGACCCTTAAATTCTATAGCCCACAATTGAAAACACTGGTTCACAGTAACCACCTACTTTTACTTGAGATCTAGGAAGTTTCTTTGCTTTAGTTATATGCATGAGCTAGTTCAGGTTTTTATAAAGGAGTTAACAAAACCATCCTGAAGGATATTCACAGCTAAAAAAAATGATAAAAGGTAGCTTTCAACAATATCAGGAATATGAGACGTATCTGACCTATCTTAGCATATGGATGTTTGGTAGCTATCTTAGATAGGACCTTCTTAAAGTTCGGTCTTGCAAAATGTGTCCCACCTGCAAAAATAGCTTATCACTACAACAAAAACAAAGATCTTTGTGCCAAGCGAGTTGGGGTATGAAGAAAAGAAAGAAAAGAAAAAGAACAGCAAATCATTTGGTACCAAATAACAAGTTATTCCACATAGTTTCTTAACCTGTACTACAATGAAGTTTTAACGCTTTTAGGGTGTGATGTATATTGGAGTGCTGGAACTTACTTTAGTTCCTGAAACTATATCAACACCATTCTTGGCATGGTTGAGAGCTTGTAGCATTGTAATGAGTGCTGACCGGGCATCCCCTTCCTCATAAACACTTGTGAGATAGTTGTGCATCTCAATGATATTCTAGTATTGAACAAGAATGGTGTTGTCTTCAGTAAGAACATATTTGCAAAGGGAAAACCAAATAGCATGATTTGTAACAGAGATAACGGCTTGATGATACATACCCTCTGATCTAGTTCAGCAATTTCATTCATCACCCCTTTAAACCAATCAAAAGACCCCTTGTTCGTGTCACCCAATAAAAGTAAGCGTTTGTTGTCTTCAGTACCCTCTTTGGTTTTGAGGTAATCCTCATAAGGGTGTCAAGATCAACATGTGCCTTGCAAGCGCCCAATTGGTGGGTACAGGTCACTTGAGGCTTCCTGCAAATTTTACATGAATAAATTAATTAATGTCTAGACTAGTATAAATGAGGAAAAATGTGTGAATAGATGACTAACTAAACACAAAAGAAAACAAGAATTATAATCAATGTTAATTCCTAGATCACAGCATGAAAAATAAGAGGCCAGTTTTTTTTTCATATATATAATATAAGAGGTCAGTTGGGAACATGAGAATGATCACTTACTTCCTCTTCCTCCATTTTGATGATGTTATTGAGCAGGTCTTTCAGTATGCTAATAAAAAGGTGTGGCACCAATTCCTAATCCAACAAGTAGTAAAACATCATACTTGCTGTAGTCTTGTGCGGGAGAACCGTATGGTCCATCAATCAAAAGTTTTGGTAGCCGCGTTTCCCAAAAAACATGAAGCCCCAAATAGAAAAAAAAAAAAAACATATTATTAAGTATTTAAGTGTTGAGATGCATGTGGGGAATTAACATACGCTTTCTTAGTCGCCTCGCCTGCTCGAAGAAGGCCACTTTTTCCCACCCACCGGCGGCTCGGGCCAAGCTGCTGAGAATACCCGCTTGAGCTCCCGTGTCCAGTCACCAAGTTGTCGAACATGAATGCTTAAATAGTCATCCCCAGGTGCTGAAGTAATCGAAAGGATGCCTGAAAGAAGAAAACAAGTGTTTAACTACATATTCTACTGTCCAGACTACAGAAACATGATTTTGTGAGCTAGCTCGAGTTTAGTTACAAAGAAGATCCACACACCATTCAAAAGGTGAAACTGCAGGGCATTGAACAAACATATACTGCCCGCCTTGTAACGGAATGTGGAGGTTTAGACATCTGCAATGTCAAAACATTACCAGGATATATAGCCACCTGCAAAAGAACCATGGGTCAGAGACTGTAAACAAATTAAAACACAGATTTCTAAGTATGTGAAGATTACCTTCAATAACCGGACAGAGTAACTGCCCCGATCTGAAAACCTCAGAGTCCTCTCCCTACATACAGACCAACAGGAACAGCAAGATACATCCATGTCTGTACAAAATAAAAGGATATTAGATACTTAACAAGTTACTGAGGTCCACAGAGACAGAATATAAAAAAATGAAGTTTGGCTCACCGTCTTTTTTGTACCAGTCGTGGATAAGGTATAGACACTCTCCATGAATAACAAGTGCTATGTACACAATGATGAACAAATGATGAGAGTACCAGAATGCATTGAAGCCAGTTAGTTTGTCAAATGGCCTTGGAAGCTTCACCAGGCTACGGCGGAACCACCTTGTAGCTAGAGTAAAAAGCGATAAGCATGCATACAACCATGATTACCCCTGTTATGCCCTCCACTCCTTTTACCAGAGACAGATATGTTGGTTTATTTTCCCCAAAGTAATTGAAGCGGAGCATACTTCATCTCTGATGAACTAATGAGCCGTGGAAAATCACATACAAGGTGGTTCCCTGCATGAAGAACAACACCAACCACAATTGCTGCTGCAATAGTCTGCCATTACAAAACAAGCAAAAGAAAAATTGTTCTTTTAGTATATTCTTGGTCTGGCTGAATCACATGTCACATGTATGTCCTTATTATGAAAACCCTTATCAGGTGCCACTAATACCCCCATTATACTTATTTTTTTTTTTTTTGTTACATTCACAACCAATAAGAAAAGGTCAGCCATGAGTTGCCTTGACATGGCATTGCCCAAATTTTACTTTTTAGCTAAATTGCTGTGATCAAATCACGGCGCAAGTGCAATCACATGGTTTTAGCTAATTGGTGCCTCCTTTTTTTAACTAAATATCAGGCATGAATATATTTCCAGCAGCAAAATCATGTTTTTTGTTAGCAAAATGACTATTTAATAGGGTTAACACAATCTAGACTATTATGTCCTGACTGTAGAGCGTTAAATAAAAGCTTTCAAACAAAAATGCATGGAGGTATAATCCATCAATTGAGCTGTATATCTAATAGGTATAGTATTAAGTCTCTTTTTTTCAAACTGCTGGACAAATGTGATAAAGTAGTCCCACATGTGGCAAACCATGTAATGCAAGGGACAATTCATTTAAACAATTTTTCTTGAATCACATTCACATGAATTCACAACAACCAGCATGCACTATAGAAACGAAGTAGATGATGAAAATGTGTAACATATCTCACAAACACACAACCAATTGTAAATCCTAAAGCTGTACCCGGAATCCATGACCCTCCAGGCCCCATTTTGAAGGAGCAATAAAAAACCAATTCAAGTCTAGGGCTAACCTTGTGGAAATTTATGTTATCATCAACGGCAATGCTCGCGCTGTAGCTTTGTATTCGCAGCCAGGTGATAGTGTGTTATGCATACAGGCAAGAGGATAAGTGCCATGTTCAGTTTGAGAGTCTCTGCAGCACCTTTCGCAGTTGTGACACAGTAGCCCATCACATTAAACACATAACGATTTACGGTACTGAATGAACTTCCAAATGAACAACCCAGCCATTATTCCAATCCACAGTGCAAGCACCCAGAGACGTTTCCAGTTGTCCTCCAGATAGTAGTTCAATGTGCTGCTAATTTTTCGGATTGGACTTCTTTTCCTTAGACCAGCAAGGTTCTGGCTTAGTGCCTGGCTTGTGTAACTCAAAGCCTGGCTGTAATTCACATAGGTATCCTTTTGCAGTAGCAGTGTCTCCAATTGCCAAAGCTGCAATGACAATAAAAGCAAAAAAACCAATGTCACATAATTGCACTCTACATCCCAAACACCATACCAGTTTGGGAAAAAAAAATAACTATACAGCATTTTTTTTTCAAAGATGTTTGCTCTGCAGGTTTCAACCAACAGGTCATTGATCAGTCCCATATATAAAAATAATAATAGTATGTACAGACGTACATGTAAACATAGTGCATTTAAAATGTGGTGCATAATTGCATATGATAATTTAGTACTGAAATTAAAGAGCAAAACTACAAAAACCTTTTTAGAATATTTTCAGTGAGGATCTCCCCAGACAACAATTTGATATGAATGATTCTATGCTTTGCAGTAATAGCTCTCATAGTATAGCTTCAGATTCAGCACAACAATTTGATATGAATGATTCTATGCTTTGCAGTAATTTCACTTATTAGCACAGAAAATATGATCGTGCCAAAGTGAATTAACAATAATAGCTCATAGTGTCATCTCCTGAGAATCATAACTACACTTCTCAGGAGAAAAAGATGCAGGTTAATCATACACGTCAATCTAAGGGACGAAAGTCAAACACTCCACCAGACAGGTGGTCCCCTCAAGATTATAATTGCATCTGGTGGTGCACATGGCTCCCATATGAGCCCACCATACATGCCACAATCTTGTAGAACATGCACGCAATAATTCCATTGTGAAAAAGGTGGGACATGAACTTGATTCTCAGACTCTCAGCTGTACTCACATCTGAGGACTGAAATTACACAAGTACAGAAACAGAAATACTGCATAGGATTATCTGAAAAAAAAAAAAGATGTGTTCTTTTGTTCAAAAAAAATATAATTCGTACTGGACAGTGGACACCTAATAGAACTATTGGCAGCGACAGTTATGACTGTTGTCCTTCAGGAATGACATCTAGAGTTCTGGACAACTAGTCTTGCATTTGACAAATGCAGGCATTCAGGACTAAATGGAGAAGCAGATGCCCTGGGAGGGTTGAAAGCGGTAGAGGAAAATCCCATACTGACCAAAAATCGTTTTCCGTATTATGATACTGTACACGTTTTTTTATCTAAACAAGTTGTCAGCCGTTTTTTACCTTTTTTTTATTAGTTATTTTTGATAAAAATGGGAAATCCCATACTGACCACATTTCTTTCTATATTATAGTAGCGCTCTTAAAGGGTTTTCATCCCTACCATAATGCTTCACGTGCAAAAATCCAAGTCTAAGATTCAGTATGGATGGTAAATTGTATCTTTTCTTGATAGGATTCATTTTTTTCACTAAAATTCTATATTAGATATGAAACATGATCTTATATCAACTGAAAACAATCATCATACTCTGTGCTCTGCCTTGCCAAAGAGTAAAAAGTAGAGGATGGATGCAAGTTTCTCCATACAGCTGGTTATTTAAATATAGAGATTTTCTATCAAGAATTCAGATTATTTAAATATCATGTTGATGAGAGCGAGCTGTAGATTTTTGGTCCCCACAGCTGGAGTTTGGTAACAAATTAAGCTGCCATGCTAGGATCCCTCATGTAATGTGACTGCTGACAACATAGATGTTTTGGTTACAATATACTCCTACAATATTTCTGCAGTTTTTGCTACAAGAAGCAACCTCAAAGGGAACCGATGTATAATGTCTTCAGATATAAAGATGACAGAATCTCCTTAGATGAAGTCAGGTGGTTTACATTTTTAAGAAAGAATGGCTCCAGATGCCCCATCTCCTTTTTACAATAGAAATAAACACAACTGGGCAGTTAAAAAAAAAAAAATGGAGATAGAACTCCAAAAAGTACAGAGGAGCAAGCATTAGGAGAAATAAAAAAAAAGAGACTTCTTTTTCAAGACCAAACATAAGCTAAGATGGTTATGGCCACAGACCACCGATTCTTGTTTGTTAAGTAGATGTATAGAAGGGTAGCAGGGATGACCAAGATTAGACTGGCATATAGGAAAGTTGGAGGTGGGAGATCAGTGGAAGGGTTTGACTACGCAGGAGCAAGAAAACAAAATCTCCCTTCAGATACTGACCCAGGAATGGGACTCTTTCAATAAAAAAGTTGGTTAACTTTTTCGCTTTCAGTTTTCACCAAATAAAAATAGTAGCTGGTGAACTGACCAACCCTGTCATGTTTGGTTAAAACAAGTTAATGCAGCCTTGCAGTATCGGTTTTTATTACCGGACAGACCTAAATATGTCCAGTCAAAAACTAGATTTTTTGCCACACTACCTAATATTTCAACATTTTTCTAGTCAGGTTATTTCTCCTAAACACCTTCAAAATCAGTGGATACTGATGGAATCATGCAAAATAAGATCCTGTTTGGATGAACTAGGACTAGTGATTAGCCGACTAGCAAAATCACTAGTCCCAATAGTTGGATTTACTTGAGTCTTGAACTAGTTGTTAGTTCACTCAGTCAGGCGTGTGTTTGATCCTCATGAGCTAGTTGTTAGTCAACTAGTTGTTGGTTCATAGGATCCAAACAGGCCCTAAGAGTATCATTGAATCAGTTATTTGTCTCCGATCATACACAGAAATGGATATAACGACATGCTATGTTTTACCTCAATGTAGCCAAGCCCTTCAGGATCAAGTTCCTCCATGATCAAGGCTGCATATTCCTCAGCTTGCTCCTTAAGCCTCGACAATTTATTAGCAGAAGCACTAAGCATAATGATCTGGAAAGAAAACAACGGCGACTTTCAATCAACTGATCACAAACCATACTCTTCAGTTTTCACACATCGGAAAAAGAAAAACAAGAAACCCAAACAAACAACCTAACCTGGCCCCTGTCCACGATGACCTCGGTTAAATAAACAAATTAGCTGTAATCCAAAAGCATCCCCTTTCCACACATCGTTTGAGCAGATTAGAGTACTAATTAGGAAGGATGACAGAAATGCCCCCACCAACTATTGCTTTCTGGCCTCCAGCCTCGTGTAGGTCAGTTCCATCTCCATCAATAGTAAATTTTACGAAACACCCCTCCCACGTTCTAGAACCAACAATATCGATTGCTAAAAATAATGATGTGTGGACCACCGGCCGGTGGTGGGGATGCTTTCTCCGCCAGTTTCGCCGGATGGTGCCTCGATTAGTCGGCAATGTTTCTCCAAGCTACCAAGTCCTTAATCCTTATGCGTAAGTCCAGGAACACAAACTTGTAAGGCAACAAATAAAAGAAAAGTACAGAACTACAGAAGCATGGAAATGGATATCCCATCTCAGTTATCAAAAGACCCCGAATAATAATTGTACGAAAAAATATCCCCAAACGGAGAGAAAAGAATCGCAAAGGGAAACACCAAGCGCAGCGACGAGGAATTGTTTACCTCTTTCACCTCGGCCTCCGTGATATGGCCATCTGCGTTCTTATCCACCCTGATTAAAATGAAAAAAAAAAACGAACACATTAACAGAACTGAACAACTGATGTGTTCATATAGCGCTAATTTGAGGGATAGCAGCTCTCAGATTACATGTCGAAGAAGATCTGGAGGCGCGAGTCGAAGCTGTTGTCGGTGATCTGCTGCCAGATCTCGCGCAGCTCATCCTTGTTGATCTTATCCACCCGCATCTGCCGGCGGCGGCTGAGCGTGTCGAAGAGCTCCATGGCGAACTCCTGCGACTCCGTCATCCCTGCATCCAAAAACTCCAATGCGGTTAGGAACTACTCGCTCGAAGGAAAGCCTGGGGTGGTTCTGGAAGGGGAGAAGGGTGGGGATGGGAGTGAAGTGAACCTATGCATTTGGGGAAATCGGCTCGGGAGGTAGCCGTCGCGCGCGAGGCGGTCGAAGTTTGCCTGGACCTCGATCCAGGCGTTACTAGCCTTATTGCCGCCGCTGATGAATCGGAGACCGCGGATCGCGCGCGCTGCGCGCCAGACTTGGTGCGGTCGAGCTGCGCGCGGCGGCGGCGCTGCGCGCGGGCCTCGAGCGCGCGTCGATGCCTGAGGCGCGCGGCGGCAGTGGCAGCGGGCGTCGGCTCCCCCGAGGTTGGCGCGGCTCTGGGTGCGCGTGAAGCGCTTGGTGAGGTCCTGCGAGAACTGCTTGGCGCGGCTGGCGGTGGCCTTGAGCTCCTGCGAGAACTGGGCAGGCGGTGCGAGGAGGTCCGTCGCATCGCGGGCGAGCGCGACCGCGACGGCGGCGCCGCGGACGACGACGGGGTCGGGTCCGGGTGGCGGCGTGGCGGGCCGCCACCGAAGCCGAGCGGCGCCCGCAGCCGCAGGGCTCGACGCTCCGCAGCACAATGTTGTCGTCCTCGAGGAGGGTCCAGCGTGACCTCGACCAGCTCGCCGTCGCCGGGCTCCGGTCTGAGCCGCGCGGCGAGGAGCCTGTGCTCGCGACCGCGGCGTGGTGGCGCCGGAGCCCCATCGCGGACGCCCCGGCGTGCCGACGCCCGGCCCCCTCCTCCTCCTCCTCCTCGCATCGAACCACTCCCTCCCTCCCCTTGCCTGTCTGTCCTCACCTCACCTCACCTCCCGGCCGCTGCTTGAAGCAATGAATGAATGAAGGGCACCACCACCAAACTCCCTTTGACGATTTGGGGAGCCAGCGAGCGAAAAAAAAGATATAGCTCAAGCAACAGTCAAGCCGGCGCGACCTAAAACGCGGTACGAGTAGCTCGTAGTCACCCTTCACCGCTCCCTCCTCCTCTTCTCTCCCCTACGGCGCCCGCGCGTGTGTGTGTGGAGAAAGAGAAACGAAAGGCACCCTCGTGCTCGTGCTCGTGCCAAACTAGCCTAGCCTGGGGGACGACGACAGGGGAGCAATTTATCCGGGACAAAAGCAAATCACAGGCGGCTAGGCGACGCGACACTACGCCCCGAAAACAACGTAAAAAGGTTGGTTGGTGGTGCGGCGCCGCGGCCGGTAACTACGCTCCGCCACCGCCAGCTCGAAAATATTTTGCACAGTGTAACGTGATGATCTGGCACCGCGTTTGCGCGCGAGTGAAAATTTCTTGGTTTTAACGTTTTATATTTGTAGTACTAATTTACTACTACTACAACAACAACAGTCGTCGTTGCAGGTCAGTCCAAATGGGGCACACACGCGTTTACGCGTTTTTGTACATTAGCTGGATGTGCGGCCGGAGAAGAGAAAAGCAGCGACCGACCATGGATGGAATGGGATGGAATTGACGCCGTAACCACCGGAGGCGGCCAGTTGCCATGGCTGCTGCCTGCTGGGACTACGATGATCTGGCACGGCAGAATCTCCTCTAGCTAGCGCGCGTGGGCGGGCATGCACGCGCCGAGCCACCACACTCTACCTGGCCGGCGGCCGCATCCGGCTTATCCTCCTCTCGCCGCCAGGATGGGCGTTACGATTACGACACTGCTCACGTCCTTCCTTTCTTTCTTTTCCCCATACCATCCCAACAGCTTGTTGCCCTTTTTCGTAAATCAACTCTCCTCTTCTCTTCAACCCACGCGTGCCGCCGCGTAGTACGTGCCGCTAGGTTGTCTCGTTTCCCAGTCCGGGCTCTCCCTCCCCAAGACGCCCGCCTCGCCGTTCGCCGAGAGCGTCGTTACGGAAAAACCACCCACCACCACCGCCAGTACCCGACCCGTTCGGGGCGCGGCTGCGCGGGGCGGGCGGGCGAACGACGTGTCCCGTTCAGGGGCGCACCTAGCGTGCGTGACCGGTGAGGTCGCAGGGTGGATAGTGCCGGTGCCGGCCTGCGCAGCTTATCGGCTCAGTGCCCCTGCCCTGCCCAGCTGCCCGGAGCCCTGGGTATCGCCATCATGAGCCCGGCGGGTGCATGTGCCGTGCCGTATTGGCCGCGCGGGCGCCTATACGGCACTGGGCACCCGACGCCAGCCAGGTTTCTGAGGGGGGCGGGCAAGCGATCAGCGATCATGGCCTCGGCACGGCAGCTCGTCGTCGACGCATAGCCAGTGGCTGAGTTGATACTTGATTGTACTTCTACTATAGCTGACTATGGGTGTGTTTAGATCCGCAAAGTTGGTGCAAAATTTTTGGATGTCAGCGTAAATGATGTTCCAACATAGCGTTTAGTTTGTTAGTGGTAAATATTATCCTCTGTAGCGTACTTCAAGGAGAACGAAAAGAATCGTCACCATGCTACAATGCATCTAAAAAGCGTAATTATTTTAATTTTTTTTACCTATATTTCGTCTGGGGAATCTTAACTGCATAGTGTCACGTATTTGAAAACGGACATGGGAATGTAGCGAATGGCAAATTTGGGCACTGGGATCTAGACAACCCTATAGCGGGTGGGACAGACAGCAGGGACAGAATGCGTGTCCCTACAAGCGCTTGGACATTGCGGATAATCCGCAACTGCTACCGTGGATCATTTATTTAGTACATTATAGTCAACTGTCAACAGCACTTGTTTCGTTCCATCCACTTTGTTTTGTTTGTTGTTGCCGGAGGGCACAGTGGCATTTGGCATTTGGCAAGCAACATTTTCAAGTAAAGAGTTCCTTTTTTCTTTGTTCCAACTGGAAGTAAAACAGTACATAAAAAGACTTTCCTATCCATCGGTTGCCTGGGGGTATGCGTGCCCTACAATTTTATGCATCTTCTAAGGATGTCTGCTCATACCATGCATGGTTGATACCTATCGCCTGATGGAAACCATATTCATTTCCAGGCATCTGAAATATAGCAGGACCTGTAAAAAAGCATGCTAAAAAATATGATTAGAATGTAAGTAGGAGCAATAAGAAGATCATCAGTGGAAACTGCAAGTTAACTTATCGATTTGAGTTGTCATACATGCACCCAATGATCTGCCCCCTGCCCATTTGATGATTTGCAATACGCAACGAACACTCAATGATTAACCAGCCTCATCAGCAAAGGATTAGATGCGTTGCCTCAATAAAAGATCTCGTTCGTACACCGTCATTGACATTTCTTAACGTACCTACCTGAAGAACTCAGCAATGAGCGCTGCTGCCATAGGCGAGCTTCATTGGTCAATGGATTTTCTACGTCAATGCCCGTGCTAGCCTGTGCTAGCCTCGAGAAGATGAGAAGAAGGAAGGTACGGAAATGTAACCGAACTGTGCGTGGTACTAAGCTAGTAGTGGAGAACACCTTCAGCTGGGTGACCAAGTCTATAACGAACTCGAACCTCTTTTTAATTTTGCGTATATGATTTGCTCTCATTTTGATTATTGGGTTGCAGCAGCTTCTGATACAGTATACTCGAATACAATACAAATGGATCGAGGGGATGTTCTCAGTGGCATGAGCGCGATTAATGGAAATGATTGGCCGTCTACACTAATATATATAAGAACAAAATTGGACGGGGGAATAAAAGTAAAATTTCTAGTTGACCTAGATACCACAACCATGTTCCACATTTGACTTTTGCCACGGGAAGAACCTCTGGGTAAAGTCATGTGGTGTCCGCTTGAAAATTCCCGAATTATGTCAGTTAGCTCGCCCACGATCTAGCATGTGTGCATGTTCACCATAGATTGTTGATACGTACTGCTGTCGTCCATGATTTAAAAACAATGTTACTTTTCAGCCATATGTCTGACGAGAACCAATGAGGCGCACGGTGGCTTCGAGAATCTCGAATCTGTACAGTTTCTGCGTCGCGGAGTGTCTGCGTAGAGTGAGGTGTGCGTGCGTGTGTTCGTAGGGGTGAGTGTGCGTCGCGTGTTGTGGCGTGCTGCGTTGTCGCGTAGTCATTCTCACACTACGAAGGCAGAGAGTGGATTCGGTTAATGCTCATCATTATGCTTTCTGAATCACCTAGCTCAGTGTTTGAGTTGGTAAGGTGCTATATACTACCTCTGTTTTTGGTTAAGGGTGCCCAATAAATTTTTGACCAAATATGTATATTAATGTTTATGCCACCAAATAAGTATATACTATAGATCTCATGAAAATTTTTAGGGGCTGTTCGCCTAATGGTTTTATGGGCGATAAGCCGAATGATAGTAAGCTCTGATGACGAGAGAGACATTGTACTCTGATAAGTTCAAGCTATTTGTATTTTTCTATAGTTAGCCAAGCTTGAAATCTAGAATTGAAATCTTTTTGTGGACTGAAGAAGTACGTACCATCACTAACCGGAGACTTCTGATTTTTGAGCTATATCCTCGTTAATCATCACAAGATGCATTATTTCTTGTAAAAAAATAGAAAACTTCCTGTACAGATAGCGATATGGAAGAACAACCTCTTCAAGAAGTCCTTCTGTAGCTGTAGCATATCTGGAAACTGGCATACAAATGAAGTGAAGGAGGCAGGTGCAGTGCAGCCATCAGCCTCTTCGTAGCACGTCTGCCTGCGTGAGTACATGCCGTGATTGTAATCCCTCCATATTTATGAGGGAGAGGATTCAAGTTACGGGAAGAAAATTAAGTGGCCAAATGGGAATTATCCTGTGACCAATTAGAACCAGTCTCATCACGTATTTACGAATCACAACCCTGTGCTAAGCCCTGTGAAGCTTGTTACCGAGATACGTAAGAAAAGGAGTGCATGCTAATGTGTTACCTTTTGTGCTCCCAAACAAAATCATGCCCCAAGAGAACAAACATTTTGGCAACCATGGACAACACACATCAAACATACAGAAAGGCCACTTTCATGGGCTCGCAGGGAGACAAATAAACCAGAAAAATATATGTGTGAGGTGTCAAAGTTCAAACTGGACAAATATTAAATGGATTTGGTGTTGGTTGAAACATAACACTAAACAGATGCAAGCCATCAGTTTTCACATTTCACCATCATAACATGGTCGATCAAAGGTACTGAACTGATGTGCACATCGTGCCGCAGAACTACATTCACTGCTCAATTGAAGCTAGGGCAGATAGGCCCCTTGGACAGACCAAGGCGAACCTCCATTCCGTGGTGCATGTCAGGTTGACGGAAACTGTCAGAATCTTGAGGCACTGCAAGCAAACAGAAGAAGGAAAATTAGCACAACTAAGACAATTATGGCAATAGGAAGAACACCCAGATAGTACAAAGGGCAGAAAAAGTTCAGTGCAATACTTTATTTGCAAATGTCTGACCAACATATACATAGATAAAATACTAAGCAGTAAGCACAGATGACCACTGACAAACGGAACACAAGATATTATCACTTATCAGAGATACTGATCCTAAGAAAGTTATTGTAGGCTTGTAGCTATGTGAGACGAGCTCAGGTCAGACTGCCACAAAGCATGTAACACTTTTTATAGTACATAATACATTAAAAATCAAGTAAAACAATAGCCATCAATCATGTAATCTGAATGCTCTTGATCTGATGGGCTCTCCAACTTAAATTACCAATAACCTCTCCAAGACTCAAAAGTTCATCTATATAATTGGTTTGGTAAATTTAATACTCCTGATTTACTGGAACTCCTAACTTTCAGTTAAGCCAGATAAATTAGTTTTACTAAGGGTCTTCCAAATTACAACTACGTTAGTGTGAATTATAGAAGGTTCAAATGATTGAAAACAGCAACACTCTCTGGGTAAGAATATTAAGGTGGTCATACAATATAGCGAAAATGCTTATACATGTGATAGAAAAAGGAAAATGACATCAATAACAAATGACATAATGTCTTACTGTTAAGATAATCTTCAAATCCAAAATCATCCAGGAACCTGTCAGTGCCTCATATCCAAGCAGAGATGAAGGCAAAGCACCAGGGGCCTTTGGAACCTGGCAGTACAAAACATCCATCAGCGAGGCATGAAGAGAGCTAAACTGGCTAAATGTACTAAGATGTCGAATGACGAAGATAAAAAAAAAAAAAAAACAGAAGGATGAAGATAAAAAAACACAAGGTGCGCTCCTATTTCCTTAGTTGCCTCCCTTTTTTGTCCGTTCACAGTTGGTGAGAACTTAAAAGGACCAGATGAACACAAACAATTGCAACATGGGCATATAATTGCAAATTGTAGCAAAGAAAGGTCTAGACATTCTGAGACCCATTTTATAGTGAATATAAACCAAACATTGTCCCAGCAATGTGCATATTTATCTGTGAGAAAGTGGCACTTACAATACTAAGAGTTACAGAAAATCTCACACAAAAAAAACGATAACAATAACACAGGTTTTTGAAACAGATGCAAACCTGAGTGTAGATGCAATCAAGCATGCAGGAAACCATAAGCTGTGTAATACAAGCAGCACTAGACTAAACAAAATATAGCAAATAAACTGCTACCACCATGAAGTTTCACGTTTCAAAACTGACAAGCATGGTACCAAAGAAAATACAACAATCAAATATGGTAACAGTTCCAATAAGACGCTTAAATACACAGGAAATAAAACCTACAGATATGCAAATGATTCCTCATCCTCACAGCATGGCCAATAATTGATGTAAACATTTGACAAAATTCCACTCTTCAGTTCAGAGGCTTATTCATAGGTACAGTATGGCATGTATGTCATGAGGAAGGTAACGAGCTTCAGATATTCACCAAAACTTCCCTAGGCACTATCAATTCCAGCAGCCAGATCTTTGAACCTAGTTTTTAACAAATTTATTTGAATATATAAATGTTGCGACGTATTTTTTGTACAAATCCAGGTCAAAGTTAAGACGAAAAAAAAAAAGCGACTGACATTTTGGGACAGAGGGAGTACTTCTAACTCGAATTCAAACGTATGGATTGAAGGAAATTTTATTTTTCTGGTAACAACAGCAAAGGGGAAAGTGAAGAACCTGGAGAGGATTTGGGCATCGAGATCCTTGCGGATGTTGAGGGCGGATCCGTATATGGCATCTGTCCCGAACTTCTTCTTGTCGGCCCAGAACTTGGTCTCCTGTGCGGGGGTGCGCGCGTGCCCCCAAACATGGGTTCCAGGCTCAACGTTAGGGTTTCGATTTTCGAGGGCACGGACAGAGGGGAACGGAGAAGAGCGACGGGTCCTTTACCGATTGGATGGTGGACTGGAGCGGGTGCGGCGGCGCGAGGTCGGACTTGACGCCGGCGTTGATGCCGAAGCGGAGGGTGTCGTGGGTCTCGCTAACCTCCCTCTTCATGCTGCTGCTCTGCATCGTCGATGCTCTCCGCGACTCCGCCTGCGCCGCTCTCTCTCTCGAGAACTCTCGCCTTCTTTCTTTCTGGGGAAGAAAGGAAACCGAAAGACACTGAGGCTTCGGCCTCTTGGTATGTATAGGACTCTTCTTCAATTTACTGGGCCGGCCCAACTGCGATCGGCGCATTCCGTGTCAGAAGACTACGCGGCAAAAAAAAAAAAAAAAAAAAAAAAAAGCCTGGTAGCCGGTACGGCGGTACGCCGGCTGCCGCCGGACACCGGCCAACCGTTGGGCGCTGGCGGCTGCCGTCGACGATGAGCGATGCCGCCATGGCCGGGGCGACAGGTACACGGAGGGTGAGGCACTGATACAATTTGGTTTTAAAAACGGATACAATTTGGAAGCACATCACGTCTCGGCTTCTGGCGATGCTGCCGGGCTCGACCGTCTCCTCTCCTAGTCGCGCATCACGTTGGATCAACACATCCGATGGAGGTATCTTGTCTTTGCAGCAACAAGTGAAACCAGATGCCAAAAAAAAAAAAAAAAAAAAGTGAAACCAGATACAATTTGGAAGCGGATGCACTTTTTTTTTAGATCTTCAAATAACATTACATAATTTACTAGAGCTTCTAAAATAGAACTAGAGGGTTCATCGACCCAATTACAAGATAGTTTGAAAACGTAGCTACTTTTCGCTATTTCGCGGTGTGCTACTATGTTAACCTCTCTATTACAATGATCAATGGAAATACTTATGAACTCTTGCCACAATTGGGCACATTCTTCGTATATTGGAGCACTTGTTGTTCCAAATAAACCCCCTTGCTTCATTGTTTCGACCACCTCCATGCAATCTGACTGTATCAAGAGTTTGTTGCATCTAATATGTTGTTCCAGAATAATCCCCCTCCCTAAGTGCTAACGTAATTTATCACTCATACCATAATTTATCACTAGGGCCCCGAGTTCCCTTATGTAGTGACTACCCGAACCAAGGTAGACGCTCTTCCCGTTAGGAAGGTTGTCTAAACCGAGCAAATTAGCTAGATCTATGTTATCACAAACTCGAAGCCACACTTGTGGCAAGATTAGACACAAAAATGAGTATATGTCACGAGGAGTAGGGTGCTAAGAAAATGTGGCGTGTCATAGCTATGGCAATGAACCAAACCACCATTGCCTAAAAAACGTTGCATGACCGATGGAAGATGAGGAGATAGGAGTTAGGATGGTCATAGTGATATGGTGTTGCACTAAATTGGAGCACAAACAAGAGGGGAAGGGCAAGCATAGACACGTAACACACCATAGGCCAACATATGGGTATCCTCTTGTGGGACCAACTAGTCGAAACATGAGGAATAGGAGATTTGTGGTGGCAACCATGTCAAGACCGGTTTGGACATAAATGACAACATGTGACAAGTTCGGTGGGGGCGCAAATCGACGTTCGGTTGGCGTCTTTCGGTTTGTGTATAGGTTTATCCTTGAGTTTGTTCAAGTGTTGTTAAGTGTTGTAATTCCCCTTCTCTCTCGGTCATGTACTTCTGTATTAATGAAAAATTAGGTGCTTGGCACCCTCCATCCTCCGGCTTGCCGGTATCAATGGAAAATTATTCAGGTGGGGCTCTTACCCATCCGGTGACGTCTTCAAAAAAAAAAAAAAAAAAAATCAAGATCTTAAAAATGACATTTTTGAGAGTTCAAGGAGCTAGATTGTACCTTGAAACAAATTTAAACCATTTATGCATTTTAATCTTAAGATGATAATATATAAAAACCCACATGTGGGAGGCGAGATTGGTGGTTTTTTTTTTTTTCTTTTGTTCTCGTGGTTGGTGGTTTCTATCCACAAAGAGAGTTTAAGAAGAGGCCAATTAATCCTTTAGCACATTTATATCTTCATCAACGATATAATCTGTCATGTTGACATCATCCTAGAACTTCCAATTAAAAAAAAAGGTTATCAATAGCGAGAGATTAAATTTCAAGTAAATTACAGCTTGATTACAAATTAAATGACGCTGATCGGCGCACATACATTTCTGTTGTATCATTAGTACCTACCACACACGTTTGTATATGCATGAATCACGTACAGATCTGCACTGCTTCTATATAAGATCAGCTACACATTGTTGTTCCTTCTGTTACGACTGCCGATCGATCGATTAACAGGAGGTTGTTTTGCATGTACACTTAGCGGTAAATGGCATTAGTTCACCCTGATAACGATGATCAGAGATGAATACTCGATCAGAGGAGTTGATTAGTGCAAGACTGGAGCTGCGACAGGAGCTGGAGCTGCTTGAGGATGGGGCTGAGTGCCTCCATGAGCTTCTCGCACGGGTGGTTGTGCACGCCCTCGTACGTGGTCACCACGATGCTCGTGTCCTTGGCCAGCCGCTGCACCTGCTTCTTCACGTCGCACGTGTGGTGCGTGCACCGGTAGTAGCTCCTGCATTGCATATGCACACACGCATTGCATTATATATATATATATATATATATTTCCATGCATATCGATATATGATCGACGATGAAAAATAAGGACAAGATACATAGTAAATTTGTACTAAACTTGGCCAAAACATGTGCCTGATCGAGTCATCTAATTTCTAGCCTTCAAGTTTCCCTAAGTAGCGCCAATGCAATGCGATCATATATCACAGTATCACGTACAGCAAAAGTCATTATAATAAATTTAAAACTAGCATTAGACATGCATGAGCAATAGAGAGACGATTGAACGAACGAAGAGAGACCTTGGAAATGCGCTGTTCTTGACGGCTTTCTGCCCGTACTTCCTCCACCGGTAGCCGTCGTCGAGGACGTCGTTGTCGCTCCGCGTCTGGAACGCGAACCGTGGCCGGCTCGCCTTCTTCTTCCCCTCCCGCCGCCGCCGCCGCTCTTCCCAGCTTTTCCGGCCGCCTTGTTACTATTATCTCCCTCTCCCACCCCCGCCGTCGTCGCACTAGTCCCGGCCACCGTCGTCGTCGTCACAGCGCTACTACCACCGCTCTCCACTTCGCTCGCGCCCGCCGCAGCCTGCTGCGACGTCACGCCGACGTGCAACGACGACCCCGGCGCGCGCGGCGGGGAGAACATTAAGCAGCGACGCCCAGTCCACGACAGCCGACGGCGAGCAACTCATCATCGCCGCCCAGGGACGACGAGGGACGTCGTCGTCGTCGTCGCATCGCTGCTGCACGCATGCTGCTCCAGCGGCAACTGTGGCGCGGCGGCTACGGCGCCCGGCGGCAGCGGGCGAGGCACGTAGCCGCCGTAGCCAGCTGAGTGTTTGGTTGCTGCAGGCGGATGATGCTGCCTCAAGGAGCGGCGGCGAGTTTTCCATCGACGACGGACGGGAACGCCGGCGGCGAGGACGGAGCGGTCACGTGATAAGTGAGCCGCGCGCGCCGCCGAGGGATATATAGGTGACGCAGGTGGGTGCACGGTGCAGCTGCGTGGTAGCTGTGACTGGGCGGGTGGGTGCCTGTGAGAGGGAAGGCGCCGGAAGGTGAGAAGCGTTGGCCGTTGGGCAGACGTTGGAAGCGACGACCAGATCGAGCGGAGGAAGAGCAGCGGAGAGCACTGTGAGAGAGTGAGCAGCAGCCACAGCTCAACCACTGGCATGGGTGCAGCTCAACTGCCCGTCCACCGGAATATTTTACACTTTACCTCTTCCGACGAGGCGACGAGACTGCTAGTCCACGTTTGCCAACTGGCTGGAGACGTCGCCCAGTTTAACAGGCTGACAATCGTATTAGGCTGATAAATGGAACGGAGTAATAAAACACAAAAAATATTACAATTGTCCTCTGATTTGGGCTTGTGTGTGCATAGTTTTGAATGGGCTTCATGGCAACGGATGTACAACAAACTTTCAAGGGCCATATATCCATAAAAAAGATACGGAAACAGTCCTTCAATCCCGCTAAACTTTTATGATAGCCATTTTTTCTTCTCCATTTATAAAACGATTTTCTGATTTACCCTTCGTTTATAGAAACGGGATCAACGTTCAACAGCTTTTATTTTATATTATACACCATGAGGAGTCATGGGCAGTGGAGGCAAATTCCGAAGGACCCGGTCCTTCATCGTGGAGGACCCTGCTCGTCCTGCGACACGTGCATCTCTCACCAATCTCAAAGCACATTCATCCTGTGCTCTTTTCAATCTATTTCTTAACCTTATCTCACGGCGTTACTTCTACGTTAAGTCTCTATCCTTCCACCGAAAGCCACCGTAGCAGCGAGTAGCTACGCGCGCCTAAGTACGCGGATCATGGAGCAAGCGTCGGGCACTAGCTGCCATGATTTCTCTGCTGCTCATTAGCGCGAGGATCGCGCGGAGCGCCCGCGACGGTTTCTACACGGGGCGGGCACGAGCTCCTGGTGAAGCACGGGAGGCGATGTGGCTGGTGGCATCGAAACCCTAACGTTGAGCCAATAACCCACGCCGCCAGCCACATCGGCTCCCGAAGATCGCGCTCTCGGCGGCCGTCGTCGCAGGCTTCCGAAGCTTCGTGCCCGCCCGTGTAGAAACCGCCGCGGCGCCCGCGCGATCGCGACCGATGCAGCAGAGAAATCATGGCAGCTAGTGCCCGACGCTTGCTCCATGATCCGCGTACTCAGGCACACGTAGCTACTCGCTGCTGCTACGGTGGCTTCCGATGGAAGGATAGAGACTTAACGTAGAAGTAACGCCGTGAGATAAGGTTAAGAAATAGATTGGAAAGAGCACATGATGAATGTGCTTTGAGATTGGTGAAAGATGCACGTGTCGCAACAAGCCAGGTCCTCCACGATGAAGGAAGGACCAGGTCCTTCAGAATTTGCCTCCACTGGGAATGGGGCAGTGGCGTGGCTCCGCGTCATCTACAAGGAGCGTAAATTTATGTGGGACATCAATTACATCAAACCATAAATAGTTTTAAAAAAATGCTCAAATGCTTTTCTTGATTTTGCAAAATATACTCAGGTCTAAAAAATAATCAAGCCAACTTTAGTTTTTTATTAAAACCACCGTCTTATGGGAAGATTGCAATATTTATTTGAATATCTATGAACTCCATTGTATTTATTTACTAGTAGACATTCTTGTTATCAATTATAGTTAGTCAATGTCGACTATCCAAATTATATGTTAAGGCTAAGAGCATCTCTATTCTACATTCCACTTTTCATATCTTCATTTGGTTAGCTATTCATAAAAAGTCTATAAATAATTCAAACTGGTGCATATATCTGACTCATACTAGCCATATCTGACTCATGTTCAAAGAGAAATTTTGGACCCACACAAGCACTTCAGCGAGCCTGCAGATGGTCTATTGGTGCCCGCTGCTAAGTTCGATGAGATCACCCCTGGCATCGAAGCAGTGTTGCAGTAATTGAATCAAAACTGTTAAAAGATTCTCATCTGGAAAATTGTAGCAACTGTGTCAAACTGCTAGTTGTTAAAAAAATTAATTTTACAAGATTTATCAAAATATTAATTGTTACAAGTAATTTTACAAGATTTATGAAATTGTTTTACAAGATTTATCAAATTAGTAATTGTTAAAAGATTAATTTTACAAGATCTGCAGTTGCAGTGCCAAATTTCGTCCATAGACAAAGCGAGAGGAGTAACCCTGAGAGGTGACCTTTAAACAAAAGCAAAGCAAAAGACTTGCAGCGAGCGTTCATCAACAACAAAAGCACAGATTTAAAAACAAAAAGAATATTAAATAATGTGCGGTGAATCACAAGGAGAGCAGGATGAAAAGCATCATCAGAGCTCTCAAAGAAGAATGAATCACCAGATAAACTCTAGCACACCAAGGTTAGGAGCCCGAGTATTCAGGATCAGAACTCGGGGCCTCTTTACATGTGCTTAATCAACTAAGCGACGGGGCTAATCAGAAGTCCCATCAGAGAAGGACCTTCAATCACCGATTGCCGAACAGAGTTGCATTAACTTTCTTGAAGACATTCAATCAATAATTCCAAATATCAATTAAGTTCAAAAACAAATTAAACAAGTTCAAACAAAATTTCTAAAATAGAACCAAGAAAATCAGAACAGTTAACAACAAAAATGCTTGTCATTAAGGTCGTCAGCTAGGAGCGAAAGACTATTTATTCAAGGTAATCAAAACCACAAGGGTTGATCATATGAACTATGCATTATTACTCATCACCCGACCTTAACAAAAGCCATATACGACTTACAAATCGAAAAAAAAAAATAAAAACAAGGGAAGAAAGATCAGAATAAGCAAAATAAGACCCAAATGGAACTGGGGCCTCAGAAGGAAGGCAGTAATGGTTTTGTAATCACAAATCATACAAAAATAACATCCACATATTTCATCTTTGGCCCCAAACGAATCAAAGTCACTAATCACTAAGAAAAATTAAGTTAAAAGAGATCGGAAAGTCAAAGATGCGGTCGACCTCATAGAGAAGATTAGGCTTATCCACATAGATGGATTCGGACATATGCTTGTCTATTTTTTTGATTTAATCATTGGCCAGAAAACATAATTACAAATCAAGCACCAAAAGCCACAAAGGAATAAAAAAATCTTGACAGGGGCCGGTGTTTGTTGGCAGCGGACTCGGAATATGGGTGGTGATATATCAGGATGGTCGGCAAGGCAAACATATGCCAGTTACGACGAACGAGACCTTTAGATACAATCTTCACCGTCCTCAACCAAAGAAACTCAAATCCCCAGTCAAAGAAGCAACTCAAATCCCCAATCAGAAAATCAAAATCCCATCCGATTGACGAAAAACACACAGAGAAGTACTAAGATTCCAAACCATAGAATGAAGGGGCGTGGAGACCGAAGGAAATGTTTCCGGTGAGAGGCGGCGGCGACTTGGGAGATGGAAGCTGCGGGGGCGTTTCTTATATAGAGGCCCCTTGCGCACTAGGGTTTTACAGGGGCGGCGGGGCTTCTGGTTCTTTGGATTCTCTATGTCGGGCGAATCTCAGCCGTCCGTCGAAGTCTGTCGTCATGGTAAGGCCCAACTTTCACTCGACAAACGACGGGTTTCGGCAATTTCGGCCCAGGCTCAATAATACAAACTCAGGCCCGGCATGTGTCAACCTGGCTCAGCCGTCTCCTACGAACGCTCATCAAAGTCTGCAGATTTAAGTTTTTTTCGACAGTTTTAAATTCTAGCTACTAAAGTTTAGAAAAAATTAGGTTTTTCAAAGAAAGACAATTTTAAGCTTTCGAGGATCCGAATAAGTGTTCTAAAGTTTAGCCACCCTCACGGACAATGTAGACAACAAGTGATCTAAAGTTTTAGTTCTTCAACTTGAGGAGGATCTAGTGGCATCCACTTGACAACTTGAGGAGGTGTTGTTGGCTAGGAATTGCTTAGCGCTAGTGCTAGATTTTGCACCGAGTGAGTGGGAACACAAAGTAATTTTTTGGCGTGCTAGAGAGTGAACCAAAGATAGAATAGAATTAGCATTCTCCAAAACATAGCCAATGCAGAACAGGAAAAAAAAACCTTTAAAAGAATAGCCGATGCATGCAGATCAGGTCAGTAAAGGAGTCTGAAGTTTCACAAAGACGGCACCGCGAGGATATTGCTACCGCCACGTGCCACCCTAAGAGAATGGCCACATATACAAGATCATCACAATTTCACGCCAAAATTTATGCAAGAGTGTTGCACGAAAGATGCATGTTAAGTACATAGATCGAAGAAAAAGAATGCAACCATCGACCTCAACAAGTCGAGAACCCAATTCAACGTCAGATGAAATCAGCTGCCAGCAAAGCGGCACTTCAACAGAGTCAAGGACCACACGGAGGATAGGAATGTTACAAGGGTTGGATATCACAGACAGGGATGAGATGCTTCTTTCTTGCATTGGGTGAAGTACAGAGTACAAACCATGGTACAGAGTCCAGCAAACAATCAAACCATGTGAGTCAACTACATCTACTTAATATACAGATACTTGTGCTCAGGGTCTAATTTGCCGTACTCGTGGTAGCCTGTATGAAAATGTTACTAGCAACCAGTAGAAAGGTTACACAGAGGGCTCGTAGCCGCTTCAGCTTCTGCTAGGTCCGGTTCTGTCCCCAAGGATCACGGACGGAGCTTAGTGGGGGGCCAAACTGGGTCCTGGCCCCCCCTTGCTCGGCAGCTGCATCAGAAATTTGCATGTCGCTGCATGCATGCAATATATACAAACCTCTCTCATTTTCCTATCTTTGCAAGCTACTACTTGCTGATGAGTGAGCGGCAGTTTGTTTCATGGTAATCTGAGCATATTGTCCATTCTTCTTTGACATGATTTTTAATTGTTCATGGCGGTTGAACGGAACTTGAAAAAACAAAGGTATTTCTACAGAATTTCAGTTCTCTGTATCACTGTTTGTAATTACTGTAGCGCCATAGTTTGATTGGCCCCCCTACACATTCATGCACGCTCCGTCGCTGCCAAGGATCATCTCTATGGTCGAGGGTTGACAGAATTTGGGGCATTGACATACCACCAGATACAACAATTTCTGCAGACCATGCGTGCAAATATGTTAAAGTCTTTTTTGCAGGAGTAACCATCTTTATTTCTTAGCAGAATATCAAACAGTGCTGAAATGGCAGAGTAAGAATTTACCGATGCCTTCACGCACAGAAAGATTTGGCCTTATGACATCCTTTGAATTCACCATGAATATATCACCAATATAAAGATGGTTTGTCGGGACATAGACACAGTAAAGATCTTCTTGACCAGAATAACTCTGCAGAATAATAACAGGATTAATGCAAAAGAGACAAAAACATGCACTAACATCAGAAATGACATTAGTGCAGCCAAAAAAAAGCATGTCGGCAACATAATTCTTAGTATAGCCAAAAAAATTGCATGTCATCAATGTAATTCTTCTCGTGCAACAACTGAAACAGTGAAGAGTATCTCACTTTACCCACATCCATGTCACGCAAGCAATCAAATTTAGCTTGAATTGCCCAGTAGCATAACAAAAGCAGAAGCATAAAAAAAACAGCATTAGAATGAAAAGCTAAAATAGCCTCGTTTGGAGCAAACCTGGAGGGATACTGACGATGTAATGAAGCCAAACGCATATTCTCCAACACGAGGATGCCTTATGATGACCACTTCCTTGAATGCCTGCTTGTTCTGATCTGTAAAAAGCAAGCAGAATTTATTCAGCACCTCAGCAAATTCAGTTGACCAGTTTGATGATTGATATTACCTGGTGATATTGCAGCACTAATTTGCTTTGATGCATTGTAGATATGGCGAACAAGAGGCATGCGCTTAATAATCCACTCGCCAAGGCTAAGGACAGATGCCCCAACCCAAGATGACATAAAGACTCGATCATCACAAATATGAAAGTTACAGATGTGATGAAGCCAAGACCTGCGGAATCATCAGAGTGCAGACTGAAAACTTTAGCTGGATAAGCAATACAATGTTCTCCTCACTGATGAGACGCTATCATATAACAATAATTTTGCCTAAATGGCCTGCATGCTAAGTTTCTCAGATTTCTAAAGGAACTGGTAATCTAATCCCATGGTGTGCTGAAATATAAATGAAGAATGAAAGTGATCCCTTTTTTCTGAATGAAAGGAAATCATTACAATATAACAATAATACTCCCTCTGTTCCAAGATATAGTTCACTTTACTTTTGTCCTAAACTTTTTCTATTTTATAACCAAGTTTGTAGAAAAAACATAGTAACATCTACGAGTTCAATATATATTATCAAAACATCTTTCGTGGAAAATTCGATGTCGTAGATGTCAGTAAATGAACTTGTCAAAGCTGAAGAAGTTACTTAGGGCAAAGCTAAAGTGAACTAGAAGTTTGAACGAAGGGTGTGTAGATTTTTCTAGATTCTGATATTTCAATACAAAAAAGAAGTTAGTTCACATACCAAATATGTTGATTCCCAGTTGAGCATAGATTGGAGAGAAGAATCCATCAACAAAATGAATGAACCACCAGGTGATGTAGAACGTTATTGCTATGGGGAAGAGAATTACACTGGAGAGTACCGGCAAATAAAAGGATAACAGAAGAAACATCTCAGTATATGTGGCAGGCGCATGGAAAGATAAGTTCATGTAGCGTCATTGCAAATTGCATAGAAATGATGCATGTAAAGTCACAGTCATCATTTATCATGGTTCATATACATCCCAGAGTGACACTTCAGGAATCAGGAGAAACAACAGCATTTTTTTAATGCCTAAACTAGAGGCTGGACATATATGTGTGAAATTAACTGAACAAAAGGGACTAAGGAACTCCCTTGTGATTAGAACTTTATGGTAATCCTAATGTTGGAACATCATGGGATATTTCTTCTAAAATACAAATTTGTGTTCCATATGGCTGTATTTTGAATGTTTGGGTTATCACAAAGGGCCTATCAGTCAAGTGGCGACATGTAAATCCTCCATTCCAACCATAAGTCCATGAACCTTCTGGTATTTCTCAGGATTTTATACAAGGTTATTTTTATTATTATTACTGAAGTATTGGAAGGAATAGCACCAAGAACCAAATAAACAAGCATCCCACTGTTCCTAGTAACTACTAATTAGATAATAACCCTATTGATAATATTGCATCACCTGCCTAAATGACCTCCTGATGTGTAAAGGGGCATGGATGTTAGCACAACAACCATATAGCACTGCACCAAGAAATTTGACTTTTTAAGTGGCTACTGGCTAATAAGCCGTGGACCATGGTACATATCCCCAACAACCAGGCTATACATGCAAAACCATGGAAACAGAACTTAGAATTAGCTACAGAATTCCCCTATTACAGTTACATTGCTAAATGCTAGACAATAATCAAGAGGCGAGAAAAGAATAATTTCGCAAGACTCTTTACCATCCAGTCATGAACTTCTTTGAAGCCCAACTGCGTACAACCTTATGGAAAGCCTGCATTTCAAGAGAGAAAAAAAAGGGGATGAAAAAAATATCAACATGAGCTGTTCTAGCTTGAACCCAGAACATGCTTTCCCAGTTTCAGCAAGGCAAGTATCAGACAGAAAAAGCAAGACTGCAAGAATAGGAGCAAGGAAAAATATATTTCAGATTCTGTCGAGTAATTTTCATTCCAAATTGCCACTCAGCATCCCAAGTGCTCTAAGCAGTTTAGAGATTCCATAGAAATTCAGAATAAAAATAGTTTGAACATCATTTTGTTCAACTGGTAATATCAAAAGGTGTGCCATCGCAGAAAAACAAGTGTGTCACAGTCTTCTCAGCTTTCTATTTTTAAGCAGATCAAATAATGAGATAAGCTACATGGAAGCTATGCACCATCCAGCACTAATACCATTTGCCCACAAGAATCAAATGGGACATTGAAGCATTTCCTAGTACATAAACTGTTCCTCGGTTCATGCCATTAACAAACATCACAGTTAACAAGATTTAGCTGAGTTTAAAACAACGAAAACAACATTAATCGTAAACTAACCGAACAGACCCTTGAATAAAAAAGGGGCCAGGAGAAAAAGCAAACAAACTATGCAATCGAGTAGGGAGGGGGCGGGGGCGCACCTCGCGGCCGGAGGAAGAGAGCGCGGCGGAGGCGGAGGAGGCCCTGTCGCCGTCCTCGACCCCGTCGCCGGGCGCCGAGCCGCCGCCGGAGACCGGGATGAGAAGCTCTCGGTCCCGGTCCCTGTCCCGGTCGCGCCCGCCCATCGGACTCAGGCTCAGCGGAGACTTGTTGTCTCCCATGGGGCTCGTCTGCCGCGGCGGCTGTCAGCCGCCGGTTACCCTTGCCGGCGCGGGTCGTCGCGATCGCTGCTGGGGAGGAGGGGATGCCGGCTCGGCACGGCCGCTGGGGCAAGAGACTTTTTCTATTTTTCGATTCGATTTTTTTTTTTCTCTCGAGTCTTTTGAGAGTTTGCCCCTCCTCTGTCCCGTTGGCACCTGTCGAAGCCATCACCCCCTATACGCCGTGGGATGGAGGCGTGGGGCCCACGTGTACGAGTGAGACGAAGCGACAGTTAATGAGGTGGGTGCGATCATAATGATCGTTTGATTAATCAATCAGGTGAAGCAGAGTTTGATTTGATTGCTAATAAAACAGTTAGCTCCACCAAATAAACAAATTAACAAAAAGTGGCTGAAACCTCCAGGAAGTTTGAATTCCCCAAAATAGGTGGTACTCCTCCGATTTCTAAATTATAGTTCATTTTACTTTTTATACAATACTTTTTGTTATGCACTTAGTTATACACTATGTCTACTCCCTTCGTTCCAAATTATAGTTCATTTTGCCTTTTTATACAATGCTTTTTTTGTTATGCAATTAGTTATACACTACTCCCTCGGGGTTGGTATTAGAAGTCGTTTTGGACAAGGTTTGAGTCAAACGTTGGGAATATAAATCATTAATAACTTTTAAGTTGTTGATTTTGTAAATGTGAAAATTATATGAATAGATTTGTGTTAAAAAATACTTTGATAAAAGTATACATATATCACATTTACATAAATATTTTTGTAATAACAAGTGGTCAAAGTTGTGTTTTGGAGACCGTGTCATACATTTGTCCCTAAAACGATTTCTAATACCAACCCGGAGGGAGTATGTCTAGATGCATATCAAAACAAATACATTTAGAAGAGTCAAAAACGACCTATAATTTAGAAAGGAAGTAGCATAGCACCAAACTGATCTGCACAACCAGGCAACGTGCAGTGAGTCTCCATCCATCTCGTTGGAGAGAATCGTCTAGTCCAAATTTGCAAGCAACTTGGATGAAAATGGCATTCCTCAAGATTCATGTCAACATTTCTTTACTTTGAAACAAGCATAACTAGTACAGCCAGCATGACACTGACATGATGGAGGCACTCTCGTCATCTCATGCTAGACATGATGTGGCTTTTCCGATGTGGAATTTTTCCGGTCAACCAAAGCCGGAAAGGAGTTAAGGTAATCCATGGCGGGCTGCACCAAGGAAGCCACCGAATCATTTGCAACGTCAACTTCTAAGCTTCGAAACTCCCGTCACAGAGAAATTATTACTCCCTCCGTAAAAAAAAAAAAAATGTCATTTTAGGGCACTCACGGTGTTAGAATCTATCGTGGTTTATCTTTCTTGGACATTGTGTCAAAAACTATCTTTCACAATGTAATTTTTATCATAATGTCACATGATCCACTTGTCACTCTCTCAACGCGTATTGTCTTAGTTTGCGTGAAGACTTGGTTTTCTTAGTTAGACTTGTTTCTTTGTTTTTTTCTCTCTCTTCAATAAATCAAGACCACATACAAAAAGAATAAATAGAGGGGTAATAAATGAAGATAGAAACTATAATAGAGTCTGCATTGTGAGTGCTCTTAGATTCTTTTTAGACTCTTTCGACTTCTTTTTTTGACCATCCGTCTTATTCAAAAAAAATTTATATAAATATTGTTTATTTTGTTATGACATATTTTATCTATAAAGATACTTTAATAATAATTTGTTTATTTTATAATTTACATAAATTTTTTAAATAAGGCGAGCGGTCAAACATGATCTGAAAAAAACCTAAAACGACATTCTTTTTTGGGACGGAGGGAGCACGTGGAATCAGTACAACATATGAACACAGATCAATAATAATGTTGTTGGAATAATATATAGAGTTTAGCAGGCACATCGAAATTCTTCAAGCAAGGTGGGGAGAGGAGCTTCAATTTATTTCCCACTACCAGGCAAGTAAAAATTACACGGTGTGTACTTCATACATAGCGAAAGCGTTGATACATGGTTGAACGACGTACAAATACAGAATGTGAAGGTTCCTCCATGCTTCCACAGAAACCCTGCAGGAAAGAAAAGAGGGGCTGGTTCAGAAACTCGAACAGAGTTGGTTTGTAAGTTCTTAGAAGTTCCAAATAGGCCAGTCAGGCGGAACTACATCTGCTTATTTCACCACAAAGCAGTTATATGAATAAAGAAACATCTTAGAAAGCATAGCTTACACATATTGGAGGCCAGGAGGTAATTCTAGTTTCAAAGCACCACTTTTTGTTCCAACATGACTTGTGAATCCAAATAAGTGATGATTAAAAGGTCATAAAAGCATGCAAGGAACTGGATTCTCAATCGTACAATGAAGCTATGCAAGATAATCTATGTATTGATGCAAACGACAAAGCGAAGTTATAGGAGAATGGTCTGGAGGGATTTTTTCGTAACAAATAAACAAGTTAACCGTGTATGATGTGAGCAGTAAATCCATGAAGGTGATTTTGGTGGTACAAATGGAATGATTCTAAGTGATGGTATTTCGGCACAATAATGAGCTGAAAATGGAAACCTTAAGGCCCAGTCAAACTGCTTAAAGGGCACCCTATAAACTAGGGCACCAATCTTTAGTCTCAAAAAGCATCAGACATGGTCTTTGACCTAAGGTCCAGTCTTACACAATAGAAAGTTGCAATAAAGGAAGCTGACACGGTGACTTAAGATAGCAATTCATATGCTACTAAACTACTGTTGCCCTTCCTAAGACCTGGCCTTTAATCTTAGACGCATCATCCCTTCTTAAGGTCTATGGTGACCTTATACACTACCCAAGCCCTATAGCGTACACACTCGAATTTCCCTAAAACAAAGATAAATTAGATAATGCAAGTATGAAAGGCATGGTATCATGTTGACGGCACTGGGTCATAAGATATTAATTCATATGCTCAACTATTCAATAGACAAACGTGTTAAGTGTAAACAAATTGAAAATTGTAGCTAAGACAACGATTACATGGCAAGATCAATGCCTGTTGTCATTCTTTTGAATCTTTTATTGTCAAAACAGTAGGTAGTACTAGCTATACTCACCTTCAAATGAAATTAATAGCTGCTTATTTGAATTGGCCATTGGATTAACTTTGTATAAAACCACAAATAGAGTTAGCTGATTCACATCAGATGGACTAGCAAGCAGTAACATCTGGCTCCAGATGAATCCCAACAAAACTGCGTCTCTCAAAGACCGGAGCTATACTCAAATTAGGTAGAATTTTTATCTGAGGTATGGTGAAACTAAAATACTGAATAGGTTAGGTCCATCATGAATGCACAATTACATAGTCAAGCAAAACCAGCAGATATAACTGAGTTATTTTCAAGAAATGCATAGTCAAAAGTGGTGAGAACATCTACACTACACAGAGATGCAAATTGCACATTTGCAGATCATCTTCAAATCAAATTCACAATAGAGAACATGGGCATCTTCATGAAGGTCTGAGGACCAATAATTTACAATCATGATTAAAAAATATGATTGTATCATGATTGGCAAGCATGATATTCACACACAACACTATAAGTTAGCCATAAACCTATAACACTTGCTCTTTAGGTTATCTTGAACTGAATCCTCATAAAATCAGTTTCGTATTAAAACAATACAAAGATCTTCATGGAATCAAATAGAAAAGCACAAACAATTAGAAAACTGTAGCTAGTACCATGAAAGGGAGATGCAGAAAGAAAGGCCAACTCCCCATATTTTACTGTTGTTATATTACTAAAACAAATAACCCTGAACTCTTAGATTGATGTTATAGTTAGATTTATCCTCTCTAAGGTTGCATTCAGTTATTAATTTCCTCACAGTGCAGTATGCCAGTATATAGTACTTACTCATCTATTTCACCTCTAGCTCTGCCACTGTTTTCACATGCCTAAAGTTGGTTAACGGAAAAGTTCCTGAAATCCACTAATAACCATGGGTAAAGATGAACCTAAACTGAACTGGATCACAATTGCAGCTGAAACTAAGCATATTCTTACTAGAAGCAAACAACATCAGCCAAATTATTTGAGAGGTTTGATATGGGATTCTGGGTACAGGGGTACAGCACAGTCAAACCATATTTTTTCTCATCAGCAATCGAGGCACCCAAGGGACTAGGGAGACAGCATCTGCGCGAAGACTGACCTCTCTAATCAGGACATCAGAGCTTGGAAGCGAAGTGCTTCCGCTTCTCCTCATCGCTCTCCTCGACAATTCCGACTGATCTGCAGGCCTCAGGGTACATGGACATCCTTATCGACGCGTAGACGCCCCCATCCCACTTTCTGGCCGCGAGCTGTTCGGCCAACTTGAAGGCCTCGGCCGCCGTCTCGTCCGCCGAAGGGTAGACGGCATCGACGATGCCCATCTCCTTTCCCTCGGCCGCCCTGACCTTCTTGCCCCTGAGCGCGACGTCGCGGAGCGCGTTGGCGGAGGTGATCTTGGCGCGGAGCACGGCCATGAAGTAGGGCGGGAGCGGGAGGCCGATGTCGACCTCGCTCATGTAGAGCACGCCACGGTCCCCGCGCATGACGCGGTAGTCGTGGCAGAGCGCGAGGAGACACCCGCCGGCGGAGGCGTGGCCGGTGACGGCGGCGACGGTGGGCATGGGCAGCGCGAGGAGGTCGGCGGCCAGCGGGCGGAGCGCGGCGACCAGCTCGCTGAGGCGAGCGCGGGAGTTGCCCGCCCCACCCGATGTCGAGCCCGTTGGAGAAGAAGCGGCCCTCGCCGACGGTCACCAGCGCGCACCCGGGCCCCGCCTTGGCCGCGCCTTCCGCGGCGGAGGCGACGGCGGAGCGGAGCGAGGAGAGGAGGGCGTGGCCTAGGCGGTGCTCGCCGTCGCCTGTGAGGGTGAGGACGAAGACGCGGCCGCGCTGCTGCAGGGTGCACATCGTGCCGGCGGAGTGGATGGGGGCCGGGCGGCTCTCGCGGTTGGTGCGGAGCTTGGGAGGCGTGTGGTCTTCGGCTCTTCGGCTCTTCACCAGCAGAGCAGGCGATTGATGAAGGAGCGCTCGATTTTATGGCCGGCCCGCGGTCCAACCGATGAACTGTGCATGAGGAAGGCCTCCGGAGTCACGCCTCACCTCGCCAACCTCGCCATGTGTTCAGAGTACTGGAATTAGACACTGCAGCGTTGAATTTAACACTTTTCATTTGTTTATGGTAAATATTATCCTATTATTACATAATTTTTGGACTCAAAAGAATCGGAGTGGCAGCAGACGTACGCTTCGACGAGGCCAGATTATTCAATTTGCTAAACAGATTGGAACTTCTGACTTCTGACTTTGTACTAGGGTTAAGATGAAATGGGTGACGGAAGAAGCAAAGAGTTTGCAACGATTGTACCACAACGTTCACACAAACGTTTGAGTAGATAATATCAGCAGATAATCGTGGGTCAAGATTATTAAACTGTTTTCTTTTCTTGTTTGTTTTTTTAGAAGGAATCTAGATATGTTGATGCCCGTTCATTCTCATGTGTTACTCCTACCACGCGCTGTCTATCGTCCAGCCGTCCAGCGTGTGTTAACATAGACGGGGTACCTTTTCAGCAGCAGATAAACGTGAGTCCAGATTCCACAAACATTTTCAGGCGCTCTGTCTATCTTCCAGCCGTCCAGCGTGTGTGTTAACAAAGACGGCGTCACGGGGTACCTTTCAGCGGCAGACAAACGTGAGTTTTTGTCAAAAAAAAAAAAAAAAAAAAAAACGTGAGTCCAGATTCTACAAACATTTTTTTTAATCAATTCCACAAAAATTTTCAGCAGCAGATAAACGTGAGATTCCACAAATATGCGCTGCTACGTGGAGTATGGCAGGGAGTATGATTTGACGTATTGAGTATGTAGGTTGGGCGTGGATCAGCGCTAAACTTACAACCACCGAAGTAGAGTTAGCACAACTCAGTAACTGTTCGAGCCAGTTGTATAAAAAGCTTATACTCCACATTTCCCCTTTGCATAATCTGTGTAACTGAATTGGTAAAAGCTCAAAAACAGACAGTTGAGACTAGGTCAAAGTAAGACATGAAAACTGGATAGTTCAGGCAGTCAAAAGTATATAAGTTCTTAGTTTTTACAGATTAACTGCAAGACGACATGATATCACATTTTTCCCAAGTGAACTTGTATGTTAAAACTGAACTGTATGTGATTTGCAATATCAAAAAGTATTGAGGTACAAAAAGAGGAACTAGTCTACTTCTGTGCAGCAGCATCTGTTAGCTTCGGAATCATATCGACTTCGCCATGGGAAACACAAATATCAATTTTCGCAGGCAAGATTAAGGGTATGGTATCAACTGCAACTGCTCACATCATTACCAAGTCTCTCCATGCCCATATAATCAACTAATTTCTAGAAAACTTGAGTCAAGCAGCATACACACTTTCTGGCACAACGAAGCATGCTCATGCAGGCAACTCTAGCTTAACATTGTTCTTCCAACTGCAATGATCAACATGGAATACTCAGTAACAAAGAAATATGATAATAGATGTAATGATATGTGACATTTCACAATGGTATGGAGTTTACCTTAAGAAATAATAGTAAAAAAATCTGCATACAGAGCTGTTTGCACCAAACCAGCAAGCCAAGCTGAAAGGGATAGACCATTAGTGGAAAACAGTTTTGATAAAACATGTGGGATAAAACACTATACCATACAAAAATTACAACTTACGGATCCATCTGCTGTGATGTCCCTCCGTGAAATAACGGTAAATCCAGTTTAGAATGTAAAATGCACGGTAGGCCCTGAGAAAATAAGTATGGTGTTACTATAAAGAGACAAAGTAGCTAGAGAACTGAAAAGCATGAAGAGAATTTAATCTTCTAGAGAATTTGTTTTTGTCTCATGATGCAACTTTGATGTGTCATACTCCTATTTTGTCCACTCTAGGAAAGATATACTCCCTTCGTACCTGAATAAATCAATTCCTATAATTGTCCTAAGTCAAACTTTTTATGTTTGACCAGATTTATAGAAAAGACCAATATCTATGAAACCAAATAAGCACATTATAAAACATATTGTATGGTGCATCTAATCTAATGTTTACCAATTTGGTGCTATAAATCTTTGCGCTCTTTTGTATAAATTCAATCAAACTTTGAAAAGTTTGACTTACACGGAGGTAGTACTATACTGAAACATAACCAAAAAAGGCAATCCCAAAAATGGTAAGCAAATAAAAACATAGTTGCATATAGTGCATGCCTGAAATTAAGCTAGAAATCCAGGATTAGAGGTTAAGTTTATTAGGATTTTTGGACTCCGAGACTACCAAGGACAACTTAAGATGCACTTATAATGCATTGGTTGTACAAATCAACATTATCTCTACCTCTAAAATATGAACTCTAAATAACACGAGATGATTCCATTACTATATTCCTATAGCATTAATCACTATATGCAATTGTCTGAAATTCTTATATTGGTTTGTGCCATTTATTGAGCATATGCATATCTATAAAATGCTAGCATGTTTAAAGACTACAGCATTGGATTGTTTCATCTTTACTGGATAGCAGGCTTTGAATTCAACAGATGTGTTCAGAAAATAGCAAATTGCCGATAAGGAGTAAAAAAAATGTACCCAAGGAATAAAACATATTGTCCAGTTAAGTTATCCACATTTCTGCTTCTCTGGAGCAACACTAACTGTGGGAGAATGGCCACTGCCTCCAAATAGATTGAAAATGCCCAGCATATCTGCAAAGGAACAGTATTTCAGCCTTTTAGGATACTCGGCCTCCAACAATACTATGAAGAACAATTAGTAACACTTCAGTTTACATGTAATTTAAAATACAATGAGGATTCTGAGATGTTATCATTTAACTTCTATTTTAGTAGCCAATGATCACAGCAGCTATGATAAGGTAAGACAATTCAAACCAAACAGGCAATTACTAACTAAAAAGAAAGTATCTAAAAGCCTGAGAGCTTTTGGACCTCAGCTTTGGGACCTTCCAAAAGCCAAAAAGCTCCTGGAAACCAAAATCCAGAAGTTCCTCAAAGTGAGCTTTTGGGATTTTGGCTCTCGGGAGCTTTTTGGCTTTAGGAAGGTCCCAAAGCTGAGGTTCAAAACCTCTCAGGAAGCTGAAACAAACAGAGCCAAATAGATTTGCAAAGGTGTGAAGAGATTCTGATCAAAGTACATAGGTGTGAACTGAGGACTGAGCAAACAATTGTAAATTTGGGGGAAAAAAATATAAGTGAGCTTCAAGAGAGTAAGATGCAGTTTTAGTTTCACATCCCTTTTACAATTTTACATTCTAGGCATTGCATTGCGCTTCGGTAAACTAATCATCAAGTTTCTATTGTAGTAACATAGATACACATACAACATGAATGTGAAAACTTGAAAAACAGAAAATAACATCTACTAGTCATGGACACATGCAATCTCCTGCTGCCTGCTAATCATTATTCAACTATGTGACATCACTGACATGTCTCATTTGACTTCATGCAAGTAAGAATCAAGTATGGTTCTATTTGATGGGTCATCAAACTGTCAAATTAATTGGTGGTGTGGATCCAATTTCATACAAGTTGATTTGGCTGACCAAACTATCAGCATCCCGTAACACCATCATCAATTAAACAATGCAATGAGTAAACCAGGACAGATCCAACAGAGAGAAAACATCACCTCGCGGAAGGTGAACCGCTCGTGGAACATCAGCGCGAGAACGAATGCGGCGGCAACTAGCACCGCGTGGCGGAAGGTGTCCTGCTCCTTGTCGTACGTCCTCCGTACCTGCGGGTGGCGGCGCATGTACCACACGATGGCCGCCGAGCTGGTGATGAACACCACCTTCATCACCGAGTTGTAGAGCGAGACGTAGTCCGTGAACAGGTCCAGGTACCTCGCCACGAACACCAGCATGTACAGCTCCTGCGTCTTCCTCGACACCCCTGCGCGGCGGCGCCCAGATCTGTCAGCGGCAAGCCCCATCCCCTCCTAACGGGCGGTCGACTCGAAACCCTATCGCTGCTACGGCTTACCTGAGCAGGACTTGGTGGCGTAGATCTTGAGGAGGAGGACGAGGACCGAGAAGAGGTGGGTCATGTCCCCGAGGAACCGGAAGGCGTTCATGGCTGCGGCTCCGGCGGTGGCGGCGCCGGCGGCGCAGAGGCTGTTAGGCCGTTAGGGTTTGGGGGTTTAGAACAGCAGCTCCAGATGCGCAGGGAAATGGCGGAGAGGATCAGAGGAGAGGTGGGCTGGAGCCTGGAAGGTGGACAACACCAGGACAGGAAGAAACGAGAAGGGAGGTGGCACCCTCGTGGGCCGGTGTGGACAGCTTCTGCAGAGCGGGGACCACATGGCAGTGACCCATGGACCAGTGAAGCTGGTGCAGCAGGAGAGGTCCCAGACTCCCAGAGGGGAGGTGCCCGCGCAGTGGGTCCCACGAGTCAGTAACAGATGGCGAGGTGTGGACTGTGGACGCCGTGGGGCACCGAGAAGAGGTGACGTGGCGGGGGGGCACCTCACCTGCGCGGTGACGTCACCTCGCCGGCTTTTTTCTCACATGCCGCTGATGCTTCGCGTCTCCTACTCCCTCCTGCAGTCCTGCTTCCACCTATTAATCCACCGCACTCTCCTCCCACCCCGTTCCACCCGCCTCTCCCGCCTCGAGATCCGGCTCCGCTTCCAGAAGCTTCTGGAACGCCCGTTCCATGAGCGTCTGATCAGCCGCCGCCATGGGCTGCGCTGGATCCACTCCCAAAGTCGATGGTATCTTCTTGACGCTTGCGTTCTTGATATGTTTGCTTTGGCTGCGACCTGTTTGGTGCTAAGATCCGATTTGAGCCGTTCCAAGGCACACTGTTAGTAGTAGGATCAATCGTCTCCTCTTTACTCTTCTCGTTTGTTGGTGCAAGTGACGCTAAATCCCATCCCAAAGCTTTTATTTAAGGCATCAATTTACGAGTCGTGAAGAATTCAGTTGCTCAAGTGGCGATCAAGAGGAAATTTAGCAAGTTGTCTCTGACGGATGGTTGTGATGATTTTCACAAACTACTGCTTTAGCAAAATTGCCGCATACTATTCAGTTCTATAGAAGTAATTGTTCAATTTTGGTAAGGCTATCAGTAAGGAGTCAGTACTGGTAGAAACTCTTGCATCCCCGAGTTACTTACTATCTGGTTATTAGTGGAAGGGATAACATTATCATGTCTTAAAAAAGGGGCCCAAGCGATGGCTATATTTTCTAGCAGGACAAAAGCCATTTTGTTTGTACCTAATAAAAAAGCAAAGGTGTGACTTCGATAGCAACGAAGTGACAGTTAATGCTCACCATAGAGCGAAAGAACCCTTTTTATGGATTGAGCAAATTTTGCATTTTTTTATAGCCAGTGCCTTATCTAGTTTAAAGCACTTTATTCGGTGATGCATTTCAGGAAAGGCTTACAGAATGATACTCTAAGCAAGTACTTAAACTCACTATTCGAATCTTGTATATATTTTTTTTTTTTGTTATTGTGTTTTCGTAAACTTCAATAACAGAAATAGTGTGTTCAATTAATGGTAACTTTCCTTACAGTCTATGTAAGATAATTTAGTGAACACTAGTTTTTTTGCCTTCCCTTTTCCTTCTTCTTGTTCTGAAAAGAGTCATCCATCCATAATCTTGCTTGTGATTTGTGTAGTAAAAAAAATGTGGTGTAAGTTGGTCTTGCGATCAACTAAAGAAAATTATTGCACCCTTCAGTTATCAATAGTTACTGAATCCAGATTTATTCTGGACTACCAGTATATCCTAGCATGGTATCACCATGGTATCTTATATAACTCACTTTTGGAGGTCATTAGCAGTATTCTTTGATAACTCTGTGCCTTTGTATAGCCAATAAATGAACATTAAATGATATTTTCATGAATACAGAGAACAGCAAGAAGTTGAAAAAGCCTAAGGCTTGGAAGCATACTCAACCAATTACACCAGCACAACTCAAACAGATGCGTGATGAATTCTGGGACACGGCTCCACACTATGGTGGCCAAAAAGGTGTGTTTAACTGTTCATGCAAAGTTGAACAGAACTAATTTTTGTGTTGGTGACTGCTTCATGATTCTTGCAACATTGGTTTGTTTTCCAGTCTCCAGTTATTGGTTTTATCTTCTCATTTTTCAATGTTTTCATGATAACTGGCTGGTGCTTATTTTTACCTGCCCCACTTTTACCCTTAAATTTAGGAGTCTAGTTATTCAATTTAAACTCAAGTTTTCAGCAAAAATACTGTTGAGCCCTTATTTAAATGGTACTGGCTTAATATCAAACAAGAACCAGCTCTTATTGGGGAATATGGCTCGACTGTTTGGTTTGTATCTGGTTGCCTTTGTGGGTGACCTTGAGTTTGGTTGCACACAAAATAGTTGGCTTGGAAAAATGGTCAGGTTTTCTCAAAGTCACAAGGTGTATATCTAAGTGCTTAGCAAAAGCCATGTATTTAGAAAAGCTAAAATGTATTATGATTTGTGGAATATAGAGAGTAGTTTTCCATTTTCACTGTGAGACATGCTAGTTTAATTAGCACCACTATTGTAATTTGTAACGAGTTACTGTCTCGTTGTGCAGAGATTTGGGATGCTCTAAGAGTTGCGGCAGAATCTGATTTATCCCTTGCACAAACCATAGTGGACAGTGCCGGAATCATCATTTCAAATCCTGACATGACGCTTTGCTACGACGAGAGAGGTGAGCATGACTTATTTGATTCTCATATTGGACACTGATTATTTTCTGAGTTGTTCAAGACCAATATAGAAACTGAAAACTCTGTTGCAGGTGCCAAGTACGAACTGCCAAAGTATGTTTTGAGCGAGCCAACCAATTTGATCCGCGACGGGTGAATCTGGCGTGCCAAGACTTACCACAAGAGCTGGGCCACGTAAATTATGTGAATGTTGATTTGGTCGCTGATTGTAACTCTCAGAGCCAATGAAGCTTCTGTCAGCACTGTATAGTAATCTTATTGGACACGCTGTAGACCTGCCACTGAACCCGGTTATACAGGAGAGTGCTGACTATGGTACATATACATATGTATAATCATCAGTCCATCCTTTGCACTTGGAGAAAAAGTACACACGTGACTGTTTGCCAAATGCAGTGTTATTTTGTGCAATTCACATCTTAGTTGCCGTTGTCAATGCTGAAAATTAACGAGCCCAGCTGATGGGAAGGCGCAAATAAGATTTTCGGCCGTCAGGTCTCTTCTCTTTTTATTTGGTGGATGAAAGACCCTGGCAAGAACAACAGTAACAGGAAGCTGCCAAAGAGAATAAGCTGGCAGGATAAGATTATCGTGAAGGGGCCAAGGAAACTAAATAATCATGATCGTGCATGATTAGGCTAAGGTTTCTTAGAATCAAATCCTGCCTCAAGTATGCTAGTGTCGGATCTGAGATCGGATCGGCAGGGAAAGCACGGATCGGCCGAAATGTCCTAGTAAGCTTTTTCTTTAGACAAAAATGTCCTAGTAAGCTGAGCGGAAGAACTGGAGACTGGAGAGTTGTGGCTTGAGACATGATAGCTGGCCATTGCTGTTGTGCTTTCTCTGCTTTCTAGAGCGAAGCTCCCGTGTGTTTTCCCAATGTCTGGAACATGCAGAAAGGCCGTAGCAATCTTGATGCCGAGGGAAGTCGTGCGCGTGCCCCGCAAGTTATCACAAACTTGGCTCTAAAATTACGTGACCAAATAGAGTAAACTGTACTGCACCGCGCTGTACCGATGCATAATGCTAGTACTGAAGTATATTCATGCATTTGCAATCGGCATTATATTCCTGATCTAGTTTAGGTTTGTGCACGGAAGCACAGCTGAACTTCGATTATACTCCACTTATCAGCAAGGAGGTACGGTGCAGCGTACAGGCGAGGATTCTACCCAACTGTCTCTTACCATGACTGATCTCGTTAGGCGGTTGTTTGCTAATTCATTACCCCTGTAAATCCAATCATCTCCAGCATTCCCTCCACAGGGCTGGCAAAGATGCATCTTTCACACAGACTGTTACCGTGGTCCGTGTTGTGCACGTATTCCAGGGTTGTGAAAGTTCTGAGTAGCTTGAGGGCTGTGAAAGCCATTAGAGACTTTGAGTAAGTATTAAGAAACCATGACAGTGGAGGATTAGGGCCTAATTAACTGCTTGGGACAGGGCAGCTCACAGTGATTAACAACGTAGTCCAACAAGGACGAGCAACCGTTAGCCCTCGTACTTGCGGCGGCGGTAGTGTGGCATCTACGCTTATGTGACAGCTTGCACTGCACGTTTACTGCTGCGTGCAGCTGTGCAGGAGTAACGGTGGTTTCAACAAGTAACGACATGTGCATCAAATCGTAATTATCCCAATGCAGACTGTAATACAAAATCAAATTTCATTTTCTAACATTTGATTTACCTTTTCAAATTTCATCTTGTAAAATTTCACCGTGGACTGGAAATTGGAGACTGGAGGGAAGTAGACTGGGACCGGCCATCGTTTGTCTGCGCGCCATTCCAGACTGGTGAAGACGGGTACTCGTGCAGTGCAGAGCCGGCAGGGAGCACGCCACTGTTCCCCTTTCGGCCTTTCCTGCTCCTGCCAGAATCCTACCGTTTCGCTGTCCTCTTCCTCCTGCCCTTGTGCCAATCGCCATCCCATTTGTGCTGGGGCTTGGTCGTCACTCGTCAGAAACCTATCGCGAGGTCCCTGACCTGAGCCACGTCGCGTGGGTCTAGCGTTTCCCGCGGTCCCGCCCCATTCTAGCCGTTCCGCCCCGACCGACCCGCGACACGTGGGCTGCACCCCCCTCCTCGCTGGCGCCCGTTACCCGTCGCCATCTGCGGATGACCCATGTCCAGATCGCCCCGGTTGGACGCGACACGCGCGCCACGCCGGTGCCGCCCATATCATTTCTTTGTCTGTCCATCACCAACTCGACACGCATACTGTATACGCCCAGCAGCCGACGTATGCGTTTACTGCCCCATGGGACCGCCACGCCAGCATTGGTTTGGACCGTTGGGCCCTGGGGTAGGGCCTGCGGCGACCGGACGGTTGCTGGGGTGGCGAGGCGACGGTTGCGCCGCCGGATGCGGAGAGCATCCGGAGGAAGGAGACACGGGACATGTGGGCGACGACGATCTGCGGGGCTGCAGCAGCCTGCAGGTCCCCCTTCGCGTGAGACATGAGGGGAGGGAGGTCGTCGTGCCAGCCGTACAGTACACTACACGGTCTACACTCTACAGTCCCGTCCCGTGCGCCGTGCGGTACTGTCAACTGTGCGCGACTTGCCCAAGCACAGTGATGGGGAGCAGAGGATTTATCATCATACCGTAATGATGCAAAGTAGCTCGCTGTCTCTTTGGTTAGTTGGTTAAGATGCAGCAAGTTAATGGCGTGACCGTATATGTGGCATCGCAAGAGCATAAATAAACACGGTACGGCAAGTGTTTATATACGGTTAAGATGTACTAGCAAGTTAACGAAGCACTCCCTCCATCCAAAAAAAAAAAAAAAAATGCTGGTTTCAGCCCATACCACTGCCATGTGAGGCGGGTGACAAAAGAGGCAATTAAGGCCTTGTTTAGATTCTTAAAATTTCTAACCAAAACTTCCAAAGTTTTTCCACTCCCTTCCATCACATCACATTAAATACACCAAAAGATATATGCCGAAATCACGAAATGTATAGAAAAAAAAAATAACTAATTACATAGTTACTGTTGTACATCACGGCATCTAATCTTTTGGCTGGATTAGTCTAATGATTGGACAATATTTACCACAAACAAACGAAAGTCTTCTACAAGAGTTGGAACAATTATTTTTGCTAGTTTTTAACAATTTAAACAAGGCCTAAACAAGTGTTGCACGAGACAAACTTTGGAAACAAAAAAAACAATCAAACAAAGGCATGCCTGCAGGACACCCACCGTTCCTTTTGTTTTGGAGCCGCATCAATTCGGTTTTACTACTACTTACGCCTAGGATCAGGATCAGGATGGGCAAAAGGCAGAGCTAGCTAACTGCACCACTCATTACGCCCACTGATCACTCGGAAGTGGGAAGCATGGAAGCAGAGCAGGCAACTAGTACTACTACTACTAGCCTAGCACCACGCTTGCAAGCAGAAAACACTCCAGAGATTTCAGAAGACACGAGTGCTTGCCAGAGTTTCTAGCCTCTCCCCGATTCCTGCCATCGGGCAATAGGGTCCCGTGCCATCGGGCAAACGGCCGGAGCCCTGCCATCCTCAGGTCGGCCGTGCCGTGCCATGCCGTGTCCCTGAACGCCTAGTACGCCGCGGACGCGACGTCGCTGCCTGGCACGCACAGCCACAGCCAGTCCCGCACCCGGCCCGAGGGAGAGGCCGCGCCCACGGCCCACCTTCCCCTTCCCCACAACTTGACCGCCACCACCACGGGTCCACTCCCCACGTCGCGAAACGATTAACCCGACACGGGTAGCCAACCGAGATGACGGTTTAGCCGGAGAGGGAGAAGGGAGGGAGGGGCTGGCGGGGGGAGGAGAGTTTGAACCAGCGCAATGCCGGCGCCAGCGAGTGGCGGAGGCGGCGGCGGCGGGGACCACCTCCGCGGCCACGCGCACCTGACCAACTGCATCCACCTGCGCCACCACCACGGGCACGTCCCGCACGGCGGCGCGTCGGGGCGGAGGCGCAGCCCGACGGGGTCCTCGGCGTCGGCGTCGGCCGCGCTGATGCGGGACCTCCTGGCCCTGCAGCGCTCGCGCTCGCTAAGGGACCCGTCCACACGCCGCTCCGTCGACTCCGCCCCATCCAACAACAACAGGGTTGCCGCCGACCCGGATGCTGACGACCCCGATGACCATCCCCGCGGCGGCGGCGGCGGCGCGCTCAAGACGCTCCTCGAACAGCTCACGGAGAATCCGCAGCCCAAGCCTGGACGCCGGCCCCGGCGCAGGTTCAAGCGAGGGGCCGCTCGCCGCGCCGCCGCTGCCGCGCAGCCCGCAGATCGCCGCGCCGCTGCGCCCCGTGTCTCCGTCAACTCCAGCTCCCAGGAGGCCGTCTGCGGCAACAGGTACCTCTTCGGTGGCGACGGAGACGGCGGCGGCGACGAGCTGATGCAGCAGCAGCAGGTGTCGCAGGAGTCGCGCAACGTGTGCGGCATCCCGTGGAACTGGTCCCGCATCCACCACCGCGGCAAGTCCATCCTCGACATGGCTGGACGGAGCCTCTCGTGCGGCCTGTCGGACCCCAAGTCGACGTCGGCGGCGCGGAGGTCCGAAGGCGCCGCCACCTCCGCTGCCTCGTGCGGTCAGTCGCGCTCGCGTCCGCATTTCCCGGTCACCGCGAAGCTGACTTCCTCGAGCAGTTCGGACTCCGACTCTCTGCCTCTGCTTGTCGACGGCATACGCAACGCCGTCGACATTTCTAGTAGCTTCTCTGGGGAGCTCGGGATTTTCTCCAAGAGTAGCGAGATGGATTCTGACCTTGCGTCCGAGGCACGGTCAGGGCAGAAGTCACGGGGCTCGCACCGAGTCCGACACCGGAGCTTGACACAGAAGTATGCTCCGAGGACTTTCAAAGACGTCGTCGGGCAGAGCTTGGTGGTTCAGGCGCTGTCCAATGCCATTCTGAAGAAGAAGATTGGGCTGGTGTATGTCTTCTATGGGCCGCATGGCACAGGCAAGACCTCGTGTGCCAGGGTATTTGCAAAGGCTTTGAATTGCCATTCAGCTGAGCACCCGAGGCCCTGTGATTCATGTGCCTCTTGTATTGCACACAATTTGGGCAAGAGTAGGAGTTTGCTGGAGATTGGACCGGTTGGTAACATAGACCTTGATAGCATTGTGGATATCCTTGACAATGTGATGCTCTCACCTGTGCCATCCCAGCACAGGGTGTTTATAATTGACGACTGCAACACATTGCCACCTGATACATGGAGTGTCATATCCAAGGTCGTCGAACGTGCACCTAGGCGTGTGGTTTTTATTCTCATCAGCTCGAATCTTGATCTCCCTCATATAATCGTGTCAAGGTGCCAAATGTTCTTTTTCCCCAAACTGAAGGAGTCCGACATTATCAACACTTTGCAGTGGATTTCTACTGGCGAAGGTCTGGATGTTGATAGAGATGCGTTGAAACTAATTGCTTCTCGGTCAGATGGGTCACTGAGGGATGCCGAGATGACTCTGGATCAACTCAGTTTGCTTGGGCAGAGAATTTCGATGTCACTTGTTCAAGAACTTGTAAGTTTTTCCGACAATAGTCATAAAAAGTACTTCTTTGTTTGTTGACTGAAATTCTCTTTTTTTTTTCATTGCTAAACATTTATAACATGGAAAAACTTTAAATTACTAAATGGACCAATAATCTTTAATTAGGGGTAACTATAACTTAGTTTCATTTTTGAACGTATTTGAGTTGTTGGCCCGTATACCTGCTTCACATGCTTGAGTGCATGACTATTTTGACAAATTTACAAGTGAAAAAAAATCTTTCTGCACTTTTCAGAATAACAGCCAGGAATACATGTAAGATTGTATAAGGGTTCTAACCCGTATAAAAGAAAAACCAGAGTCACAACAGGAAACATTATAATGCAATCTGGAATTCTTCATTTTAAATTTACCTGACACTGACAGCAGCAAGCAATGCATTGTTTTCTTCTCCCCAGGTTGGCTTGGTTTCTGATGATAAATTGGTTGATTTGCTTGATTTAGCACTATCTGCTGACACAGTGAACACAGTGAAAACCTTGCGAGATATCACAGAAACAGGTGTTGAGCCACTGGCCCTGATGTCTCAACTTGCTACAATAATCACTGACATCCTTGCTGGCACCTATACATTCACACGAGAAAGAGTTCGGAGAAAATTCTTCAAACGTCCAACTTGTAAGCAACATTGTTATTGCTTATTAACAATTTCATACTCCAACCTTTTATAGCACCACTAATAGATTGTTTAAGAATATATTTCCCCTATTTGCCTGTTATAATCATACTTATGTAGTTATATCTCTTTTTGCAATAAGAATGAAATACAGTGTAAGTGCTGCAATAGTCGTGTCTATCAAGTTTCTCCTTTCTTACAATCAGTCTTTCCAGTGTAAATACTTGTATCCCCACATCATTGTGAAGGAATTATATTCTGATTTCAGTATCAAAGGATGACATGGAAAAGCTACGCCAAGCATTGAAAACACTCTCTGAAGCTGAAAAACAGTTGAGGGTCTCTAATGACAAGATGACATGGCTTACAGCTGCTCTTCTTCAGCTTGCACCTGATAAACAATATGTATTGCCGAAGTTCATCCCCGAGTACAAGTCTTAATCAGGGTCTGTTTACCCACCCCGAGGGAGACATAGCAAGGAACTCTGCTATGGATCATAGTGATATATATGCTGGTGCCCATGGCTTGGCAAGAGCATCTGACCTTGGAAATCAGCAGTACAGAAATGCAAATCTAGTGGCTGGTTCCAGCAACAACATGGCAAACAATTACCATGCTGGAAGGAGACCTGGGGAACATACTCCAGACAGCCATGTATTGCCAATGGGTGCTACCAGAATAAATGAAGGATCTAGGTATGGCAAAACTGACAGTGAAATGATTTGGCAGGCTGTACTAGAGAATGTTCAATCGGACTCATTAAGAAGATTGCTAGCTAGAGAGGGTCGACTGATATCAGTCAGCCTAGGCACAGGTAAGACTGACTAAAAAAGTTAGCCTTCTATGACTAAAATTTCTAAGATGTGTTCTGACATTGCTTTCATGTCATCATGCAGCTCCAACTGTACAATTAATATTCAGCTCTCGAGTAAATAAGTCTAAAGCCGAGAAGTATAGGGGACAAATTCTTCAGGCATTTGAATCTGTTCTTTCTTCTACCATAATACTTGAAACCGCTTATGAATCAAAGGATGATCTGGCAGCAGGCCATGCTCCAGTCATTACTCCCTACCCTGAGGATGGTTCCTCAAATCTTCTATTAAGGAGGTCTTTTACTAAACATAGTTCAGTTTCTCGGGAGGCGAGAATTTAGTTAGGAGGCTTCAGAAAGATAGTGTGGCCCAGGTTGGTAGCTCAAATCAGACACGCTGGATGCAATCTGATCCACATATACTTACCGAAGGAGAAATTATTGAAATTGGATCTCAAATGGATTGGCGTGCTGAACCAAATAGAGAAGGTTTGTCATCACAGAATGAAGAAATTTCTCAGGGAGGAAAAATGAATAATGGAGATGGTCGAAAAAAAGAACATTGTGAGAGGCAAGGTATCTCTTGCTCATGTTATTAACCAGGCGGAAGCTTGTTCCCAACAAGGTGGCTGGTCTAGACATAAAGCTGTATCAATTGCAGAAAAGCTGGAGCAAGATAATTTGTAAGTATTCATGTTTGTTCAACTCTCTTATGCTATGTGTGGGTATAGATATCCATCCACTGCACTTGTGGTTGGTATCTAGTACGTGTGTCAGCAAGTTTGCAAATGAAAATGGCCACAAATTATGTATGTGAAGCGTCATAGTTTTCAATTATCAGAAGATGACTTCTGACACAATTTTTGAATGTTGATTTGTTTGCAGGAGATTGGAGCCTAGATCCAGTTTGCTTTGTTGGAAAGCTTCAAGCACTTCTAGACGGAAGGTAATGATTTTGTAGCCATCCTCAAGACAGCATGTCTTTTCATTCTTTTTCTTCTTAAAGAACCAATGACTTGTGTCGTTTATCATTTCTTAATCGTGTGCAATGGTAATAAAATGAAAAAAATATGGTCACAAGTCACATGGTTACTTGGCTATACGCCTATATATGGCCCAAAAAAAGGTGGGGGTGGTTTGATAATTGTTGGCTGGTCCCTGGTGCACTAACTTTTGTTGAAGAGTATTATTGTATTCATTGGTCATGTATATTCTCTGTTAACAATCTTCTGATACATATGAAAAACATGAGCCAAATAGCCAAGATTATTTTTTCATTAGACTGCAGTAACTGTAAGCAGCTCTATCTTTTAGTTAGACTGCAACTGTTGTATTCATGGATTATATGTAAACATTGTCAACATGTTTTTCTTGTGGAGTGCAGATTTATAGCTCCGAGGGACGCTGGTGACCTCGTTACCTAAAACACCATGTTGCAATGTTTCAAAAATAGCATAAAAATCATGTATGTAGTATAAAAATATTGCAACATGATCTTTTAGCTAAAGAGGGTGTCAGACCCCTTGCACACCATATAATTTTCATTTCTTGTGTTTGTGCTGACATTTTCCACTCTTGCTAACCGGCGCAATAATTTCCCTGCAGCTGTCTGCACTGAAGATCAGGACACGAAGATCACGAGCTTTATCAAGGCTCGCCTTGTGCGGAAGGTGTATTTCAGTGAGATCTCCAAGATGAAACATTAGGGGTCAATCGCCCCAGATTTTACGTGTAGCTAACTTAGTAACTTAGTAGGGGCGTAGGGCATCCATAATCTATTCTCTGTTATTGTAGCAGCGACCTAGAGGTGTCATTTTTTTTTTGATCGAATCGGCAGGGGAAGAGGTGTCATTCTGTAGTACATACTCTTGTAACATGTAGGAGACAGAGAAATACCATAGCCCATTCTTTCCAAGTTAAAGACCAGAAGAAATAATTGTTCCATAGTTTGTTAATCCGAAGCCAAGCCAAGGCCTATTGACCCAGTGGTGTCGTTGATAAGAATAGGGCATGTCCGCATGGGAGACTACGACCGTAGTACGACGCATGCTGCTGCGAGCACCAGCATAAATTTTCTAAAAGAATATGGTATGGTTTTTGTTGGGACTAATAATAATTCTGGGCCACTATTGACAACACCTCATGTCCAAATGGTACAGTTATTCATGTGAGTCCCTCAAAAATCAAGTGCTTCTCATTGGTTTGTTTTTCTTGTTTGTGGCTCAAGCTGACATAGTTTTTGTTTGAACGATAGAGGTGGACAGCGTCAACAAGTATGGTACGGGATACTGTTGAACTGGCATTGCTTCTTCTGTGAAGGACTGACATTGCACACTCGCACAAACTAAAACCAGATGACCTGATTCGACCTTTGGAGGTTTCATATTGTCATATGTTCTTAAAAATTCAAAAAGTGGCCACACAGCATCTTTAGCGACCACTTCCATCGTAACAGTTTTTGTGACTGTTTCCTATTTCTTGGCCTTTGTCTCGGGGTGGTTTCAGCGGACCATCACTCCTTGGAATTGGAATGGATAGTCCTACTATGGTAACTGTTGTGCGAAGAGCAGAAGCAAGTTTCGATTGCTGCTCGTGCTCCAATACTATTTTTGTAGACCTGTGCATACAATGTCATGGGCAAAGAATAGCATTGATGGTCTCTTCGTGAAGCATCTCTAAGCTTGTTATTTTTTTTTTCAAAAGCGGGCTCTTACACGTACTGCATTAATCTAAGCTTGTTCTCTTAACTAAACAACTGTAGATAGTGATTCTTGTAAGCTCAAACATAAATCAGTGTTACTGGTATATTGTCGTTTTGTTGTTTTCATGTGCTTTTTTTGAAATGATGCCATGGCATTAGCACGGACATATAATAGTAGACCTCCAAGGCTTAACGTAGCTCATAGCAATATTTTCTATAGTCCACACAACTCATGATAATTTTTTCCCAGCTCTAGTGGGACCAATAATTGTAGCATATCCTCAAAGCCTACCTTTAACCGTCATGCAATACTTTTTTATGAAAAATTGAATTTTAATATGTCCGTAAAAGCAACAATTAACATATGAAATTTTTACAATAATTGGGAAAAAATTCGATGGCTCACGTCGATCGAGAGCGGCCGATCCGACGGCTACAAAGGCCGTAGGCAATGGGAGGCAAAGGCATGGAGGCAAAAGTTGCCTCCCGTTGTGTCTATGACAGTGGCCCATAGGAGCAAAAATTGCCTCCCGTTGCCTCCGCAAAATAAAGGGATTAAGAATGGGCGGTAATTGCATTCTCGTAATTTTTTTTTTGTCAAGGGTAAAATGGTAACTCCATAAACACAAAATATTGTTTTGCCTAGTATAGTTAGCGTGGATAATACAACTACTATAGTTAGTTGGATTTGTTTTTTCAAGAACTCATTCTAGGGTTCGTCATTCGTCAAGTCGGGCGGCACCGGTGGTTGGGGATTGCCGCCGATCCGCCGCGTGGGGCTCGAGGCGTCCGCGAGAGGGCTTTGGGGAGAAGTAGAGAGAGGGGCAGCCGCCGCCGGTGTCGCTTGTAGGCCGAGCGGATCTGCTGATGGGAGAGGCGACGGTGTGTGGAGGCACGGCGGGCGGCGAGCGGAGACGCCGATGAGCGGATTCAGACGCGTGGGAGGCGACGGTGGGCCTCGCCCACGCCATTGGCGCGCGAGCCACGCCGGCCGCCGCCGCGCCGCCTCGTTCTCCGGCCGCGAGCGGACCGCACGCTGGGAGAGAAGACGCGGGCTCGCCCGACGCGAAGTTGGCGAGTCACCGGAGCCACGCCGAGCGCCGCCGCCGCCCTCGTTCTCCGGCCGCCAGCGCGAGCACTCGGGAGAGAGGCGACGGCGGCTCGACGCTGGAAGCGGCGAGCGGGAGGCCGGCGGAGAACCGACCGCCGACACGACGCGGTTGGGTCGCTGCGCCTTTGCCACGGGGCACATCGATGACGTCGTCCCCACGGTCGCCGTGGTGCGATTGGCCCGCCTCCCGTCTCCACACCGCCTTGGGGCTCGCCGACGCCGGCTCCCGGCGAGGCTCCCTCCGCGCGCCCGTGCTTGACCGGTGAGTGCGAATCCCCCTCCCCACTTCCACACACGGCCGCGTGCTCCTCCATCGCCAATCAGCTACGCCGCTGAATGTTCTCATTATATTGGATATGTCGTTGAAGCCCACAAATAAGGTAATCTGTAATTTAGATGCTAACAATGCAAGTGCTAAGATTTGAACAATAATGCAATGTGTAGACAGTAGTTCTGTACTCACACTATGCGCCCCGTGATTTCGCCAAGCACCTCGTGGTATTTGATTGGACTCTAAGTGGTGTTCTCGGTCGGTTCATAGGAGTACATATGATTCAACATGTGCTATATTTGATCGATCCATAATAGATACTCGTAGTTGGATGTTTGCAAACCGGGAAGATTGTGTTCGAGTTCTTGTCCCGAGGATGCCTAATCGCTGAAGCAATCCTATTACTATGTTGTTTTGGACCACTCGCAAATTGATGATCCGAACCCGACAATTACTCATCGAAATGTGGACATGTGATTTACGTATGTTTAGCATCGCTTGCCATAGAATAATTATCCAATATCTTTGTTTCTTTTCTCTTGGCAAGGTAATCGACACAGATTTGTAGTATTCCACCGAGAGGAAGCCACCATAGCCGAGACAAAAGTTATAGACTTGATAAAATGTATCGACCATAATTCAATTAAACTTGAGAGGCATTTTGCTATTTCGGATGCAAGATAAAGTGAAAGAAATTGAATAAAACTGAACAAATCAATGGTGAATAAACCCGGAAGCCACGGCATGTCCCAATGGCTTGATGAATAAAATAATTAAATAACCTGGGTGAACTATTTGAATAAACCGAAGTTGTCATTAGTTGAGATCAAACAAACACGATCGGGCCCTATAACTGAATATCAATGAACTGAAATCACTTAGCGGCTTACTGCGGTATCTCAGATTGACAATCAAATCTAGGATTTTTTTTATGCTTCTTATCTATATATGGACTCTAAAGTTGTATATGTACGCTAAATAAAGGAACAAATTAAGTTTAGGTCCTACCATTCATCTATTCACGGTCAATCCACAAGCTGGAGGAAAAGCAATAGCTTTGCTAATTACTAGAACACAAATAGAAATAGATGAAAAGCACACAAGTGAATCCTTTGAAAAAGATGCATGGCTTTCTTTCACATGGATGTCAAGTTAACTCGCTGCCCCTTGAACACCAAGTGCATCTTTTTCAAGTAGGGCGTGGGCAGCTCCTATGCCTTGCCCATCTAGTTATGCCTTTGCAAGATATTAAAATCATTAATGGAGTCACTCTTGATGCAAACATGAACGAACCGCATATATAGCAAAGTAAATACTCAACCGAATGACCAATGTATAGGTACTGCAACTTCTGTGTTCAAGATGATTATCTAACTCCCAAGCACATAGCACAATCCCCATTTATGCAATAGTGATTTGGAGTTGCCTTTGTAAAATGCACAATTGAGTTCGGACACACACAATGCAAAACAAATTCTTAAAAGAAGAAACGTCAAAAAAATTTATCGGTGCTTTTGCCTTAGTGGCTGGTAGCTCATTCATGTGAGGATGACATCAAAAACTACTACTCTATATGGTTGCTAAAATTTGACAAAGTATCAACTGGGAAATGTAATTGTTTACGCACGAATTTGATCAATCCTCCTTGATCATATATTGCTAGAAGTTCTATTTGTAACTAGTAAGCTGGCTTTTATATTTTTCTTTGATCATTGAATCTTTAGAGTTCAAGTTTAGCGGTGTCTAAATGTTATTTGCAAGGTTCATGCCCCTTGAGAAGATACGCATTCATATAGATGTAGGAACTAGGTTGGTTTTTTGCGGATGTGTGGTGTTGTGGTTTCCATAAATGGCAAGTCAAACCGCAATGTTGTTGGTTAGAATCGTTCTATAAACCATATGACATGGAGCGTTGCTAGCTTCAACACACTCACATTAAGGGCCTGTTGGATCTCCTAAAAATTATGAGAATAAGACCCAAACAAGTGGATTCAGGTTTTTATCCAACCACGGATCCCGGCTAAGCACCTCCACCATGCTATTTACAGATGTGAAGCACCTTCCACCATATATAATCTCGTCTATAATCCAGATTCTAATAATGCCTAGGAGATCCAAACATGCCCTAAATTGTATAAGCCTTAAGGTAGAATACATTTTGGCACTTGACAAATTTATATAGAATAGGACCCATGGTATCTTTCATCGAAGTAGTATTAGTCTTAGTTGTATATTGTTTTATCAAACAATTTCCCATTTCCCTCAGAACACTAACAACTCAAGTGAACTAAACATGTTATATGCAATAATAGTTGCTTGCTATATGGCTCATGTAGTATTGGTTCATCGAGAAATTGCGTTGTAGAGTGTTTATGAAGCATCCGATACTCTACAAGATTTTCCTAATGAGATATATATGATCATCGATGTCTAAATCGAAAAGTTTTGAAGGTCCGGAGGTTGAATCATGGACACGAATCTTGGTCAAGGCACTGTAGGGCTCTCGCAATGGGACGACGAGGCGGTTCTTGTAGGCGCGCCCCGCTGGCCGCGGCCCTCCCCGATGGCGCGGCGCGGCGCCAGCCAGTACCGCCGGCCGCCGCCGCCCGCCGCCTCGCGCCGACGGATCGCTCGGGCATACGGCCCGCGCTTAGCTGCTGCCCGCCGGGCCAGAGCGCGGAGGAGCCCGCGAGGGCGGCCGTTGTTTTTGGCGACGGAGGCGGGCTGTTCGGGGAGATCCTCGGACGAAGTCGGTGGTGGCTTTGGCGACGGAGGCGGCGCCACAGCCGGGCTCCCTCGATCCGCGACGCCGTCGGGCGGCGGCGGCCGGCGGCGGCGGGTCGTATGAGCGCAGGGCGAGGGCGAGGATGGTGTCGGGTGCGGGTCGGGGGTTCCGGCCGGGTCGTGGTCGGGTCGGGAAGGGCGCCGGGCGGGTGGGGATAGGGAATATGCAAAATTACTTTATTACCCTAAATCAACAAAAATGCTATTTTGTGGAGGCAATAAGAGGCAATGGGAGGCAATTTCAAGTATGATAAAAGAGCTCTTAACATATATGGCAAAAGTTTGTTATAGGTTGTGCGTGCGCTTTGACGCGTGACACCCATTTGGGCCCAATTTGTCGTGGTCTTTATATTCATAGAGTCGGGTCGCAACCCTTATCCTCCTCCTATCCTCGCCCACCTTTTTTTCCTCTCTCAAATCCATAGTTGCAAGGTCTTCTCCAAAGATTGGAGGGGATCCACCGGCGACCTCAAGTAAGAGTCATGGCGACCAAGCAAGGTTAGTTGTTAGGGTTTCGGCTTTAGAATTCAGGAACTTGGGTGGGTGGGTGGGTGGGGGGTGGGGGGGTGGTTGTTGTTGTTGTGACCTCAAAGATAGATCCGGTGACCGAAGCAAGGTTAGTGGTTAGGGTTCCATGGTTTATGGTTTGGATCTTGGGTTGAGGGTTGTTGCTCCTCGGGTGCAGCGACCCCAACCAAGATTACTGGGTTATTAGTGTTTCCATGTTGATAGTTCAGATCTTGGGTGGGGGGTTGTTGCGACCTTGAGAGATTGGTGACCCAAAGCAAGGGTAGTGATTAGGGTTTCAGAGTCTATGGTTTGGGATGTTTGGTTGGGGATTGTTGCTACCTCGAGTGAGAGATCCTGCGACCCCAACCAAGGTTACTGGTTATTAGTGTTTCCATGTTGATGGTTCGAATCTTGGGTGGGGGATTGTTGCGACCTCGAGTGAGAGATTCGGTGACCCGAAGCAAGATTAGTGGTTAGGGTTTCAGGGTCTATGGTTTGGGATCTTTGGTTGGGGGTTGTTGCTACCTTGAGTGAGAGATCTGGCGACCCCAACCAAGGTTACTGGTTATTAGTGTTTTCCATGTTGATGGTTCAAATCTTGGGTGGGGAGTTGTTGCGACCTGAGTGAGAGATTTGGTGACCCGAAGCAAGGTTAGTGGTTAAGGTTACAGGGTTTATGGTTTGAGATCTTTGTTTGGGGGCTGTTCCTACCTCGAGTGATAGATTTGGTGACCCCAACCAAGGTTACTAGTCATTAGTGGTTCATGTCTTGGGTTGGGGGTTGCTGTTCTTTGAATGTAAGGTCAGTCTCAATGGGGGTTTCATGAGTGTTTCATGCACATTAAATGCAGCACCACATCAGTAAAATTTCACTTTTTGCATGAAACCCATAGGAGAGAGAAGGAAAGAGTTTCACCATGGTGAAACCTTTGAGCACTGTTTTACATGCGTTGGAAACTGTGTGAAACCCCCATTGAGACGCAAATAGAGTTTCACCATGCAATTATGCAATTAAACCATGCAATGAGAGAGAGAGCTTGTGGGACTCTTGAGCCTATAAAACTGTGCATTGAAACTGTGCATTGAGGGAAACGTCTATTTCATGCCAAAGTTTCACATCTTAGAAACCGGGAGGTGAAACTCTCCATTGAGACTGACATAAATGGACCTTTGGGAAGGGCTGGCAAAGCAGCGGTGGTACTTGTCGAGGCGAGGTGGGGCGACAACGATGGTAAGAGCGTCGACTTGAGGAGGATATGGATATTGTGATTAGGGGCGATAGTGGAGATCACGTTCCCCTGTTGGGGCTGAAGGGAGATGGCGTGGAGGGTCACTTGTGTCAGAGATGATGATAATTAGGATTAGGTTTGGTAATGGTCCCGGCGAGGACAACGAGGAGGTGCCCGAGCTAGACAATGGGCCCTTGGCGTCGCGCGGGAAGGGAGGGGAGGAGGAGGGGAACGGTCCGAAATAAAAATGTTTCTATTTCTTTTGCTTGTGTGTGTGGTTAGTCTAATATATGGACAACCCGACATTAGTTGTGTCTTTTTATTTGTTTCCTTCTCAAGAACTTAACAGGTCATTAAGAAAAGAATGTCGGAAACATTGTTACGAGTCCTATGAGCACTTGGTTAGATACATAGAAGGTCATATTCTTTTTCTTCGAAGTTTCTATATGCATAACTATAACACGTCTAAGCACGGCATGGCTTGAAAGTTTTTGAGCTCCTTGGCCCACCACCATGTTGTTGTAGAGCACTAGAGCGTCCTTTGTTATGCACACATCTTTGTCGATAATTATTTAATTAAACAACCAAGGGAATGACCAGATAGTTTCAACATCAATTTTGAGCTGATTTATGGCCCTATGGACTCTTTAACTCACTAGTAATGGAGTAGTAGCAGAAGCGGTTGTGTCCCATTATTTCTCGAATTGACTGTAAAAAGCTATATATCATTTCGTTCTAAACAGCTAGCTATATATCATTTTTTTCGAAAGGACGGCAAAAGCTTTGCCGCATTTCTATTAGACGAATAAAGAAAAAATGCAAGTGTCAGCCTAGTTTTTTGACGGGAAACCGGGCCAGAAAAACCATACAATTGTTGAGGGTACCCTACTCCGTCTGCACCCCTTGTTACCAAAATCAACTCAACTCGCGCCACAACCAGTGCCCACTCAACTCCTTGGTTGGTCGGATTGGGACATCGACACAACCTGACACTACTAGCCTCCACTAGAACAACTCAACTAACAGCGATGAGGATGGAAGAAAAGATAACCATGAAGCTCCACTCGGTTGGATTGGGCCATCAACACGAGCTTCCATCAACACGCTTGGTCGGATTGGGACGTCGACACAAGACACCTCGCAACAACTAGAGCTCACCAAGCAACTCCACCAGCTCTCCACACCAGAGGAAAAACGACGACCCACTCGTCGCTGCCACACCCCAGCAGAAGCCCCACCGGAGAGGATCGACATGCCCGCCTACGCAAAACAACCGAAGCCGCGTCACCCCCACCAACCAAGCTCCATGCTGAAGTCCAGCCTCCCTTGGCGTCGCGTTGCCGTCGCTGCCAAAGTCCAGAGGGGAATGACGGCATATACAAGGACCGTCCCCCAATGCCACAGGTCCCCAGCCACCGCCACCACACGACCCCCTCACCTGCAAGCCAAACCTCGCAACCACCGCCGCACCCCGCAACCTTGCTTAGCTTTGTCTCGTTTGTCTAGCTCCTAGTGATAGATTTAGTTAGTGTATCTTGTTCACCTAGGAGTAACTTAGTGACATAACTTTTGTATTTGATTAGAGATAATAGAATTGCTAGAATTGTTAAGTGGCTTGCATAGCTAGTTGTAGCTCAGCTAAATTCGCTACACTGTCTTATTGTCTAATCACCTTGTCTTAGTGTTGTTGTAGAATTTTTGTTAGGCTATTCAACCCCCTAGCCATTTAGGACCTTTCAATTGCTTGGCTCAATGGAGGCAATTAGCTGCATACCTCACTGGCTTCTTCTTACCTGGGACCTTCTTGAAGAGCTTTTGGAAATCTTACCACACTGCGGAGGTCGAGGGACGAGAGCCACGACCTACATCGTCATCGTCGGAGCCTTCACCTGCCTGGTTTACTGCACCTCCTCTTCCTTGATCAACATCGACATCAACCGGAGCATGAGGGCCAAGGACGAACAACTCGGTCGCGTCCTTGAATGTGCATCTAGCCCTTTAGTGGGTTTTGATGAATTGAATGACAACATAATTAAAGGTCTAATAAGTTTGCTAAGTGTTGAACAGGAAACTGAGTCTATTACATATACTTGTGGACTGTGTAGTAACAAGTATATTCAAGGTTCAACAAGTAAGCAAACTTGATGGTATTTCACATAGTATGGAAGCAAAGCCAAATTGTGTATTATTGTAGTGGAAGATGATGGAAACAATCTAGTTGAAGCAAAAGACAACAATGCAAATAGAATCAATGAAATGACTTATATGTGGAATATCATAGCATCATGTGAAAGCAAGCATACTTGGCAAAAGACAAATGAGACAAGAGTTGATAATTTTGGATCGGTCTCTATAACGGCTTGTTTCCCATGAATAGAAGATTGAAATAAGTGTTGGAGTGTCAAGCCAAAATGATAGGATATAAGGAACCGTGAATTGGCTTGACCATATTGATGTTGATCCATGTATGTCTCTATGTGAGTCAAACCCGTAAGTGCAATCAAGCTCTAAGTGGGTTTTGGCGTTGATGACCACCGAATTAGGGGACTAATGAGATTTACGAAGATGACATGCAGGGATTAAAATATGGAGTTAGTGAACAGGTCCAAAGGTACCAAATAAGCTAGATGATGGTATTTCCGGATCAAGGCATTTAAATTATTTTATATTTTAAATCTTGAGTTTAGGAAATGCCGTACTATTAAGAGGGATCATAGGATTCTCGGCATATCGTGGACCAAGTGCTCTAAACAACAAATCCAGACACCACACACAACTCAAAGCCCGACCCAGCCAAAACACCTTGTTCCACCCTTTTGTCGTCAGTGGCGGCGGCAAATGCAGCGCAATGGTGCGGCGGTGAAGCGCCCTACGCGCGATGCCGGCGTGGCGATCTTGGCAGTGCCACACTTAAATCCTACTTTGTTGGGTCCGTGGGGTATAAATACCTATTCTACCCCTCCCACAACGGTCACCTGGTTCACTTCATCTTCTACCTCGAGCAGAAAGCCAGGAACTCACCTCTTGCTCTCTCTCTCACCTCCATTGAAGTTCTTCAAGCTCCCCACTCAATCTCTCACTTCCCACCTGGGATTCTTGAGGGAAACAGCTCCAAACTTCGATTGGAGACCGGATCTACCACTTCCCCCACTCAAAAGAGCATTTGGTTCACGTTTGGCCGGAACCCTAGGGTTCTTTACTCTTGGAGCTTTGCTCCTAGACGGCTAGGCGTCGCCCTTGAGCTTGCCCCCTTCATGTGGCAGCCTTGGGAGGTTTGTAACCTCACTCTACAGCAATACATTACCCCACATCTCTAGGGTTAACTCCCTAGACTTGTGAACGAGGGAAAAGGCAAGCCGGTGGGCAAGCCAAGCCTTGTGTGGCAACCTCAACAACGTGGACGTAACCCGTACCTGTGTGTGGCTGGCGAACCACGGGTCAAATCCTTGTCTCACTTGTCCTCCCTTTACTTTGTTGCATATTTGTCTTGTGAGAAAGGGCTTCGACCCGATCTACTTGGTTCTTTGGGTTTCGCCAGCTTTGGCTAGTTTTACGTGGTATACCTTGTGTGCGAGGAACAAGGAGAATCACCATCTCACCGACACGGCTCACGATTCACCTCGAGTTCACTTCTGTGAAGTGCTTTACTGGCAGATGCCGCACGAGGACGAGGGCAGTTGCGTGCCGTGCCTGGCGAGAAGAAGTGCCTTCGCCTCGCTGTTTCGCCGGTTTCACGCGGCAGTGCCGCGACTATACGCGGCAGTGCCGCGCTTATCTGTACTGACAGTGTGCCGAAGTTTTAACAGGTCGATTTTAGGGGGTAAGCCTATTCACCCCCCCCCTCTAGGCTTCCATCAGATCCTACAAGTGGTATCGGAGCTAGGATACTTCGTATACGCTTCACCGCGTGAAGTATGGACGCACCGGAGGGATCCAACAGAGGAGACAAGCCTACCATCCCCGTGGAGGATGTGGAGGCCAGCAGCAGCGAGCTTTCTCTCGGTACAGCCAGCGAGAGCACCATCAAGGGTGATGCTACCGACGTCGAGAGAAAAGCCGCAAGACTAGCAAGACGAAACACAAGACGGCAAGAAAGAGAAAAGAAGAAGCTTGAAGAGCAAGCTAGTGTCAAGCTTGCCGAGAAGCTTCAAAGAAAAGATCAAAGAAAGATGATTTCAGGAGGCAAGAGTCGCTAGAAAGGCAAAGCAAGGGAAAAGAAAAGGCAAGAAGAGGAAGCGGAGTCAAGTGAGCTATCAAGTAGCTCCGAAGATGGAGATGATGACATCTCCTACAACAAGAACAAGAAGAAGAAGGAAAAGAAGAAGGATGAGAGCAGCGTCAACAACAACAAATTTGCCGCTATATCCTTTAACTATTCTTTTTATTTGACTAACCGCGATAAGAAGTCTTTCATCAATGTACCCGCGGGAAAGTTACCCCGTTTCGATGGGACCAACTATGCCAAGTGGAAGCATTTGATGAGAGCCTATCTTAGCGCTCTTCACCCCCGGTCTTTGGGAGGTTGTGTGCAGTGGATTTCAGCCACCGGTGTGACCCCCAAGGAGCCAACAAATGAAGAGCTAGCTAGACTGCCCACATCAATGGTCAAGCCACAAGCATCCTTCTAAGTGCTCTAGAAGGCAATGAGTACAATAGAGTGATGAATGTCAATAAAGCAAAGAAGATTTGGGACACTCTAGTACTTGCACATGAAGGTATTGACAAAGTGAGAAAGGCCAAGATTGACTTGTTGAAGGCCAAGCTCAACCGATTTGTGATCCTTGATAGAGAAGGAGCACAAGAGATGTTTGATCGGTTGATGGTGCTAGTTGGCAAGATTAGAGGGTTTGGAGATGAGGATCTAGATGACCACACCGTTGTCAAGATCATGCTTGAGGCATACACACCTAGAAATGACATAGTGGTCACCTTGATTCGTGACAAGAAGAGGTTTGAGCACTTCACTCCAAATGATGTGCTTGGTAGGCTGCTCACATATGACATGCAAAGGGAGGAGGCAAATGAAAGAAGAAAGCTTGGAGAGTTGCAAGCAAAGCTTGAGGGGGTCAAGATCAAGGAAGTGGCTCTCAAGGCAACCAAGACAAGCAAGCCAAGCTCCTCCAACAAGGTTAAGGGCAGCAAGCAAGCATCAACAAGTCTAGACAAAGAAATGAAGAAGATGCAAGAAAATATTGATGCAACTTCTTCCTCAAGTGATGATGAAGATGATGGGGCTGATTACAAGAAGATTGATGACATGGCCCTATTCATGAAGAAGTATGGGAAGGGGATGAAAGCAAATGGCTACAAGATGGTGCAAACGAAGATTCCCAAACAAAAAAAAAGAGAACATGCTTCAATTGTGTAGGCGACCGAAAGCATTTTGTTGCCGATTGTCCTTTTTGAGAACAAGAACAACAAATACAAGAAGGACAATGACAAGGACAAGAAGCAAGACTACAAGAGAAAGGGAAGAAGCATGGGTGAACCTCACATCGGCCATGAGTGGGACTCAACAAAAGAGACAAGTGAAGAGGAAGTCCATGTTGCAACATTTGCTATGCAATAGACCTCTACACCCAAGCTTTTCAACAACATGACCGATGATGAGGATGAGGACAATGACTCCACTCATGTTTGTCTTATGGCCAAGCATGAGAAGGTAAAATCCAAACCCAAACCTTCTCCTTCTCTTAGTGATGACTCTAGTGATCTTAGTGAAAGCTCTAGTGAAGATGAATCTAGTGATGATGAAGAATATGTTAGACTCACTAAAAACCTAGATCCCAAAACTAGAGGCTTTCTTGCTCAACTAATGGCGGATCTAGAGAGTACCCAAGCGGAGTTAGCGACTAGAGATAGTCAACTTGATAGACTTGAAAAGCTCTATGTTGATAACAAGGATGCTCTTGTAGCTGAGAGAAGTGAGGTGGCTTCCTTGCAAAAGAGCCTAGCTAATGAGTAAGGAAATCATGCTCTTACTAAGAAGGCTATGGTCACCCTAAATGGGAAATATTGTGACTTGCAAGACAAGCACAAAAAGCTTGAAAATGAACATAGCATTCTTAGTGAGAGCAACTCACATCTCCTAGCCACAAAGGATACCTCTACTCCCTCCACTAGTCAAGGTTGTGAAAAAATGCTATAATGTTGATATGAATGCTTATGCCACTAACCTTGCCAATATGAAAGCAATGGAGAAAGAGATCACTAGGCTCACTTTGCTATGGTAAGAAAAGAAGGTGAAACCAGCAAGGAAACAAAGTGAGCAACAAGATTGAGGCTCCAAAAAGGCCCAACTACATTGATGGGAGAAATCCAAGAATCAAGGATGGACTTGGACACAAGCATGAAAACAAAACCAATGGTCGAAAGATGATCAATGGTGTTGAATGTGTCAAATTCTTGAGCAAAGGCACAGAGGGTACAGAGAGAGACCACATTGCAGCGTTGGACACAAGCCAACCCGAGATGCTGTCTTGTCTGCCACGCGCGGCAGTGCCGCGAGGACGGCGGCAAGTGCCGCGCCCCCAAGAAAAGGGAAGGTCACCTACACGCCTCATTTCAGAATAGACCCAAGAAGATGGTCCAAAAGCCCGTGAAGAAGGTCCGTAAGTCGAGAAAATCTTGTGCAGGCTGTTCCTAAGGGCCACTCCTATCAATCAAAGGCAAAAGCAAGCAAGTTAGACTCAAATCCTTGCTTTAAAGTGAAGGCAAATAGCAAGGGGGAGGTGTTTGCAAAATACTTGGGCAGTGAAAAGAAACTTTATTGCAACACCTCTATATGGGTTCCCAAAGTTCTTGTGACTAAGGTAAAAGGTCCCAAGAATCTTAGGGGACCTAAACTTGTGAACTAAACTTGTTTTGCAGGCATACTCCTCCGGTGGATCAAGTTGGGTGTTTGGCCCGGCTGTACAAATCATATGACCAGGAGAAAAGGAGTATGTTCTCATCATATTCCCAAACCAATGACGAGCAGGGAACAACATAAGGTTTGGAAATGATGATGTGAGAAGTGTGATCGGTCTTGGTAACGTTGCTATCACAACTGAGCATAATATTTCAGATGTTTTGCATGTTGATTCGTTGGGATACAATTTGTTGTTGGTCTCACAATTGTGTGAGAAAGGCTACAATTGTCTCTTTACGGATGTTGGTGTGGAAGTCTTTCGCAGAAAGGATTCCTCTGTTGTCTTTTCTGAGGAAACTCAAGAACAAGCTTTACTTAGTTGACTTCAACAAAAGTGAAGCTAAACTTGATACTGTCTAATGGCAAAATCTAGCATGGGCTGGTTATGGCATCGCCGTCTAGCACATGTTGGCATGAGGAACTTGACCAAACCGCTTGAGAAAGACAACCACATCATTGGACTAACAAATGTTGATTTTGACAAAGACGGGATATGTGGACCTTGCCAAGCCGGAAAGCAAGTAGGTGCACCTCACCCACCAAAGAGCGTGATGACCACTACTTAACCATTGGAGTTGATACACATGGATCTCTTTGAACCGGTGGCCTACCTTAGCATCGGGGTAACAAATATGGACTTGTTATTGTTGATGATTACCCCGCTTCACTTGGGTTTTCTTTGTTTTTGATAAGTGTCAGGTACAAGAGAAGGTGAAAACCTTCATCAAGAGGGCACAAAGAGAATTTGATCTACATTGTCCAAGAGAATAAGAAGTGACAATGGAACCGAATTCAAGAACACCCAAGTAGAAGAGTATCTTGATGAAGAGGGCATCAAGCATGAGTTTTCATTTGCATATACCCCTCAACAAAATGGTGTAGTAGAGAGGAAGAACCGCACACTCATAGAGATGGCAAGGACAATGCTTGATGAGTACAAGACTTCGGACATCTTTTGGTGTGAAGCCATCAACACCGCTTGTCATGCCATCAACCGCCTCTACTTACACAAGAAACTCAAGAAGACTTCATATGAGCTCTTAACCGGTAACAAACCTAAGGTGTCATACTTTAGGGTGTTTGGGTGCAAGTGTTTCATTCTGAACAAAAGGCCCCGAACCTCTAAATTTGCACCTAAAGTTGATGAAGGTTTTCTTCTTGGTTACGGATCAAATGAGCATGCCTATCGTGTTTTCAACCAAACCACCGGTAGGGTTGAAATCACTATAGATGTGACATTTGATGAATCTAATGGCTCTCAAGTAGAGCAAGTTGATCAAAGTGTTGTAGGAAAGGAGGATCCACCTTGTGAGGCAATCAAGCAATTGGCTATCGGTGACATAAGGCCTCAAGAAGATCAAGCTAATGGAGAGGAGGATCCACCAGTTGTTCTTTGCATAAGATTCGGCCGACGTACTCGATGACCAAAGTGCAAATAACGCTGCCGGAAGTGTCGGGCGGCAAAGCAGCAGCCAAAGACCATCGCGCGGGCAAAGCAGCGCCGCCACCTACCTACGGCGGCGATCCCGATCCACCTGCATCACCTGTTCAACCACTTGATCTTGCTCCAATTCTTGAAGCTGATGATGAATATGATGAAGATCAAGAAGAAAATGCAGAAGGCGTTGATCACCCACGACTACGACAAACAATTCAACGGGATCATCCCGTTGACAACATCCTTGGGAGTCTTCGAAAGGGAGTTACTACTCGATCTCATCTAGCTGCTTTCTGCCAACATTTCTCGTTTGTTTCATCTTTGGAACCGCAGAAAGTAGATGATGCTCTCAAGGATCCGGATTGGGTGTTGGCCATGCAAGAAGAGCTCAACAACTTCAAAAGAAATGAAGTGTGGGAGTTGGTGGAAAGACCCAAGACTAACATCATTGGCACCAAGTGGGTCTTCCGCAACAAGCAAGATGAAGATGGGTTGGTAACAAGAAACAAGGCAAGATTGGTTGCTCAAGGCTTCACTCAAGTAGAGGGCTTGGACTTTGATGAAACCTATGCACCGGTGGCAAGACTAGAAGCAATTCGCATTCTTCTAGCCTTCGCTGCCCATCATGACTTCAAGCTGTACCAAATGGATGTCAAGAGTGCATTCCTCAATGGCCCATTACAAGAGGAGGTGTATGTTGAGCAACCACCCGGTTTTGAAGACCCCAAGTTTCCCAACCACGTCTACAAGCTCCATAAGGCGCTCTATGGGCTTAAGCAAGCACCTAGAGCATGGTATGAATGCCTTAAGGAATTCTTGCTCAAACAAGGCTTTGAAATAGGCAAAGCCGATCCTACTCTCTTCACTCATAAAGTTAGCAATGATATCTTTGTATGCCAAATATATGTCGATGACATAATATTTGGTAGCACTAACAATATGTATGTTGAGCAATTTAGTAGGACAATGACCAAGAGATGTGAGATGTCCATGATGGGTGAGCTAAAAGTACTTCCTCGGGTTTCAAGTCAAGCAAATGGAGGAAGGGACATTCATTTGCCAAACCAAGTACACCCACGACATGCTAAAAGAAGTTTGATATGGCTAAGGCAAAGCCAATCAAAACTCCAATGCCAAGCAATGGACATCTTGATCTTGATGAGGAGGGTCCAGCCGTGGACATGAAGGTATATCGCTCCATGATTGGATCTTTGCTTTACCTTTGTGCATCTAGGCCCGGACATAATGCTTAGTGTGTGTATGTGTGCTCATTTTCAAGCCAATCCAAAGGAATGTCACAACGTGGCTGTTAAGAGAATCTTGAGATACTTAGTACTCACTCCTAACATTGGCTTGTGGTATCCCAAGGGTTCCAAGTTCAATCTACTTGGCTATTTGATTTCGACTATGCTTGGGTTGCAAAGTAGATCGAAAAAGCACTTCAGGGGACATGTCAATTCCTTGGGACGGTCCTTAGTGTCTTGGAGCTCTAAGAAGCAAAATTGTGTAGCCCTTTCCACCGAGGAGGCCGAGTATGTTGCGGTGGTGCATCTTTGTGCTCAACTACTTTGGATGAAGCAAACCTTAAAAGATTACGGATGTCATTTCACAAAGATACCTCTTCTTTGTGACAACGAGAGTGTCATCAAACTCATAAAATAACCCGGTAGCACACTCTAGAACAAAACACATAGACATCCGTCATCACTTCTTGAGAGACCACGAACTCAAAGGAGATATCGCAATTCGCCATGTGAGCACCGAAAAGCAACTAGCCGATATCTTCACCAAGCCTCTCGATGAGTCAAGGTTTTGTGCTTTGCGTAGTGAGCTAAACATTCTCGATTCTTGTAACTTGGTTTGAATTCTAGCACACATGCAATCTGTTTGAGACACTAGTTCGACATAGGAAGAGTTTGTGAAAACTTTCATATTGTGTTTCAAAAGGATTTCAAATTCTAATCCGAAATTCAATGCCATTGTTCTCAGATCGATGATCTGTCCCCGCAATGAATTTTAGTGTCTTTGTGATCAAGTCCGAGGAGAAATAGGTTAAAAGTTGCAATATATTTGAAGGACAGACGGGCTGGAGCGGCAATGCAGCGTGTCCTGCAGCGATGCGGCATGGGCGCACGCAGCGCTTGCACGGGCAGTGCCGCCGCCTAGGGACCGCCTCGACCGGGTCTGAACCGTACTGAGCCAAAATTTTCTTCTTTCCTTTTCTACCCCGCGGCCCAATCGGTTTCTATCTACTCTTTCTCCTCCGCCCCGACTCTCCCTCGCGCCCGCCTCTCTCGGCGCGGAAGGAAGGCCACCACCGCCCACCGTCAAGACGCCGCCGCCACGCTCCGGCCACGTGCCCGCCCGGTCGGCCATCTTCCTCGTCCCTGGCCGCCCCTGCGGCCCTCCTCCTCCGAGCGCTTCTCTTCTTTCCTCTTCAATCAACGAGGTAACCTAACCCTAGCCTCAAAGTTCTTGCTCGATCTACGCAATGTGCAACAATTTTTCATGAATTTCGGTTTCTAAATGTTGTATGAACCCTAGGGAAGTAGCTTTGATGATTGGAATCGACCAATTTCACTCTTCCATGGTTTAGGTAATTTAGGGGGGAGGGCGGCAATGCCGCCCCAAATAGAACATAATCGTTTTAGCCGCTTCAAACAGCAAATATCCCTCAAATTGCTTGACTCATTGATACGTGAAATTGATTGACCCAAACTTTGGAGAAATTTCACTTAGGTTCTTACTAATCTTTTTGAATCCATGGAATTTTGCACACCGCTCAATTTGTATCCGAAATTGTGATAGTCAAGTGCTTTCAGTGCTAAGTAGATGCATTAGAAAGATTATTAAAATAAATTTAGATGACATTTGAGCAAAGGGGGAGCGGCAAAGTGCCGCGAGCATGACACGGATTTTGTCATGCTTGCGCGGCAATGCCGTGCCTCGCGGCTGGCAAAGGCCGCAGCCCCGTGCTCGACTCTAGACGACTTGCTCAAAATCATCAAATTTTATTTTTCTAACCCCTTCCATCGCATAGATTTGGTCATTCCACTTCCTATTCTTGACGCTTTTCGATCAAACTCTAAATCTTGCATAGATGGACCTTAGAGGTGATCCCCGGGGCAAGAGAAAGATGAGGGTCAAAGTTGTGGAGAAGAGAGGCAGAGGGAGAAAGTACCGAACAGGTAAGGTGGCGGAAGAAGTGGAACAAGTGAGCTCACCGAGGAGCAAAGAAGAAAAAAGATGGGTACACCATCGTGCCCCTGTGTGAACAAGGCACTCCAGAGCACCCTTTCGTGTTTGACAACACATATATGGTGACAAGTGGAGGGTGTCTTTGAGATGGCGCCCGCCAATGATCCACCCATTCCAAAGTGGTGAGCTACTTCAAGAAACAGAGGGAAGTGGTCGATGCTAGAGCCTACAATGTTTACAAAGTGATGAGCAGCATCGAGGGCATAGATGAGAGGTTTTGGGCAGCTTTTCATTCAAACTTTTACTTAACCGGCCCTCTTCCACTCCACCAAGAGCAAGATCACCACAATGCACTATATTGATTTTGAGAATATGGCAGATAAGGAGGAGGATGCCTTCAATGAGGCAATTGAGGCTTGTGAGAGGTTTGAGCTGACAGACATCATGTCCTTCAAGCATGATTGGAATGAAGAGATCCTCGGCCCGGTTCCATGCTACCTATCATTGGGACAAGCCAAATGATACCATTCAACTGGATGACCGACGGGGAGGCACTACGGGTTGACTTTGTCACTTTCTATCGATACTTGGCTTTGGGGCTGATCACGGCAGTACACATGCATATTCATGAGATTGACCCCATTGAAGCCAAGGCCATCAAGGATTCTTTGGGCTGATCCAAAGCTACTTGGAAAAAGGAAGGGGTTGAAGGACTTCTTCTATGTGATGAACAACCTCTGCAGATGCACCATTGATCCTAAGGATGGGGCAGCTTCGATGTGAATGGATATGCTAGAAATCTGATTGCCCATTTCGGGAATGACGAGACATTCAATGTGGGCAAGTTCATTTGGAGACAAACTAGCCAATGCTATGGATGATGCTAGGAGAAACCTGCCATATGCTCCTTACATCATGTTCATGATTGAGAGGGTTTCGGGAACATCTATCCCAAGGACTGCTTCCACACGGTCTACAACATAGAGAAGACCCATGGCTTGGATGGTGGGAAGACTAGTGGCGGGGCAAGACCCTCGCCAGGAGGCACCTCGGTGGCAGAGAGGACTTGGAGGAGCCCCTCTAGCTCTAGGCCCGGGGAGGCAATGGGAAGTCCGGATCCAAGCCGAGGAAGTGGATCAAGGCTATCTTTGGGCATTGCTCTTATGCATCTCGCCAGACCTATGAGCTTCGCAGGGGAGGTGAGACAGGGGCCTTCAAGAGTGTGAGGGAGAAGCAAGGACTCCCGGTTCCTCCGTCTATCCCTAGACCACCTCGGTACACCGACCTTCCGAGCTTTCACCACTAGCAGCAAATGATCGTGAGGACTTGTCCGACATGCTTGGTTCGATTGCACGCCAGATTCCGGCTGACGCTCCACTCGCCGCTCCACGCAGCCAGTGCTACTATCTCGAGGAGGACGAGGACATAGCTTCCAATCTTCGAGGACACCAGTGAGGAGTGACTCCGCTTCTTTCTTCTCTTTTCTATGATCTTTTTGGTGCTTGACGCCAAAGGGGGAGAAAATTAGAAGAAATGAGGGGGGTCAAACTTTTTCGACGCCCTGGAGATGGTTCGAGGATGGAGCAAAGCAGCAGATCTTTGAGTTTAGATCTTTTGAGAGTAGCTTGTTAGGTGTGAGTTTGAGAGAAACTCTATTGTATGTAATAATGCCACCTATGACTTGTTATTTCTCGGATTTGGTCGTTTGATTGCTTAAACTCGTTTTATATATCCTGCTGCTTGCTTAGATTGATAATCTTATCATATATGCTTTGTGGTTGATGTTGCATGCTGGTGCATGCTCGGTAGCCGATAGGCGTTGCAGCACCGCTCCGGCGCGCTGGCGGTGCCGCGCAGCATTAAGAAGCATGCACACACCCCTGTTGTGCTCTGATCCATTTAACTTGTCATATGCATCACGGATATATTTGTATAACACTTTGTTGAGCACCCCACAGCAATCATGGATGTAGGGGGAGGCCTTACACTACTTCTAAATGTGTGACTTGACTTTCATATCAAAATGAGAATTCAAATCTCTTCCACACATTTAGGGGAGGCCTCACTACACCTAAATATGTGAAAATTGACCTCTTATGTCAATTTGAGAATTCAAATCTCACTCACATATTTAGGGGAGGTTCCTACATCCTTGATCTTTTGTAATCTAAGTTTGACTTTACATCTTATGTAAGCTCTAATTTGGTTGTCATCAATCACCAAAAAGGGGAGATTGTAAGTGCAATCAAGCTCTAAGTGGGTTTTGGCGTTGATGACCACCGAATTAGGGGACTAATGAGATTTACTTAAGATGACATGCAGGGATTAAAATATGGAGTTGGTGAACAGGTCCAAAGGTACCAAATAAGCTAGATGATGGTGTTTCCGGATCAAGGCATTTAAATTATTTTATATTTTGAATCTTGAGTTTAGGAAATGCCGCATACTATTAAGAGGGATCATAGGATTCTCGGGCATTCGTGGACCAAGTGCTCTAAACAACAAATCCGGACACCACACACAACTCCAAGCCCGACCCCAAAAAACACCTTGTTCCACCCTTTTTGTTAGTCGGTGGCGGAAAAATGCAGCGCAATGGTGCGGCGGGTTGCACGCAGCGTGATGGATGCGGTGCCACACTTAAATCCTACCGTTGGGTCCGTGGGGTATAAATACCTATTCTACCCCTCCCACAACGGTCACCGGTTCACTTCATCTTCTACCTCGAGCGTAAAGCCGTAAACTCACCTCTTGCTCTCTCTCACCTCCATTGAAGTTCTTCAAGCTCCCCACTCAATCTCTCACTTCCCACCGGGATTCTTGAGGGAAACAGCTCCAAACTTCGATTGGAGACCGGATCTACCACTTCCCCCACTCAAAAGAGCATTTGGTTCACGCTTGGCGGAACCCTAGGGTTCTTTACTCTTGGAGCTTTGCTCCTAGACGGCTAGGCGTCGCCCTTGAGCTTGCCCCTTCATGTGGCAGCCTTGGGAGGTTTGTAACCTCACTCTACAAAGAATACATTACCCCACATCTCTAGGGTTAACTCCCCTAGACTTGTGAACGAGGGAAAAGGCAAGCCGGTGGGCAAGCCAAGCCTTGTGTGGCAACCTCAACAACGTGGACGTAACCCGGCTTTGTGTGGGGTGGCGAACCACGGGTCAAATCCTTGTCTCACTTGTCCTCCCTTTACTTTGTTGCATATTTGTCTTGTGAGAAAGGGCTTCGACCCGATCTACTTGGTTGCCGGGTTTCGCCGGCTTTGGCTAGTTTTCTCGTGGTATACCCGTGTGCGTGAACAAGGGAGAATCACCATCTCACCGGACACGACTCACAGATTCACCTCGAGTTCACTTACGTGAAGTGACCCATGGCAAATGCCAAGACGAGGACGCCTTGCCGCGCCCGCTACCGCCGAGAAGCGCCTGGCTCTCCGTTTTCGCTTTCACGGCAAAGGTGCCGCTTTTCTTTATCCAGACCGTGTAGCAGCCAAGTTTTAACAGTCGATTTTAGGGGTAAGCCTATTCACCCCCTCTAGGCTTCCATCGATCCTACAAAACCGAAGCTTGATTGGTCTCAACATCTATATCTACAAGATAATCAAGCAGGGATCAAAGTGTTGAAGAAATGATTATTCAATGGATGCTTAATGTGATGTGACTTGAATATGCCTTGATAAAGTGAAGATAGCAAGGAAAGGGCTTCGAGGTACTAGTTTAAGGTGAAGGGCAAGCGGTGGCTTGGGACCGAGGTACCATGGCTAAGGTGAAGAAGAGAGTACTTGCATTTAGTCGAGGAACTAATCAAGCTATGAGGAGTCATATTATGTTAAGGATCAAATCATTAGTGGAAGTGACTTGAAGCCATAAGTTGAACTCATACTTGTGGAAATGGTTCAAGTCACATGCTCAAGGTATATTTGCTCTAAGAGATAAGACAAAGACGATAGAGGATGATGTACAGGTTGATGGAACCTCTCAAGTGCAATGGATGACAACCTGGACTCATGGAGGTTTAAATTCATTTATATTTTGAATTTTGGGTTTAGGACAGGCCGTACTATTAAGAGGGATCCTAGGACCCCCGGCTACATGTGAACTAAATGCTCAAACCTCCATTTCAGCCAAAAACATCACTCCAAGCCAAAACAGCCATCCAAAAACTCGGTTTTACCCCTTTGTCGTTTCCGGGGCAGCGTGGCGATGGGCAGCGTAAGTGAGGCAAGATGCAGCGTCGCTTGGCAAAGTGCATGCGGCGTTTTGAGGCGATGCGCGCTTAATCGACCATTGGGGTCCGTCGGGTATAAATACCCCTCCAACCCCTCCTCCAACGGTACTGGGTCACTTCTTCTTCCACCTCGCGAAAAGGCACCGAGAGAACAGACCTCTTGCTCTCTCTCTCTCCTCCATTGTTGCTCCTCCACTCCCCAAGCTAAGATTTCGATTCCACCATCAAATCTTGAGGGAAAACGCAGCAAACTTCGATTGGAGACCGGATCTACTACTTCCCCATCTTGAAAGAGCATTTGGTTCGCGTTTGGCGGTGTGCTAGGGTTCTTTACTCTTGGAGCTTGCTCCTAGCCCGGCTAGGCGTCACCCTTGAGCCGCCAACTTATGTGGCAGCCTTGGGAGGTTTGTAACCTCACTCAAAATCAAGAAAATCACCCCTCATCTCAAGGGTTCACTCCCTTGACTTGAGAACGAGGGAAGGGACAGCTTGTGTGGCGAATCCCAATCCTTTTGTGGATACCTCAACAACGTGGGACGTAACCCGGCCTTTGTGGCGACGGTGAACCACGGAAAAATCCTTGTCTCACGTGTGTTTTTTACATTCTTGCATATATATTCTTGTGAGCTAGGGTTTGTCCCGATCTACTTTGTTGAGGAGTTCCCGGTACTTTCTATTGGATATCGTGATATATTTGTGTGCGTGAACTTAGGAAAGTCACTCGATCTAAGTTTTCGTTGCTTAGATTTCAAACGCAATCGATGCTTAAGGCATACTATGTCCGCATGGTGCGGATGCACCACCCCGTTTTTTTTTTAACCTTATAGTAATCAAGTTTCGCCCTTTATGCACCACCCAAAGCCCATTAAGCCGCACCACCCACAGCCCATCAAGACCATTGACGTCTCTAATTTTCGTCACTTCAGATTCTACGGCGGCGCCACTTCAGATTCTCGCGGCGTGGCCAATATTCGCGTGCGTATCGCCCCGGCCGGCGGCCTTCAAAGTTGCTCGCTTCCCTCACCCCTCTCCGTGCTCCAAATGCGATCCCTCGCTCCTCCAGATCGCTCCTTCGCATCACGGCACCAAACCGCCAAGCATACCAAGGCAAGATCAAGGCACCAAGCGGATCAAGGCACCACAAGCGCATCACGGCACCAAGTAGAAAGCGAGACGCCGCCGCCAAGAATAATATTTTAAGGTATGATTAGATTAGATTATATATGTCGTTTCTTTTTCTCTTTCTCAAATTAACCTAAAATAATGCAAGTACATATTTATGCTCCTTTTATATGTGTTAATAGCGAGGCTAATTGATGGAACGATTTTACAAAAAGAAAAGAACGAGCCTAGTAGTTCTTGGTAATCTCCGGAATCCTTGTTTGGATGATATCAATTGGGAGGAGGAGATTAAATATGATCCAGGATTAAGGAAGCAAATTGATGACTATCATCCTAATCTCAAAGAGACTGTGAGAAGGAAATATTTGGAGAATAGGCCTTGCCGACCTCGCATTACACTTGATTTTTCTGTGACATATATTGGAGGAGCTCGAGAAGGTTCATTCCGGAATGGTTCGATGAGTTCGATTGGCTTGAATACAGTGAGTCCAAAGATAAAGCATATTGTTTTTGTTGTTTTTTATTTAGAGATAAGAGGGATCTTTGGTTATGATGCATTTGTTAAAAATGGTTGGAACACTTTTCATAAAAAGGACAGGCTAAGAGCTCATGTAGGAGATGTCAATGGAGCACACAATGTTGCAATGAAGAAGTGTGATGATCTCGCTACAAACAATTTCAAAGATATTGATGTTGCTTATCGAGAGGCAAAGTGAATCGGTAAGAAGAATTACTTTACTAGGCTGAATGGGTCTATTGACGTTGCTAGAATATTATTGCAGCAAGGATTATCTTTTCGGGCCACGATGAGTCAAAGGATTCCTTAAATAAAGGAAACGAGAGAGAATTTCGTAATTTCGCAGCCAGCAGAAAGCAAAATCCAGCCTTAAGAAAGGCAATATAGGCAAGTAAATGTGACAATAGTCTTTTGATTGCTCCCTGAAATACAAAGGGATATTGTGCATTGTTTTGCAAAGGAAGTGCTACATGCCATTCTAGAAGAAATTGGAGATGGTGTCTTTTCCTTACTAGTTGATGAGTCAAGAGATGTTTCTTGGAAAGAACAAATGGCGTTGTCTTGAGATATGTAGATAAATGTGGAGTTGTCAAAGAGAGATTTGTTGGTCTTGTTCATGTATTTTGAAACAACATCCGCCCATCTCAAGTCACGCTATTGATGGATTATTTGCTAATCTTAAGTTAAGCTTAAAGCAAGTCCGTGGCCAAGGATATGACGGTGCTAGCAATATGAGAGGTGAGTTCAATGGCTTGCAATCTTTGATAATGAGAGAAAATAGTTCAGCTTATTACGTGCATTGTTTTGCTCATCACTCCGATTAGTACTTGTGGCTATTGTTAGGAAACATAAAGGGGTTAGTGAATTTTTTAATAGGATCTCTCTGTTACTAAATGTGGTGGGTGGATCATCCAAGAGAAGGGATCTGATTAGAGATATTAATCGGACAGTAAATTAGTAAGGCACTAGGGTGTGGGCAACTTGAAACCGCACGAGGGGTTGAATCAAGAGCAAAGTCTTCAAAGACACTGGGGATACTCGTTGGAGTTCCCATTATAAGTCTCTCAAAAGTTTGATTGGCATGTTTTCTACAATAGTAAAGGTGCTAGAAATTGTGGGAAATGATAAAAAGGATTGGAAAATTAGAGACCAAGCATCAAATCTTCTAGAATATTTCCAGTCTTTTGACTTTGTCTTCTATTTGCATCTCATGTTGACTATATTGGGAACCACAAATATCTTGTCATTGGCATTGCAACGGAAGGATCGGGACATAGTGAATGCTATGAAATGTGTGGGAGCAACTAGAGCCCAACTAGATGAGCTTAGAAGAGAAAAAATGGGAAAAAAAATAATAGATGAGGTCTATGAATTTTGTGACAAGAATGATATAGTCAAATTAGTAATGGAAGATGAATATGTCGATCCCAAGAAGCGGAGGCATAGATCCGGAATTACAAACAAACATTACTATCAAGTTGATTGTTTCAATGACGTTATTGATTGGCTACTTCAAGAGCTTGACAACCGCTTCAATGAAACAAGCTCTCAATTGCTTATCCGTTTCGGCTTCCTTCAAATCCAAGAGACTCATTTCATGATTTTAATTTGGAAAATTTGATGAACCTTGCAAAAGCTTTATCCACATGACTTTGATTACGGGAATTGAGGGACCTTAGCCACAACCTTGGTGTCTACATATCCGATGTGAAGAATGATGCTAGGTTCTCTAACCTACAAAACTGTTGTTGAGCTTTCTCAAAGAATGGTGAAGACTAGAAAACATGAACGATATCCATTAGTTTATCGACTCATGAAGCTTGTACTAGTGTTGCGGTTGCAAATCGCTACTGATTGAGAGATTTTTTCTCCGGCATGAAGTTTGTGAAGACAAATTTGCGCAATAGCATTGCTGATGAATTTATGAATAATTGCCTTATTTCCTATGTGGAGAAAAGAGGAGATGATGAAAGTCACAAATACTTATTTGTGGTTCATCGCTTCATGAAAATGGCAGGACGTGAGATTTCAATATGAAGATTAAAGGTAATTTATTATATTTATTTTCATTTGTTCATTATTTGGTTGAAAACATGAAATTTGAACCACAAGTCATTTGTTTTCTTTTTTCGTGCAATCAAATGTCCAAGATGTTTAGGACTTGAAGTTAAACGTTTTTTTTTTTTTTATGTTTTTGACCACTGTAATGGAGTAATGGTACTTATTTTTGGTACGCTTCTTAAACACTTAATTATAGTTGCACCACCCTCTATTTTGCTCTAGCCGCCTTCGACTGCAGCTTTGTGTTTGTTCCGCCAGCGCAGGCAAGTGTGTGCGGCGGCGATTAGGCTTGCCGCCGCAGACGAGCGATGCAGCGCAAAAGAGGCGATGCGCTGAGGCGAGGCAAAGGCCGCGTTGTTTCAAAAAACCGCTCAAGTTTGTTTTTACTTGGTGATTTTAAGGTACAGGCCTATTCACCCCCCTCTAGGCCTCCTAGACGACATCAAGGTCCCATACGGTCCTCACGCAGTCCTCCTCGTCGTCATCTCCAGCAAACCACAGAGTCTCATCTCTTCGTTGTCGTCCACCTCAATCGTTTCGTGGCTGGAGCCGGCCATCGAACATCGCCAAAGATCCTGGTTCCTCCACGGCTACACAAGATTGGCCGCCGATGAGATGAAAAGGTTAGGGTTAGGGTTAGGGTTAGCTTACCTTCACAACCGAAGCATCGAAAACGCTTCCGGCGACGACGAAGCACAGATCCGAGCATCTGGTCCCTCAACGAAAATGAATCCGGAGCACTAGGGTCATCCGGTGAGGTCGGTGGAGATGGAGATGGAGATGAAGACGAAGAAGACAAGGAGAGGACGAGGCTACATCGACGAGATGAGATCGAGAAGAGGGGTGCTCGGAGCCGTGCCGTGTGTGCCGGCCACCGGTGGCTCAAGATACCACCAGAGACAGAGAGGGAGGAGACGAGATCGATTGAGCGAGAGCGGCGAAGCAAGAGCGAGAGGGATGAGAGAGAGAGAGCCGTGGCGGAAATGAGGGAGGATGGTTGGGGTTGGGGAGTCCGCCGGCTCGGCTTATATAGCCGCCTCTCCCAACGGTCGGATCAGACGGTGGGGAGGCCATCGGCCGCCGCATCCAATGGCTAGAAATGGAGCCGTGCTTGGAGCGGGCTCGCCTCATTTCCGTGTCGTGCCTGGGCTAGCCCATGGGCCAAAATGGCGGCCCAGGCACGGCCCATAGTGTGTGCCGTGCCTAGCCCGAGCATTATCAACCGTGGGCCGGACCGTGCTTGGGCCGTGCTTTCTAGTGCCGTGCCCGTGTCGGCCCCGTAGGATAGTGCCAAATGAAAATCTATAGCCTCGAGCCTACTTTGATACTCTATTTGTTTTCTTTGAGCAAAATTAATTTGGTTGCTCTATTTATGTATTTGCAAGGATAGAGTTAGTTTGGAATACGACCTGTGCACCGGCTCTCTCTCTCCATAAATATACCAACTAAGTTATCCGTCTGCTATCTTGCAACCAATCCAATTCCACGTATTTTATTCCGTATATCGTATACAATACTACAATGCAAAATTGTGTCTCGGATGGGAACATCCGCCGCAGCGGCCGTGCCGGTGGGCACCAGCGCCGCCGCCGCCGCCTCAGGAGCGTGGACAGGCTCACAGACGACCTCATCTCCGAGATTCTCTCGCGGGTTCCCTACAGGTCGCTCTGCCGCTTCAAGTGTGTCTCCCGGTCATGGCTTGCCCTCTGCTCTTCTCCCGACATGATCCGCCCGACTCTTTCCGGCTTCTTCTTCAACACTATTTCCTTCTTCTTCCCCGACAGACAAAGACACTCCGGCCCCCACTTCCGCTTCGTCAGCATCTCGGAAAGATTTCCGCTCATGGAGGGCCCTCTCTTCTGTTTCTTGCCACCCGAAGGAGTTTGGCCTGAGATCATCGACAGCTGCAATGGTCTTATCCTATTTGATCGCCGCCGCGAATTGTCTCGCTATTTCGTTTGCAACCCTGCGACCGGGAACTGGATCAATTTGCCAGACATAGAACCGATGTGGGATTTCTTGTCACCAGTTATTCGGTTGGGGTTTGACCCGGCCGTGTCCTCCCACTTCAGAGTGTTCTTGGTCGTGCATCATGCCCCTGAAGTCGACGTGGCGGTCGCCGGAGTGCATATATACTCATCGGAAACCAGAGGATGGGCGTACAGGAAGAGCAGGTGGGGCGACCATACAGCTCTTCGTTATCAGATAAGAACTGGAGCTGCCTTCTTCAATGGCACTTTGCACCTGGCAGCCTTTGGCTCTTCTTCTTCACCTTCGATAGTCACAGTTGATAAAGACGGAAAGACATGGAGAACAATCCCTGCTCCAAGGAATTTTGAGTTCATCGCCCTGTCTCGGGGCTGCTTATACGCTGTGGATGCAACAAAATGTGATAGCGGCTATCGCCTATCCATCTGGGCTCTTGAAGACTACAATGGACATGAGTGGATCCTGAAGCATACCAGCAACCCGTTTGCACCTACGGAGTCTTATGTGGTGGGTGCAATCCATCCAGAAGATACCTTGATTTTCCTTCGAAAATCGGTGGGGGCGGGATTCCCTCCAACTGCTCTTGTCTCGTACGATTTCATGAACAGCAAAGTGCATACTATCGAGTATCTAGGAGGGGAGTATAGGCTCCGACCATATCCTTATACACCCTGCTTCTCTAAGTGGTTGTCAGATGGACACTAATCAGAAGTTAGAGAACCTTGTCACTCGCTCGTGATGTCTGGTCATCTGGTCTTTTGGTTTTGGACAAGTCATGCAAATCTACTTCCGCTTCGGTTATCTCATGCCCCTATGCTCAAAGGAAACATGTATGCAGATCCTGATGAGCTATTTCCAAATTATAGTTCACTTTTGACTTTTCTAGATTCATTTGATTTACTATGTATCTTATTTGCTATATTTGTTGCTATATTTGCTTTATGTCTACATTTGTTTTTGTTAATAACACCGTTCTACTTTCTCATGCTGGAAGCTTGAGTATACCCATCATCTATGTTTTAAATTTTGTGCTTTTCATATTTGTCGAGACATGATTAATAGTCCATCAGAATTTGATGATAGTGGCCATGATGACGGTTTGTTGCACAGGGAGGTTTTAGCCTCAGTCTGGAATCTGATTAGCATACCTGTTCATTGTAAAATATACTAAGATAATGCAGCATACCTGTTCATTGTAAAATATACTAAGATAATGCTTGAATTGGCTTTCTAATTATTTGTTCCACATGCATATATAGAATGAAGGAAAATTAGCAGATTACTTGGATATCTGCATGGTTCTTCCCCATGGTGTCAAAAAGTGTATTAGGCATCAGTAAGATTTTTTTTAGATAACAGAAAATGATTCCAGCCTTCACATTCAGCACGAAATGCTTACGACAAAACAAACAAATTAGGGGCTAAGCCCAAGTTCAGCCATTAGGCCACACACACCACCTGGTTCCTGCTAAGCAGACAACCTGACAAACACAAGATAGGTCCAGTAAGATGAAAGATCAAAAATGTACATTATGATATCATTTGAGGTAAACTAACTATGATATGCCCATATTCTAGACTTTTTTTTTCTCGAATACGTAAGAGTGTTGTGTATCATTGTATTAATATAGAAGAACAAGATTAATGTGACGGGCCATTTGTAGGAGATTCTTGTGGACTGACAAAGAAGGCAGCATTAGGGGGAAGTGCATGGCTGCATGACCCACCATCTGCCGCCCAACAGACCTAGGGGGCCTAGTCATCCCAGATCTACGTCTTTTCTCCATCGCGCTGCAAGCAAGATGGCTCTGGCTGCAGCAAACAAACGAGAGTCGGGCCTAGGCCGAGTTGCCGTTTCCGTGCCCCTTGAGGTCAAAAGCTTATTTGAGGCGTCCACTCCACGTACACGATCCTCGGAGACGGTCGGTCCACCTCCTTCTGGACGGGTCCATGGATCCAGGGAAGGGCGGTCAAGCACATTGTGCCAAGTTTTCTAAACTTTGTCAACAGTAGGGACATTCGGCAGACAACCGTGGCAAGGCCTACAGGGGTGTGTATAGGTACAACAGATCATTGGAGGCATCTTTGTCCTGGCAACATAGCACTACCGGTGCCTTTGGGACTTGGTCGAGTTGGAAGCTGTGAACAGCAACGCCGACCGCTTGGTGCGGAAATGGACCCAACAGGGGAACATACTCCTCTAGCTCGGTCTACATGGGGCACTACACGTGCCTTTCGACCCGATCCCCAGATGCACCCGGGTCTGGAACACCTAGGCGCCGTTACGCGTCAGGATTTTCCTGTGGCTAGCACTCCGGAGAAGGCACTGGACCGCGGACAGGAGGCACCGCCACGGGCTCGATGCGCGCAACGAGTGCTACCTATGTGACCAAGACCCAGAGACCATAGACCACATCATCATCTCTTGCTCATTCTCTAGACACATCTGGTGGACCATCCTGGCAATGCTTGGGGTTGACGCCTCACAGGTGGGTGGGGGTCCATCCTCGACTGGTGGGAGCAGTGGAGATAGAGATGTCACGGAGAGAAGAGGAAGGGCACGGACACCCTCTTCGCGGCCTGGTGGCATGGGAGCTTTTGAAAAACAGTAAACGCGAGATTCTTCTGAAACGAAGTGGCCAAGCATGCAATTCCTCGGCAAGATCAAGCAGATTGCCGATCTTTGGTTTGGATAGAGGCGGAGGCGCGCCATCTAGGTGAATTAACACGCGAATAACCACCATGTATAAAATGACAAGGGAGGCAGTGCCTATTGTAAACTTTATCCTCCCAAAACATGCTCGTGCACGATGTAAAAACTCTTTTTCTTAAATATAAAGATATGCAAATCTTTTACGTATTCATGAAAAAAAGATTAATGTGACGCGTCTAGCAAGCCAACACAAGAACAGACGGTAGTTGTAAACAGATTAGGATGAGTAGAAACAACCTTAGAATGATTCACTAAAATCACTACTGCAGAAACAATTTCCAGGAATGGTAAGAACGGCTCTTGTCGAAAATATTGAACTGCTTATGGAAAATGCTGTGGTGCATTCTTTATCTTCATGGCATTGTGGCGACAGGTAGAAGCAACAATAACTGTACCCATGCCTCTGCCATTCCACTGTGCAAGTCAGGAGTAAATACTACCCATCCCCAAATCAAAAACTGGTAGTCTGCTGGGTCGTTCTAAAAGAGCATTGGACGCGCTGGTAATCCTATAGAGACTATAAAATCGTACTGCTTAATTTGCTATCTCTGAAACATATTTACTTTTTAGAGGAAAAAGAAATTATTTTTGCTTTGGTGACAAAATGAGAAAACTCAGATGTCCTGATGAATTTTCTTGTTGCCTTGAGCGGTTGGGGTCAACAGGATAGCTTTTGATCCATTCTGAGCTAGTCTGAATAATTTCAGCCACCACTATCAACGGATATATTCATATATATGTACTAAAACATATACACAGCTAATTACAAGTAAAAATGCTGGGTATAAGTGCTTATAATGGCAATTACCTGAACATATAGTTGCACTCGCATGGTAAAACCATGTATCTGATATTGGCTTTCTCTTAAGTGGATCTATCTATGCACACCTCGATGAACCGTCACACCATAATTGCAGAGCCTAGAATCGCAGGGCAATTCTCCTTTGGCACACAAATGGCAGCTGTTTATTTTCACCATTTGGCCTGCAACTTCAGCTACCGTACTAGCTTACTCTCGACTGATTCTCATATGCATATATGCATTCTGCTGCATGCATCTGTGCCAAAGGAGATGTACCCTGTAATTCATGCTCAGCACATGCAGAACTATAGCTCTCCCTGTGTTTTTCAGAACTCTGATCTCTGACCCTTGTCGATGAAAGTGTTATTCCTTGACCTGGTTTTATATAGTGTGCCATGTGATGGCATATGCTCCAAGTCCGGGGACAATTCCGGTGAATCTAAACCTTTCTTGCAGGTGGCTTTTCTATCGGATTTCCTATGGAAGGTGCTCCTGTGTAGAAAGCCAACCTGCCTTTTTCTGATGTTCTGACAGTACAGGAATTTTGTTTAAGTTCATCCAGTACAGTATTATAGAAAAGATTGCCTCTCTCAGGACTAGAATGAAACCAAGCAGTCTTAGCAGAAACTACCAGTAGACAGACAGATAGCATTTTTTTTTTAGATAGCAGATTTTTTTTTTTTTAGATGACGCCTAGGCACATATTTCATTAAGCAGGAAAGACAGATACTTCCTCCATCCCAATTTATAAGTCATTTGACTTTTTTTGTTCCTAAGTTTGACCACTTGTCTTATTCAAAAATTTATGTAATTTTTCATTTATTTTTCGTGGGTTGCTTTATTAATATAACATCTTCCAAAATAACTTAAATTTGATGTTGTTTGCATAAATTTTTTGAATAAGAAGAATGGTCAAACTTGAAATTAAAAAGTCAAACGACTTATAATTTGGAATGGAGGTAGTAGCATATGGAACACAGATATGAACAGATTTTATTCTTGGATAGCCAGCCAGCTTTTATTGGAGATGTTGCTGTTCAAATCACCTTGGGTCTCCACATGGAACAAAAGAACCCTTGTATATATGCTTTTCTTCACATGGATTTGGATGTTGCTGCTACAATGGTACATTCTATTGGATCTTCTCTATTCGCCTGCAGTTGGAGAGAGCTGTTATGATCGGAACACCGACCAGCTGGCATAAAGAGGCAGCTCCTAGGTTAGCTGGCCACGAAGGAATATTGTGTTGAGCACACTTGACACTTTGGTCAGCAGTGGTCAAAATGAGATCTCTATGATTTCCATCCATTAATTAAATATATTAAAACCTTTGATTTCTCACATTAAAATCCTCTGGCGCCTCCGGGAATGAATGTTCGGTGCTCACATTGCTCTCTAAAAAGACTTTGTTTTGTTCATGTAGCTACTTATAGCACTTGACAAATACTGCTTTCAGAATGCAGGTCAAGCAGATTGGAGATAGATGGTTCATGGTTTCATGCTGGTACGAACTGTCTTATAGTTTAACAAAAGAAACAAATACTCCCTCCGTCCCCGAATAAATTAATTTCTAGAATCTGTGTCAGTCAAAAATTTTTTAAGTTTGATTAACTTTATAGAAAAGAGTAAGAGTATTTATGATATAAAATAAGTACCTTATGAAAATATTTTCTACGATAAATCTAATGATACTAATGTGATAACATAAATCTTAATAGGTTTTTCTAGAAATTTGGTCAAAGTTTAAAAAGTTTGACTCAAGACAAATATAGAAATCTATTCTTTCAGGGACGAGGGAGTGCCACACATCTAGAGAGTCAGAGGTCGTGCATCATATGCATGAATGAAATACAATCGGCAGGTTAGCCAGAGTTTGTTAAAAGAATCTCTCTCTCTCTCAAAAAAAGAAGAGTTTGTTAAAAGGAACATACTCTCGCCATTCAAATCTAAATTATAAATTGTTTTGTATTTTTCAAGGTACATAGTTTTTTTGCTATATATCTAGATATACATCGTATTTATATCTAGATACGTAGAAAAAATCTTTATATCTAAGAAATGCAAAGTTACAGTTTATTAGAACGAAGAGGAGCCAAAAGGCAAGGGGAAAAAGGAAAACTAGCTTGTGTATGACCTGACTGTACGTACTACTGGTGGTAGATAAAGCTACTCCCTCCGTTCTTTTGAAAGTGCTATTTGAGAAACGTGTCCTCCTCATAAACACGTTTTCTGATTAACATTTTTAGAGGGACGAAGGGAGTATAGGCACACGTTTTTTCCACAATTCCTTCCTGTAGCTTTCTACTGCAGGCAGCATATGCCGCCGGACAGGCATGTCCAGATTCCAGAAGCAGCTCATCGTGATCATTGAGCATGGATCGAATCAGCTAGAGATCACTGCACGTAAGTGCATGGCACCATATGCAGAGTAATCTTCATCAGTCACGCAGATCGATCAAGCCCAAACCCAGAGTCGACACCAAGAAAAAATCATAAAAATGCCAACGGCACCGACCGAATTTACCATTGGAGGAGCGAGCGAAAAATCAGGCCTGATGATGCATCCTTGGAGATATAGTTTTGTGCTCAGAATAATGCTGATTCGATCCACCTATTGGGCAGCGCTCTAGCTGGACGCGACTGCGTGACGCCGCCGTCTCGCTATAAATATGTGAAAACCTCGGACATGAAGATCTCAGCAGGGTAGATCGAGCCGGCAAGAACAGACGTAGAAGATGATAGGCAAGCTGTGGTGTGTGTATGACATGCGGGGCCCATGCATTACCGGGTGGGTCTCCTCTGGCAGTAACTTGCATTGGCTGGTCGATGACCTGTGCGTACAGACACTGCCAAAGGAGATTTGCCCAGCAATGCAGTTTTGAGTCCCCATAAGATCTTATGTGCTCTCCATTATTGGTTTGTATATATGGCTGATAACTGATATTATGCATTTTTTTTTAAGCATGCTACTCCATCCGTTCCAAAAAACAACAATTATGGGTTGCCTGCGAGATAAAATGGTTCATGTTTGACCAAGGTTCTAGCGAATACTATTCATATTTATTGTTCCAAATTAATTTTCATGATATTTATCTGGTATTGTAATTATTTATAGTTTTTTTTATCTATAATTGGTCAAACTTGGTGGACTTAAACAAGGTATTGTGCTAGAATTGCATGTTTTCGAACGGATGGAGTAGATCTATGCACCAGTAACATTTCCGTGTATTTCATGCATGATCGATGCAGACATGACATTGACATGTTAAGCATAGTGTTTATCCATGTGGTGCTACCATTCAAATATGGATATAGATTTTTACTATTTATCTTTTGATAGAAGTACCTCTAGATATTGCATAACATGTATGTTTTCATGTTGGAAGCATATATTTTAAGTATTTCATCCGTATATTACAAGCATTTCATTTTGATGTTGCAAAAGTAAATCTATATATATGTTGCATAACATGCATGTTGCAAGCGCATATGTTTCAAGTGTTCCATTTGGTTGTTGCAAAAGTAGACCTAGATGTTGCATAACATGCATGTTTTTTTAGTGTAACAGGAGGGGTTCCCCCTACTGTGCTTTTTATTAAAAGATAAATAAAGTCTTACAGAGTATCCTTATGAAACAAAAGAAAGATACAAAAAGAAGATTAAAAAGATTACACATGGGCTTCTACCCATTGAGAAACAAAAGGATGATATCTTTGCTGCTATGAGAATAACCTAGACAAATTCTCTCTTAAATTTTTTAAAACTCTAAATTGAAGGGGCCATATTCCCGAACATAGAATCATGTCATTTCGAGCTTCCCAGATTGATCAAAGCAGGGTTATGATAATTTCCATAAGGAAATGACAGATGTATCATTGCTCTTAAGTCTTCCAACACCGAGAAAATATCATCGAATGTGGGATAATCAAACCAAAAGAGGCCCAACATCCTTCAAGAAAAAAGGGCATGAAAGAAAGAGATGCTCCAAAGTTTCATCAACTTGATGGTTACATAACACACATGTATAATCTTTGCAGAGACATATGTTTTCTTTTCAAAGGAATCTAGCTAGTGTTTAATTTGTCCTTAAGCAAGAGCTAGAAGGAAAACTTTCTTTTATTTTGGCAAGACGATTTCCATAACCAAGAGTAAGCAGGGTGAATATGCCTTACCTATGAGTTGTGTTGTGCATATGATGTCTTTGATGTGAAATCTGAAGACCCCCAAATATTGACCAAACATCATGATGCCCATCTAGTTGTATTCCATCAACAAGATTAATGCAAGCTTTAAATTCTTGATAAGCTTCTTCAAAAAGTGGCAGATGAAAGAGCTCTTGAAAATAAGAAGAACGATAGATTTGTTGGACTGTCATGTTCTTGTTCTTTGTAAAGGAAAACATGTGTCTACACAACAAAGACGAAACGGTTGTCCCAAACATCCAACTAGAAATTTATAGATGAACCATTTCTACTGATGCTAAAGCCATGCCTTTGAAAGTGTCCAAAAGACTTAAGGAGTCTCTCTACCAGGAAGAACCTCTCATAATGCTAGGAATAGGGAGACGACCTTGATGGTAGTATTGTTTCCAAAGTAACTGAACCCATGGAAGATCCGCTCTATTGAAGAACTTATGTAGATTTTTAAGTAAATGAATTTCATTTTTTGTGTTATGAGATTAAGCATGCCCAAACCAGCATTCTCTTTAGAATCACATACCAACTGCCAAGTTGCTTTGGGAGGATTTCTATTATTTATATTTGATCCTCTCCAAAGACAATGTTTTTTAAACTTATTACTCTGTTTGATAACTATCTTTGGCAGTAGGAACCAGTTGTAGCCTTACAACTTTAGAAAGGAAATTTGATGCATTCACCAATCTTTTTTTTTTTCATATTTATTCACAAGTGGCCAAAAATCAGAAACGAATGGTTTATACAAGCTCAAAGCGCAAACCAAGATAAGTAAAAAGAAAACTTTCTTTTGAACACTCAAAAGTTTGAGCTAAGAAGTCAAACCATTATTCGAAATATTAACAAGCACCATCGTAGACTTTGAATAGTTCAATTTCAACCTTGTTGACTCTACAAAGATATGGAGAAAAGAATAATTGCCTTGCATCACCCTTCATAAAAAGTAGTGTATCATCTGCGTATTGTAGAATTCGAATGTCCTGATCCTAGGGTAAATTCACTGGTAGATGAAGGATGCCTCTATCTTATGCTTTATTTAAAAGGGTATGCAAAAATTAGCAATTAAGACAAATAATAGAGAGAAGGGATCTCCTTTTCAAACTCCTCTATTGTAATGGAAAACTTTACTAGTGATTCCATTCAATAAAACTATAGTGGTCCCTGATCTAAAAATTTAATTCATCCAGAACAACAATTTCTATGGCAAGCCTTTTTGCTTCATGATCTAAATCATGAACTCGTGCTCAACTTTGTCAAAAGCCTTTTCAAAATTAAGCTTAAGGATTATAATATCATTATTGGACCGAGACAGATATGGATGTATTCTAGAGCCCAAGCCGAACAATCTTGAATAGATCTTGCATTGATAAATCCATACATATCCTAGTGTATTAGAGATGGCATGAGGACCTGCAATATGTTGGCCAAAATCTTGGTAATAGTTTTGGGTCTTTGACTAAAATATTCAATAAGTTGATGGGTCTGAAATCTGCCACCTTGATTGCATTGTCATGTTTTGGGATAAAGAAATATATAAGCCATTTATACTATGCAAGCAAACATTTTTCTTGTAGAAATCCTCAAAGAGTTTATAAAAATCATTTGAAATAATAGGCCAAGATTTTCTTTGACAGAGTTAGTATTAAAAACATCAGGCCCATGGGCCTTATTTGAAGGCAAGCTTTTAACAACTGCATCAATCTCTATATTGGTGAAGGGAAGCACCAGGCTTGAGCAATCTACATTAGTAGATATAGTAGACTGTCAGATCAAAATCAATGCCAGAAAAAAGAAGATACTCCTAACCTCTCTTTGAAAAATTCCCACATCAAGTTTGCTTTTGTATTATGATCAAAAAGGAATTGCCATTATCGTCTTCAAGAACAGCGATAAGATTTCTTCTCGTATTTCAATGTGTGGCATTAGCATGAAAAAACTTTGTATTAGCATCACCTAGTTGCACCCACTTAATTTTTTTTTTTTCTCTTTACTTGCAATATATATGCTGTTGTTCAAGAATGTTTTTGAAATTCCACTCAGCAATGGAAAAAGATCTCTAAACTCCTCAATAAGAGAGATAAAGTAAAGCACAAGCTTAAGATTTAACATTGGCAATGTTGGTCTTTAAATGTGAGACAATAGATCTCTAGTTTTTTAGTGTCATTGTTAGCCTTTTAAACTTAACAACTGCATCAGAGGAGTAAACAGGGCAGACCAACTGTGTTGAGCAATCTCATAGAAATCTCTATGTTGCATCCATATTTTTTCAAACCTGAATATGTGCTACTTAGGGATCTAGGTGGAAATAGAAATTGTGCACACGGGGTGTGATCAGAAATGTCCATTATTAAAGGGGTTGAAAAAGTATTAAGATATCTCAAAGTCCAAGAGTTTGAAGTAAAAAACAATCCAATAATTCCATCACTAGAAACCTTTGTTTGTTTGTCCATGTAAAACACTTACTCCCTCCGTTCCAAATTATAATTGTTTGATTTTTTTTCAACCGCAAGTTTGACCACTCGTCTTATTTAAAAAATTTTGAGCAAACATAGTCAAATTTAAGTTATTTTTAAGAACCTTTGGTTAACAAAGTATGTTACAACAAAAGTAGTGATATTTTATACAAATTTTTGAATAAGACAAGTGGTCAAATTTGGGGTTGAAAAAAGTCAAACAAACTACAATTTGGAACGGATTTAGTACTTTTCAACGGTAGAGCATGGATGTTATGTTTCAAGTGTTTTATATGTATGTTACAAGTTTTTAATCTGTATATTGCAAAAGTAGATTTAGATGTTGCATTTGTTGAAAGGGCCAGGACACATGTACGTTTTCAGGTGTCCTATTGCAAACGTATGAACATCGGGAAAGTAGATCTAAATAACATGGCCGATCAAATAAATATTCTCAACAATTCTGAATCTTCTGATCATTTCCGTGAAAGGGAGAAGACTGGAAGTGAGGATTGAGGAAGGGAGAGAGGCAGAACACCCTGTTCGTTCCTTAGGCACAGTGCTAACTGCTAAGTTCGCAAATCAGAGCTGGTTTGGTTTCCACCACGCGACGAGGCCCCATCACGCCGATCACACAGCCGTACGCGGCCCGTGGTGCTTGCATGCGCCGCGCAGCTAGCTAGCAGGAGAGGGCCGCGGTAGAATGCCGCCGGTCCGAGGCAGGCAGGAGCCACTGATCCACAACCAGCTGCGGCGAGGCGAACATGCTCGTGGATATCCGCGTAATCTCTTCGATTCCTTAGGGCTTGCTCGCCTTTCCATGATTCGATCCTCTCGTCGATCTTGCAGTGGTCTCAGGACTCGGGACCGGGAATAATCTGCAAAAGCCTTAAGCCTGTGCTACAACCTCCTGCCGTTTCACCTACGTACGTACGTAGTCTTACTGGCTCAAGCTTTCTTTGCCTCCCAACACGTACCAGCCTGCCTGCGTGCCTTTTGTTCGTTCTCCTCTTGATTTTTGCGTCTAGACTGATCTAGACGACGGCTGGACCAGGCATTATCCTAAGGTATATACCCAATTTGATTCCTCATTGTGCCTTTAATTTGCAGCAGCAGGAACACCACCACCGTCAGGAGCGAGTACAAATACCCCCGCACAGTGATCACTAATGACCTGTGCGCCTGCAGTACACAGCCACACACACAAGACACAGATAGTTGGTTCCGAGACCCAGATGTGCAGTTGCATTGCTGGGCAACTTCTCCTTTGGCAGATGCGCAATGTACTCCAAAATGCTGGGGCTTACACCTACTGCCAAAGGAAATTTGCCCCGGAATTCATCTGCACAGCCACACGCACAAAAGCCAAAGATATGATTACAAGTGCACTACCAACTCCGATGGTACGGCGAATGTATATATAATGTACATTTGTACTTGTTTTATTTTATGATACATGTTTGACCTTTTGTTCTGCGCTTGGTGCTTGTATTCTATACAGGTTATCAGCACCACTGTATCTATTTACCTAGATTTACAGATGGAGCATCAGTGCAAAAGCTGGGAAGGCACTGCAAACCTCCAGAATAAGTATCACCTCTACAAACAATGACACTGTACATTTAGCCAATAAGCCAGATATGGTCACACTAATGATGCCAAATGCATGCTTCTCTGTTCCGTGGACTAATCTTTGCTTCCCACTGACTCCGGGAGTTTGTATGTTGGAGGCCTGTCTGCGCCTCGTCTTGAGAACTCTCGCCACCGTCTAGCAGCAGCTGCCGCTCTCTTGGCCCTCTCTGATACTTCCTCCTCTGTCAGTACATTCAGTAGATATAGATTGCATGTTTAGATGTTGCAGATTAAGGTGCTTCTGACAAAATATGTTCTTTCTAGTAGCATTACCGTTGCTTTGATCTCTTGGTGGGGAACCCCACATCTCACTCCAAGAGCTTCTTGTGTCTGAATTCTCTTCTTTCACCATCCGTGTTCTGATTTTTTCCTGCAAAATCACATAGATTAAGACTAAAAAGACATTTATATTTAAATTTTGCAAATGATAGGTGTACAAAGGAGTAGTACCAAGACTTTTGCTTGCCTCTTTTCCCAGCGAGCGCTCGCCTACCACACACAGAAAATATATCAATACAATTTGAGACTTAACAGCAACACAGACAGACTGTTATCTCTAGATGTAGAGGTCCAGAAGAAATTATACTAGTGTTAAATTTGTACTTTGATATCCTTGATATTCAATCCATGATACAAACATATTACTTTCGATGGTAAAATGCATCCAGGGTTCTTAAACATTTTTCGGATTTTCACCTAGGTCCATAAACATTCAAAGTGAGGATCTGAGTCCTTATATAAACTTTTTAAATGGTTTGGTCTAGGTTCACTTGGGGTCCAATTACGAATCCAGATTCTCACTTGGATTTTAAACACTTTAGAATCGAAGTTTTGAGGACTCAAAAAAGTTTAAGAAACAATAGGTGTATTCTACTCCACTTTTAATTTATCCATACAGAGCAAGTTAAGTGAAGTTAATATATGGACCAATAAAAAAAAAACTTGAGATAAATTAGACAAAGCAGATAAAATTTACATGAATAAAGAGATAATTACCATCCGGAAAACATCGACTGAAGCTCCCATACCAGCAAGCATCAAACCAACCTGCTCAGTTATGAAATTTTGAGTAGACTGTAGAATATCGGATAATATCACGAGATAATTCTTCAACTAAATTCATTATTACTGTATGTAGTACACTGGCTGAAGAATTTGCTTGAGAGTCAGCTATGACGTAAAAAAAAAAAAAAACTACATTATTCACACAAATTTTAAAGTTCCATCTGATAGAAAGTCTACTTACATTCACCCTCTCTACTCTACGCATCTCATTCTCAAGGAGTGACAGTTGTGCAGCAGAAGTCCAGTGAATACAATCAACTGGGCTGACAATGATAACAGATAAAGTTTAGCACAAATATTAGCATCTGCAGAACTTGAAGAACATCAGCAACAAATTAACTAATTTCTTCTCAAATCTGAACAATTTGCAAGGCATTTCATAAATGGGTAACTACAAGACCTAACAATTGAACAGACTTAAGATCATAAAAGTTCTCACCAACTATCGATGGCATCCTGAATTAGCTCTGTGCTACCTGACTGGGAGTAGACTCTTGACCTTCCAAAATCTTCCTCAATCTCAAAGACGCCAGGACAGATATTGGCACAGTTTTTACATCCTAAAACGTTGCATCCACAACAAACAAGATACTTGAATCATGCTCTTTACCCATAAGAAAACTTCTATTCACAAGAGAGGATCAATATACCAATGCAGGTAAACTCATCAACAAACACATGATCCTTGGGTGCACTGTCATCAAAGAAAGGGTTGATTGCTGTTGCTGTGTACCCATGGATCTCATCATACACTGCACGTTGTGCTGGATCACTCAACACCTGCCCTTGCACACCTCATGTTAGCTCGTGCGATGAAAAATTTCAAAGCAATAACCAATAGGAAAACATCTTGCACGCAGCAGACTCTTACCGAGTAAACCTCGTTGATGAACATGCAGAAGTTAGTCACGTCAGGATCGTTCCCACTAAGGTCAGGGTGGCACTCTTTCATGCAACCGTAGTATGCCTTCTTAATTTCCTCAGGGGTCGCATCTGGCATCTAATGGTAGAAGAATCAGGTTTCCAGCTTAGCAGAAAACTTATTATCTCAAAGATAACTAAGATCAGTAATATTTTCTGCACCTAGATAAAAAAAGAAGATGTAAGGTTCTCTCTCTTTTTTTTTTTTTTTTTTTTTTTTGAGAACTGGAAATAAAAGTTGAATTTTGATTCTTCCCCAAACCTTATGTAAGGTTAACAAAATCACAAATATGTTACTACCAAGTGCAAAATAGTATAGTGATTACAAAGTGGTTTGGTCCAGAGAACTAATTCTTTCGTCTACGATCAAATTAAATAAGTTAAAGTAATTGCTAAATGGCAAACCAGTGTTCCAGAGTATACATACCACACCCAAAACGGAGTAGTAATCGTCGGCGACATCCTCCTCCTCCCTTTCATGATCTGCTTCCGTCGCAGTGGCACAGATCCTGAGATCCCTTCTCCGCGCACTCCAGCTCCCCTGCCGGTCGCGCCGTACCACGGCTCCGGCAAATCCGATGGTAGGCAATTGCCGCGTGGGACGGGAGCAGGGGAAAGACGACCGTGGCAGCGTCGCAAGTGCGTCGGCGAGCAGCGGCGGTGAGAGGAGAGGGGGCGCCATTGCCTAACGGATTTCAGAATGCGGCGACCTCCAGCAAGATCGGACTCCAACTAGGAGAGGAGACGGCGGCGAGGGGTTTGCTTGCTTTTCTTCGCGGGACTGTACCATTTTTACACTGTTCTCACTCCAGCATCAGCAGCCACTAATTCTTCTGGTTCAGGTTTAACGGAGATATGTTTTTGCATATCAGACCTTGCACGTATAGATATTTCTACATAAAGACCTTCTGCCACCTAAAGAACTTCCATTATTTTTCCATTCTCGGCATACATGACAAGACAATGATAGTTCAAAGGTAACAGTTTATTTTTTTTTTTTTGGGGGGTGGGGGTGAGTGTTTTGGCGGAAAGGGGAATATATATATGAGCTTAGATGATCAAACTCTCATTAATCGATTTCATAAAGGGAAGGATGAGTTGTGCTTATATATATTGACTAGCTCTATTGTTTCTCGCCAAAAAATCACCACACCAAATAGATCATGAATTCCCGTTTCAAAACCCTTTCCTATTTTTCTCCACGAATCAAACAAAGAATTTGAACCACAAATCAACTTCATTCCCACCTTAATTTCATCCCTTAACTCTCACCTTAATTTCGTCCCTTAGCACTCAATATCAAGATATCCCTATGTGTGAGCCTTATTGTCCCATGTGTTATTGAAATGAGGCGATGTTCTTATGATAGAGGGAGCACCTGTTGTGATTTTGTTAATCTTGAAACCTACTATCCTACTCTTTTCAGATATCCATGGAGATAAAATATGCAAGTGTGTTAGTTGAGGTGGGTAGACGTCGAAGTCTTTGTTTTGAAAAAGAAAAGAAGACCGTGTGGTTTTCTACCACTCCATGCTAACTTTAAACATGTCAATCCAATCTTCTAGAGATGTTCATGGAGATAGAACATGTGTAGGTAGAACATGTGAATACGTCAATAGAGGTAGGTTACGTTGGTAGACGTCAATGTCTGTTTTTTTGAAAAAGTAAAAAAAAAAAAAAAAAAAAAAAAAGACCGTGTGGTTTTTCTACAACTACAAGCCTAAAAATGCACAATATGTTGTGTTTGTTTGGTGGATGATTCCAAGCCGAGCCAGTTGTGAGCCGGGAGGCCCGGGAGAGCGACATTGCCGACGGATGATCTGGCCATTTAGTACCCCCAACACGTTCGGGCAGAGACGTGAAGCAAGCAAGCGTGGCAATTGCGTGGGGAGCTCTCCGTTCTCCCCCTGTCCTCTGCCTCGGTGACAATCACAGTCAATCAGCCTTTTGCTTCACTTTCCTTTTTTTTTTCTTTCAGAAAAAGTCAGTTTTTTTCTATTACTGATAAGATAAAAATGTCTGTCTTGTCCGATTTCTTCTATCTACGTCGTCTTTGTGCCCGAGAGGCCAAGCTGGCCAGGTAAAAAATTGATCCGGAGCAAGGGCTGCAACGGACCCGCCAAAAACGCAGCCCATCTGAAGCATTGGACCTGTTTGCGTGAGGAGAAAGCGCTTCGGCCCACGAGCAGACGCCGAACACCGGCGGGCCGGCGGCGGCATCGCCTGCAAATCCTGCAGAGTTTTTGTCCAGGACCAGAAACAGGCCCGTCGGCTCTCCAGCGGCCGGCTGAACATATCAGCTGCTGTCCAGGGCCGACAGGTACCCTATCGGCGCCAGCATGCGGGTGTCGGCCTGTGAGCGAAATGACACGAATCAACGAGGGAATACTCTCCTAGATTGGAGAGTCATTTCTTTGAGAGTGTCATAGGTGGCAATCCTTCGTCACTAGTATGATCTTAGTGCCTGCCCTCATTGTTCCGTCCTTTTGCGGCAATCTATGGATTTCTTCGGAATGGTGTAACCTTTACTTAATAAAACATTCAGATTTCCATCACGCTGATTCCGTTTAGCTTATGAACAGTAACAGCTCCCGGAAACTTTATACTACATGCATGGTTAATACGCCTACCTATACAATACATAATGATCAAGAGCATAACACGTAAAGATGAACACGAATAAACAACAACTTGCCACTGATCGACATGCCTGTGCCTGCGCTCTGCACACAGTACTGAACCTCTCTAGCAACGCCTTTCAATCAGTTTGGGTGGTCTGGGTTTTCTTTGTTCCATGACAGGTAATTAGGGTCTCCAAGGGCCCTGATTGAAAAATGCAGCATCAAGTAACTTCAGCACTTCATAGTTTGGTCGATTGCAATAAATATGCAACAAAATCCCCTGCTGAGATCGATAATCATGAGATATATCGACACGACGGCTTTTACCTTGGCTTAATGACGTAGAGGATGACGAAGCCCATGGCGAGGAAGAGGCAGATGCCGCCGATGGCGACGTAGGCGACGCCGATGAAGTGGTTCCTGCCGCCGATCCACGACGTGGTGGACAGCACCAGCGCCTTGGTGCCCCCGAAGCTGTACGTGTTGTAGTTGTTCTGGATCACCACCGTGATCTCGTCGCTCGCCATGATATCCGACTCGATCCTGCCGTAGAGCTTCCTGAACGTCGGGAGGGCCGCGGTTCTCATCCAGACAATGAGGTCCTCCTGCTCACTCAGCTGATCCAAACAGATCAAAAAGCAAGCGAAGTCATATCCATGAACAAAATTAAACTCGATCAGCTCGATCTCTGATGCATATTGATCAGAAGCTATATACTCTCTCCATTCTAATTTATAGTTTGTTTGGCCTTTTTAACCTCAGTTGTGATCACTTGTCTTATTCAAAAAAATTGTGTAAACATAGTCAAATTTAACTCATTCTTAAATAACTTGTTAATAAAGCATGTCACAACAAAAGAAGTTAGTGGTCAAGAGGTTAAAAAGTCAAACAAACTATAATTTAAAACAGAGTTAGTATATAGTTGATGCACTACTTAACTTACTGGTATTTTTCTCGTTTAGTTTAGCACCGCCGATCAGTCCCCCTTTCTGAAATTGCTAGGGAAAACGTCGCTGCCAAACTTTTTGTTCTTGTCACTGTCCCAGGCTATGTTCCTCTTGTTCACCTCGACGGCCTTCTTGTTAAGAGAGAACAGTAGGTGTCATTGAACAAGCTCCAGGCGATGAGACCGCAGGGCACGATGGGGGCGCCACCGTCCTCACTGACGGCTTCAGGCTCACAGTTTGTTATCGTGCTCGCAGCATCTTTGTACAACAATTGCTTGTCATTACGACTCTTCACGTACCTAGGGTTAACAATTTAGGCCGACAATGCATGACCTGTTTGTGTGCGCCTGACAAAGCAATAATTTAAGTTCTAGGGTTCATCATACCGGCGATGATTCTGATAGAAATTTTCAAGCTGGTAATATATTTGTATCGGCGCTTTCATTGGCTTTGGCACCTGAAATACGAAACCGCCACCATCATTGCTTACCAAATGCTTAGGTTTTTTTTTTTTTTTTTTTTTTGCAAACTACACACAGTGAGATCGTAGCAAAGAAAAGAGAACGACCGGCAGGGTGGAAAAACAAAAGATGAGAGGGGAGAGCAGGGATTGGTGCGGGGGGAGACGGAGATGGAACTGAGGCACAAATTTCTAGTAGGAAATCCTAGACGAGTCTCCTATATATCACATGTCGCGACCTTGTGCTCATCCCAACAGTTTGGCACTACGCAATTTGATTCTATTTGATGGAATCTTATCATCTCCCCCGGTGTCCATCCTCAGAGAGCCCTCCCTGCCCATGGTCGCCACCTCTCCACCATCGTTGTGGATGATAGGCCCGTTGTATCCCCTTGTGGATATAGATCTAGGTCGAGCAACATCCTCCATCTACCACTACAAATGGTGATTCCTAAGGTAGAGCCTCATCACGGTCGCTACTTATCACACGACATCATCCACCGACTATGCTAGCCACCATGGTCGAGGTTGCCAAGGTAGTAATCCACATTTCCATCATGATTATTACCCCTTTCTTGATAGTTGTGCCATCTTGTTTAGATTGTGAGATTCAGTAGGAGATCAAAATGGAGGTCGCCTTTCATCTCAACACCGCACGAGAAAGCAAGTTGTTGTTGGTCGAAAAAGTCCAACTTTGCAAGGAGCTAAACCTTATTGAACGCGGCGATGCATTCACTTCTTGTTTTGGCTCCATGCCATGCTAAGGAGGTTCCCATTACTAATGCACTCGTCATCGCGGTGTGATAACCTCTATCTTTAGTGTCGTATCGACACCCTCAATTCCTTTACAACACCAAAAAGAACATCCTTTGTCAGTTTAGGATTGGGGTTGCTATGGCTTGACAATAGCTCCAACTCCTCTTGGTCGTTAGGTGCTTGACCTTCCAACGCCGGCCTGATGCTCAATTGCAAATATCATTGGAGGTGTCCACCCCTGGTTAGGGTTGCACTTAGTGAAGATTGCCATTTGGATTCCATTGGGTTAGATGGAATGGCAACTCTATGCCAAACCATGGATGTTTTCTTTTGGTCACCAGCTACAAAACCGCTCTTTGCATTGTTCCTTTGGCTTTCAATGTCATAGCAAGTTACCACCTAGGCCATATTGGGTGCTTCGTCGACTAGCTTTTACCCCTTTGTTATGGTTGTCGGTCGTAGTGGTTAGAACTCGTATTTAGATCAACACAAGTCCCAGTGAGAGAAACAATTGGTTTGTCATTCGGTCATGGTGAGCATTGGCTTCACTATGTTGGATGTCAAGAAGTGGTTTGTCATTACGGAAAAGGAAATGGATTCAGGCCATCATATATATATGTATCAAGCTGCATATATAAACCCAGTGTTCCATGGCATGCATATACTCACAGTGATCTTTCTTGTGCACTTTTTGTCTGTCTTGGTATCCTGAATGAACCCGACCTTATCGTTGGCGGATACGCACTCGGCGTCATATCGATCTATCAACTCAACAATCTGTGTGCAAATCATGTTATTATATATTAACAGAGGACCTGACCAAGTGCATCGCACAGTGTTGTAATTTTTGGTTTCATATATATTGAAAACGTGAAAACCACATACATTCTGTGATGCAGCCAGCGAGGCGAGGCCAATTGGGACGAAGATGACGCCGATGAGCGAGAAAGCACCAATGACCTAGCCAATGCATATATATTCAGGTTAGAGAGAGCACTACACATCCGGTTAGAATTGAAAATTTTGGAATCATAGAAGATGATTGGCACGCGTACAATTCCAGGAGTTAATAGTGGCTTGCATGCTGGAAGCTCCTGCTGGGTAAACTTAGAATCTGCTCACATTGAAGAGAGACTTTGTTCAATTGCAGAAACATGCATGCATCAATCAATCTCCTAAGATAAAGTATATTATATTGGGCATATGACATTTGAGATGTTCTTAAATTTTGACATTAATTGCTAATGACAAGTAAAAAATCATTAGATGAGAACCTAGCTACACCATGGCGCACATGGATATATAAAAGCAGAGAATTTGAACGTTGACCTCCACAATAATTCAAAACGTATGACAGCGAAAGATCAGATTGAAAGAACAAATGTACGGAGGAGGAAGGACAGCAGCGCGCCGCATACACTTGGGTTTCTTGGACCGCCGCGAGGCCAAGGAGTCGTTGTCCGATGCTGGCAAACTCATCTGCGCAAGCAACAACCACCACACCGGCGGCGATCAAAGCATGCACGAGCACGATCGAATTCGAGGACCAACACATCGCCTCCTCTGAATCCTGATCAGACTCTAAACGCATTTCCACGATCGAGGCACAAGACCAACGCAAGAATTACCAGGGCGCAGCAGGTAGAGCAATGGCGGTTAGGTCGCGAGCGACGTCGATCTCTACCGGCCGGCCGGATCGAGGACTGGACGAGGAGGTTTCGTCTCGACGTCGTTCAATCGTCCGCTGCGGGGAGAACAGGTTCGTCGTCACACAGGCCTGTCCCGTTCCTATCCGGGCTTGCCGCTTGAATGGCGGACCGGAAACGCCCCGTGCGCCGCCACGTGTTTCCTTTCAAACCGTCCGGTGCGGCATCAGCAAAATTTGGCATGCTGAGATTGTAGCATATGCATGGCTTCACGGCGAAAATAGCTGGAGATGCAAGTGTGCGTTGACCCTGTAAGGTGTCTCTCTCGGGAGAAGCTCGTTGTACAGAGAACTCGCACACGCCACGTCAGTGTCAAGTTTAGCTGTGACACGTTTCTGCTCAAAGAAAACAATAAGGTTGAGAGTAGTCTTTATCTCTGTCTTTTCTATATATATAGCTGCCTAATATTAAAAAGATTCTTCTATTCATTGTTTATTTTTAAAATAAAATACGACCACTCCTTGCCTCCTTGGTCTGTTGCTAGTGCTCATCTAGTCATCTCTTTGACGGTCCGCAGGTTCGGCGATCTGAAGTGTGGTTTCCGTTTTGTCTTCGGCTGATTTTTGGCGCTAAAACGCTTGATGGGTTTCAAAAAGATACCGTTAATTTGCTACCGTGAACATGTTCATAACCAAAGTTTGACAGTGATATTTTTTAGGGCAACTTCGGGGGATAAAACAATCTCCACCTGCTTTTCCATTCCACAAATGTTAAAACGTGGACGATGGAAGGCTAGGCCTTCGCGGTTACATCAAATCGACAATGTTACATTATGGAGGCAAAGGATAGATCTCCATGTGAGCTTGAGGCTGTCTTACTTCTTGGGGATCCGGCATTCCCAATCTCGGATTGTAGTTTGGCAGGAGGCTTTGAGCCTACCCCATTTGGTGAGGATCCCGGAATAACACTTTGAAATTGTGAAGGACATAAAACGATGACCAGAGGGGTGTTGAATGAGCCTCAAATGGTGACCACACCAGCCACCATGGGTGCCTTAGGGTTGTGATTAGGGCGGCCTTGAACTCTCTGGACATCGTGTTTAGTGCCCCAACTGGTGCTACACTGGTGTGCACGATGCGTGCAAAACTAAGAGCTCAAGCACAGGACGACACACATGAAGAGCTCAGAGTAAGTACAATAATGGGCTATAAGCCAAACTAGTCAGCAATTTTGATAACGTGGAGGGAAGAAGTGAAGAGAGAGAAGAGAGTGTGCCTTTTGTTCTAGCACCAAGCTGGGCACGGATGCATAGACATTAGTGGATCCCAATAGATATGGATGTGAGGAGGAATAGGAAAAAGAAGAGAAACGAATAATAATAAAGAAATCTTGTAGCCAACTAATAAACTAGTTGTTGTATAGCTTGGTACTTATTATTATTAGGCATGCTCTCACAAGGCACCGATCACCATCAAACCACGTCCGGTGTTTGCGGGTTCCCTTAGGCTAGTCTCAATGCAAGTTTCATGCAAGTGTCATGCACATTAAATAGGTTGTCATATCAGTAAAATTGCTGACTTAACAGGGTCATTAAATAAGAGAGTTTCATTATATGAGAGAGGAGTTTCATCCCCATGAAACTCATCTGGCACGGTTACCTAGTCTGTAGTATTGATAATGTGTCGTGAAACTGTGTATTGAGACTCGCTAGTGAAAAACGCAACCACAGATGCATCCACCAGGGGACTGGACCATGTCAACACGCAACAGTGATCACCGGTGTTAATACCGGTGGTCTCGAGGAGTGGACCAGTGCACCAACAAGCAGAAACACCGAGATTCAAGTTCGAACAAAACCGGATCAAATCAAGAGATCTTACTGCACATATAAACCCACATTCCCATGCATCGTCATGGTCTTGTTTCACGACGAACTTAACAATGTTACAACCAAAAGCGATGACATTGTCAATTAGGGAACAAAATATGAAATGAGTGATAGATAAGGAAGCTTTTTATAAGTTTTGGTGTGCTTAAACCTTACCATGGTGATTTTTTAAAAAAAATTTTGACTCTTTTTTAAAAAGTATTTCCAATTTTAGCACGTGACACTCCTTTTTTTTCAAATCTAACCCTTTTTGATCGCGCGCCACCACCCATGACGCATGACACACCATGCATGCCGACGCAGCAGGGTGGTCCACGACTCCACGTGGTAAGGGTGGCATGCGGCCGCTAACATGGTAGGGCGCGGACATGGCAGAGCCCTACCGCCACAAATCTTGGTAGTTTACATGACAATTTCCAATTTTCTTTTTTTGACAGTTTTTGCACTTTACATGACAATTTCTGTTCGTCAAGAAAAGACAAATTTCTTGTAGTGGGCGGGCGGCAGGCAGAGGGTGATGAACAAAGGGGCCGTCACCCGGCTGGGGGGAGGGCGCGTGCAAGCGGGCGACGAGAGAAAGAGAAAGAATGAGAAACAAAGAGAGAAGGAAAGAAAGGAGTTCGGGCCGATGCATAACTGGTCCTGCCGCGTCGGCGATTTTGGCACGACACAGCCACGCCATAGCTGGCGGCGCGGCACTGCCGTGCCAAGATTTGTGGCGTAAGGGGGCTCTACCATGTCAGCGCCCTGCCACGTCAGCCACCCCACATGCCCGCGCCATGGGTGGTGGCGCAGCCAAAAGGGTTAGATTTGAAAAAAAAAAGTTATCACGTGCTAAAATTGGAAATACTTTAAAAACAAGGGTTAAAAATAAAATAAAAATTCATCATGGTTTTCATTCTTCATTGCATCTTACGGTGCCCTAGAGCGGTTCACTACCAAAATGGTGAAATTCTCCTATTTTTTTTAACAGTAATAAAATACGTACTATCACTAATCTTATAGCACATGAGAATCCTTATGAGAAGGCATTTGGTATGAAAAGTTGACCAATTTAATTTGGATGCTAATAACTAGTAAATTAAAATCTCACTTCACTGTCGCCAAGTGACGAATAGCAAATTGTTGGAGATGCTCTTATGACGAATAACAAATTGTTGGAGATGCTCTTAAGCCAAACAAGTCCATAATAGCCGCTGCACTTCTAGATGGCAAGACGACTCCAGTTAAAACAATATGCGAATGAGAAAATCATATATAACAGATCAGTTGTCACATTTGTGTGGGGATCATGGATAAGTGAGACAGATCCTTATAAAGAGGTTCTACACATGCAAAAATAGCCAATTCTCATTGACCAGTGGAGGATCGCATTGTTATCACAAACGGCCGAGAATTGCCAGATAGGGTGAAATTTCAATCTTCCTTGACTCAGAGAGCACTCAATATGTTGGCACCCAGTACATACTACCCAATAAACATATACTGTGTATAATCAAAAGTTCTTACTTATTTGGGCAATTTCGAGGGCGTGGCAGTTGCAGGGTGAGAAGCCATGTCCCGGGCTTACGTGACAATAGTGTAAGACGATGTCGCCCGCGCAATTGTGGCAATAATACCACCCATTAGAATCTAGCATCATCGTCATCCTGAGCTGGACCAAGAGCTCCAGCTCGCCTGCGTGCAGCTTGGACGCCATGAGGCCCCGCAGCCAGTCGTCGGGCAACATGACATGGACCTGTGACAGCGCGGCCTTCACCTCCGCCGACTTGCCCTTATCCACGCACAGTTGTTGAAACAAGTGGCCCAAGCCAAGGACCGTATCGCCGTAGGACGACACGGTGACGGTGGCGTTCTCCCAGCACATCTTGGAGTCCGTGGGGTTGTCCACGCGGAGGGTGAGGTCAAGGCCGGGTGGATCAGCACGCTGCGCTGGAGATCGAGCCCTCCGACGACGTCGCTCACCGTGACGGAGAAACTGGGAGTCCTGCTGGCGACGCCCGGCCTCATCATGTCCGACGCCGCCAAGATCCCGAACAAAAGGAATGGAAGGCAGAAAAACACAACGGCAAACATGATCCGTCGCGTTTTGTCCTGTGTCGTCGTCGTCTCCTCTCCGGAGGCGGCGGCGGAGGGATCTGCCATAATATCGCTAGCCTAGCTAGCTGTCGTTGGTTCGCGAGTTGGATACGATATGATGAGACGACTCTCAGTAGCGACGGCCGACGGGAGATCTACTTTTCTAGCAAATCGCTAATCTTGGGTTATGCATGATTATATAGCAAGCAATTAGCTAATTTGTTGGCATATACACGTATCGGAATCGATACCCATACAACATACCTTGTCCGATCACTGCACGTACATGCTCCTGCTTTGTATTAGGCGTACTGTACTGTACTACGCATTAATCTTCTTTTCGGACACGACATATATTCGTATTCGTGTCGTATTTAATTACTTCTTCTGACGATTTATATATATATAACAATAATAATGTGCACACGTACAGCGCCTCGCTCGATCTCTCCCAGAGTAACAAGCGTCGAAATTAAACGACCATGGATCCCAACACGCTACTCTCCTCCTCATCAGGATCAGCGGGTTCCGACAATGACGATGCCGGCCACTTCTGCAGCAACAAACTATGGATGGTCCTGCTCATGCTACCTGTGTTCTGCTTCGCCCTTTACGCGCTCTCCACAAGCATGCAGGGGATCGGAAGGATAAAGTTCTCCATCAGCCCATCGTCTACACCGGCCTCGACTCGGCCACCGCCGTGCCACCGTCCTTCAACGTGACTTTGCGCGCGGAGAGCACCCACTACGGCTGGGCCAAGTTCTGCAGCAATGGACCAGCGGCCATGGAGGTGGCCTATTCCGGCATGACTATCGCCAGGGCGGACGCCGAGCCCTTCTGCGTGCACGCCGGAGGGGAGAAGCTTATCACCGCGACCGCGTCGCCGGGGTGGCCGGTCTTGCCTTCCTTCCTTCAGGAGCGCATGGACAGCGACCGGCACCTCGGCGGTGGCGTCCAGCTAGAGGTGGGCTTCGCCTTCAGCCAAAGCGACGAGGACGGTGGGCTCGCAACGTGGGTCCGCTGTCGCACAACGTTGGATCACCCTCGGGCTTCCCCGTGCAATTCTTACGTTATCAAGAGTTGCTATATATAAAGAAGCCTAGTTAATACCGTGTATCTATAATACAATAATAGTACCAAATATTTTATTGTGCTTGTTGATCCGTATTTATGCACTGCACTTACATTTACATGTAATAGAGTTTATCAGCAAGCTTTATTCATCAAAATGGATATATCTTTTACAAGCAAATCTAGAATATATATGGGTGGAACATAGGGCTTTTCTCTAATAAAGTTTGCCTAACTAACTCATGGGCAACTAAATTGCGTAGTCTATTACAATGACGAATGAAAATTGATGTAAAATCCTTCTAATAAATGACACATTCATCATATATTGCCGCTGCAGCTGTGGGCGAGAATCCTCCATCCTACCTCCATACAGTCAGATTGAAATTCGACCGGATACAATCAATTTGTTGTGCCAGAAGCAAACCATCTCTCAATGCATAAGCTTCAGTTGTGGCCGCGTCCAATGTGTGTCAGTATATATATGCGCCACTAGAGATGGCTTTGGAGCGGCAGTGAAAAAGTCCAGTCCACTAGTGTATGAAACTGTGTGGTGTAGCGATGAAACCACCCGTGGAGTCTAATAACAACATTTGAACTCGCCGATCCTTTGATCCGTCAAAAGGAGCATCCACATAACTATATGTGAGTCCACTGCTTCTCATGACCATGGTCAGCTCACCAGCGCACCGCTGCTCGCTAGGGGAAGCCGACCCATCGAGCTCGACAACGCCTCCCTTTTCCCTCATGGCGAGTCTCTGGCCCAAGCCTATGTTAGCTCCTATCTTGGCCCAAGCCTATGTTAGCTCCCTATATGTATCCGCTTTGTCATCGAGCTCACCCCCCCCACTCCTCCAAGGCATCCACATAACTATATGTGAGTCCACCGGCTCTTCTCACGACCATGGTCGCCGACACCACCGGACCGCCGCCGCTACAGCTAGGGGACCGACCCATCGAGCTCGAAAACGCCTCTATAAAATAGTTCATTTTCCCTCATGGCGAGTATAAAAATTTCAAATCTAATCTACCGGCCCAAGCCTATGTTAGCGAAAAACATACTAAACACACTATCCATCATTGTCTCGAGCATTTTTATAAAAAATTACGGTCCTCCCACTCCTCCAAGGCCCTTGCTACATCCGTTGGGCCCTAGCTTCGCCAAATTTCAAACCTTCCCGAAGACCTAGTGCCCACAAGGGCACATTCGACCGGTAAAACCGCCCATGCCCGGTCCTCCCACTCCTCCAAGGCCCTTGCTACATCCGTTGGGCTAGCTTCGCCTTCACCTTCCCGAAGACCTAGTGCCCACAAGGGCACATTTCACCCTTGGGGTAGCTACCACCGCAATGGGATCTACATTTAGTGGCAATCACAGCGTAACTTTCTCTCTATCTCTACCCTCTAAATGAATTCCAAAGGCTATCCTTCCTCTTGTCTTGGGGGAACCAATCCGTCAATGACTCGTTAGCTTCCATGGTGGCATAGGCGCGGCAGGGACGCATCCCATGGCAGTGGCGCTCTGTCGGGGCACATCCCCATGGTGGTGGCGGCCGCCGCGGAGACTGTGGACCTCTAGAATAGTGAGCGAGTGCATATGGCTACTTCTAGCTCCGGGAGCTCCTTCGTAAGCCAAGGCTGAAAACGACCGAAGCCCATTGATCCATATAGCATTGTTGTGTTGCTATATTATTATGTAGCGAAAGTTACAAACTTGCAAAGGAATCTGCGTCCGCGGCAACGGCGCTGGCACGCGCGGGACAGGCCGCCCACGTCGCTCCGCTCCGTTGTCCTCTCGTGCATGCTTCTGTACAGCTTCCGTCCCTGGGGCCCGCTCGTCAGCTGAACAGCGGGCCCTTTCCGTCTTTGTTCCGTTCCTCTCCGTCGGACGCCGCTTCACCTTCCTCTCTAGACGCGCCGCGCCCGCTCTGCTTTCCGTCCGGTCAAGAGCTGCTTTTCCGTCGCCGACGCCAGCCGGAGGCCCCACGACGCGCCCGGTGATTTGCGAGCGAGCGCCCTTGGCCGTGCCAACCCCCGGCCCCTTCGCGAAGCTTCTCCCTGGACACCTGCCCGTGCTATAGATGCTCGCCACGCGTCCGGCAGCGTACGACCACCGAGGATCGCCGCCGTCCGCAAGACATTCCTCCTCGCGAACCCTAGCCGCCAGGCTGTAAAACGCCGAGAGCGCCTACTCTTTTCCACCTCTTTTCTTGGTCTCTCTTTCACCCAGCCAAAACCACCCAAACCCCTTCTTCCCCGTCTCTCTGCGCTCTCGCCGCGCGGCCTCGAGGCGTTTGTCGCCGCGTCAAGCCACCTCGCCTTCGGACTGCCGGGCGTCCACGACGTCCTCACCCCGCGCCCTCGGCAAATCGCGTGCACCGGCTTCCTCGATCCGTCGCAACCAGGGTGAGCTCTAATCGCCAAATTAAAGGTGTCTCCTTCATCCCTTCCCGTCGTTCTGCCGCACCGTATCTCAACTGCCCTGGCCCCGGCGCCGGAAACAATTTCCTCCTGCAGTCTCGGCAGTGTCTTCTTCAGCGCGGAGGACATGTAGCTGCCCAGGGAACGCCTTCATCGCCTCGGGCCGGCGTCGAACGAGTCACTGGACCGCGCGTACGCCGCCTTGACGGCCCCGCTGTCGCGACCCTCTCCGCCCGGCTGCACGACATCAGGATTCAGGCCTGCCTGCGTCGCACGACCTCCCACCGCAAGGCCTCGGTGAGTTATCTGTCGCTCAAAGACACTTCTTTTTTCCTTGGTGCAACCGTGTCGACCATCGGGTCATGAATGCGAGCTCGGTAGTGGAGCTCACCGTGCGTTTCTGTTCTGTCTCGGCGCTGTGTGTACCGCGCCTTCGATTTAGTTGGCCGCGGTCAAGTGTCCGCTCTTTTTCCTTGTTTCCGGCGCATGCTGCCGCCGCTCCGCCCGTCGATGTGGACCTTGGCCGCCTCGGCGGCAGGGGCCTACCTTTTCTGCTCGACGATCTCGCAGCAGAGCCGCGGCAACCGAACCGTTTCGCCCTTGGCAAGAACCGAGGCGAGTTCGTGTGGCTGCGGCCTGCGGGGCGCACGCATCTGCCTCGCGCGACGTCGCGCTGCAAAACGCATGCTCCCGCCGGAGGCGCCCGTTCTGGCGTTCTTCCGAGCATCTGGTGGGCGCTCCACCTCCTCTCCTTCCGAGCTCTATTGTGGCCCAAGGCCGAAGACCTCCACGTCGACTGGCCCAGATCGGCACCAGCCCGAACCAATCCCTAATATAAGCAATGCCGAGCGGCCCAGCAGTGCGCTCGCGGCCTAGCCTGTTGTCCACCTTATTTTTCCTTTTCTATTTCTGGATGAAAATATGAAACCAGCCTAAAATCCTGTTCTACCTCCTAGTGCAGTTCTTGGTTTTTTTTTGTGTGTTAGATTTTGTTGCGGTTTGACATCTATCTCGTTATTTCAAACCCTCTTATAGCATTTGTGTTGCTATATGTACAAGCTTCCATTATTTGATTTGAATACTACAATTTTGCACTTTTGTGATCATAATTTTCATGTTTTCATTCAGCTGTTATTGCCCACTATTATTTTTCTAAGTAAAATGCTTCCTGGTATTCGATTTTATGGTCTTGCTGATAAAATACTGTACTCAGGCTCAAAAAGTTGCTCTAAGATCAATTCCTGACATCGTTGTAGCATAATAGACCATCTGCACGATTTTTCTTTTCTTTTGGGCTTGAAGATCTAGGTGTTGTAATCCTTGATGAGGCTGATCACTTGCTAGAATTGGGTTTCAGTGCTGAAATTCAAGAACCTGTAACTGTTACTCTGTTTTTGCCAGTTTCTTGTTGCATTTGCTTTTGTGGTACACTATTCATCAATCAAACAAATACTGGAATTGGCACTAAAGTCTTGTTTTTGTTTGTATTATTTTCATTCCTATTGCACTTTTGCCTAATAATCATTGCAGATTCGTATGTGTCCTAAAAGGAGGCAGACTATGCTTTTCTCAGCTACAATGGCTGAAGAAATTGATGAAATTATAAAGCTTTCACTAGACAAACCTGTACGTCTTGAAGCTGACCCTCCTCTGAAAGGGCCTGCAATGTTGACTGAAGAGTATGCTCTACCTCTATACTTTAGTCCTCCCCCACCCCCATCCCACCCCAAAAATTATAAAAAAAAAAAAAACAATTGTATGATGTGTTGCTGCTATGTCTTGTGATATTTTTGCTGCTATAGTATCATATTTGCTCCCAATTTTACACAGGGTTGTTAGGATACGACGAGCTGAAACATTAACTGTTTTGCTGCTATAGTATCATATTTGCTCCCAATTTTGCTGAAAAGATAATGTGATGAACACAATATATTCATTCATGTAATTTTGTCATAGTCCATCGAGAGGTTTGATGCATGTGTATGTATATCACAATTCAATTTTTATACTGCACATCGGTTCAGCACCCATTCATGCATTGTTATCAGAGTCCAATGGATTTGGTGTATGCGCATGTATACCATGATTGTATTTTTATATTACACACATCAGTTCAAGAACTCTTGTGGTGTGCTGTTGTTACCCTGATTTTTAGATTATTTATTGTTTTGGATACATGTTTGGTGATATTTGATGGCCTATTTTACTATTTGTTTTATATTTGATGCCCCCATCCTCCCCTGCAGTGGGACAAAGCAATCTGCACACAGGCTAAAAATAATATTTGGTCTCTCTGGCATGAAAGCAGCTGAACTTCATGGCAACCTTATACAAGCCCAGCGGCTTGAGGTGATTTTATTTGCTATATGTTTCCCTTGGTATTATTGTGGGTAATATTATATCAATCGTAATGTTATAAAATCTGTTATTTCAATGTCTTCACTCGAAGATGTTGGATAGCTGTTGTAATGCAATAACTTGTCATATTGTGTATGAACTCTCATTGGTAAAGTCAGCTTACATGTGATTTACGATACTTTTGGTTGTGTATAGTCCACGAAATGTGCTCCACACGTCCATATACGATCCTTTTGTCTCTGTAGTCCACGTCATGTGCTCCACACCTCAGCTTATTGAACAGTTCTGATAGTAAACCTACAGTGTGATGGGAGATAGTTGAGCTTAATACCTTGATCTGAATTATGCTTAGCTAACTTCATAGGGTTGTAGAACGAAACCACATTATCTCAACTTAGTGAAGAAAGCTCCACACTCTGACTTTGACTCATACCACAAAGATAGTTATAATATGTTATGCTGTTTCTCCAAAAAAGGAACTGCATAAATTGATTGTTATCACTGTCTGGGCCCAACTGGATCCTGCAATTCTGAGATTTTCTGTTAATTGAATCTAATTATCATATATCTTTTCACTGATCTGATGTAGAAATATATTGTTTGATTTATTACAGGCTCTGGAACTTTTCAAGAAACAACAAGTAGATTTTTCTGATTGAAACTGATGTCGCTGCTCGTGTAAGTGACTTTCTACTCCTCACATTGTTATTTTTCTTTTACTTCGTTGAGATCGATATTGCATTGTTTGGTGTTAGTAATTTAACAAAAAAGATCACTGTATCGTAATGAATGATATTAAACAACAGAAAAATACACAAATCACTATTCAAAGGATTTATTAACAAATTGTTGGTTAAACTTTTAGGGGCTTGATATTTTTGGTGTTCGGACTGTAATGAATTTTGCATGCCCAAGGGATGTGAAAACGTAAGTGATGCAACTGACCTTTTTCCTGTAAATCCTATTCTGATTGTTGCTATATTTACTTGCTACATGTTCAAGCTTCCTGTCCTAGGGCAAAGTTATTTATGCAAACATTATTGTCCAATAATGATTATTGAGTTCACTCTGTCATTCATTTTTCACTTAGAAACACTGCATATTTAGTATTACTATTTTTACTAGGCCTAAGTGCTTTGCTTTGCCATTTTTCAATAAATTTAACCGGAAGTTTTAGTGAAGATTCCTTATCAATTTTTCCAATACAGCGCTATCTAAGCTGTTGTGAAGTTCAGGTCACCTTCTGTGGCATGTCTTCTAGTTCAATTACCAAAAATTTTACTAACCAACCTTCTGTTAAATTATTCCATTGATATATTTATACAGAAGTTATGTTTATATATTTATACAGAAGTTATTTTATTACCATTATCTGTTCTCAAAGTCAAAACTCTCTACTATAAAACTGTTTTTCATGGTTCCTAAGGTGTCCCTACCAGTTGGTCTTGTCCTAAGGGTGCAAATGCGTAACCAAGGTGCACCTCGAACCTCTTTTAGTTCAAATATTTGTACTACTACTTCAAAAATTTAGAGAACTAGTGCAAATACTTGAACTAAAGAGGTTTGGAAGTGCACCTACTTATCTCAATTTGCACCCCATCTTGTCCATGTGGCATTTTTTTTCCCCTTGTATCACATGTCCTGTCATTGTTCTGTTTGCACCGTGATTCCTTTTTATGTTTTGCACATGCAGACTTGCCTGACCTCATTCCATAGCCACCTTTTTTTGTTAAAAGAACTTTGAACCGTGAATCTTGTTTCTGCGGCTTCCTAGTTCCAGTCGTATTTACTTCTGATTTTAGCATGCTGTTTTGTAAGTTTGTACATTGTTTACATTATTGTAGTTATGTTCATCGTGTTGGTGGCATAGTGCGGGCAGGAAAAGAAGGCTATGCTGTGACATGTGTTAGCGATGATGAAAGATCCCTCTTGAAAAAACCAATTGTAAGTATTTTTTTGTGATATGCTAAAAGGCTGAAAGCTGTAATTCTTAAGACTAGACGTGCTCACAGATGTGCTGTAATTCTTTTATTGGATTGCTTAAGCAACCTTCTAATTAATAGAGTTGCAATCTTTTCCAGTCTTAGCATGCCATGGACAATATTTTTGTAATTTCCTTGATTCTAAAGTTTCCATGTGGGCTGCGGGCATTTTTCATTACGACTTATAATATATGGGAAACATACCAAGCAGGTCACAGAGGCTGGTTCCATCAGTCACATGGCTTTTAATTATTTCTGTGCCAAACAAATAACAGAAATGCACTCGTGGAGCTCTTCCAAGTGTTTTTTTCTTTTGCCTCTGTAGTTGCTTATTGGTTTTATTTGACTTTACCTTTCAGGCAAAGAATGCTGGTTCACAGCTGAAGAGCTGCATTGTTGCAGAGAAACCTGTGTCTAAGTGTGCACAACTGATTGAGCAACTAGAAGGCCAAATTTCTATCATTATTCTAGAAGAAAGGTTACTTTCATTCTGTTATGCTCTTAACGTTTGTATGTTCCGTCCATAATGTGGATATTTATGCCCTTTTAGGGTGGAAAGAGAAGCGAGAAAAGCTGAAATGGAAATTGCGAAGGTATATTTTTTAAGTTCAGTTTTACCTAAATAAATTAACCTTCTTTCCTGTGAATTTCAATTATTTGAACAGAGCTGTGCTTCAAAATTCTGAATAC
>JADLZK010008311.1:0-187001 GCA_015847255.1 Hyparrhenia diplandra
ATTTGCCTACGCCGCTTTTAAACAATAAAAACATATCTCCCTCAAAAAAAACAATAAAAACATATGTTGCTAAAAAAACCCAATAAAAACATATCATAAATAACAAGCGAAAAAAGAGAAAATTGAATGAAAATAGCAAGTTTTCTGATATAAAATAAGCACGTTATGAAAATATACTCTACAATGAATCTAATGATACTAATTTAATACCATAAATCTTAATGTGTTTTAATAGAAATTCAGTCAAAGTTTTAAAATTTTGACTTAAGACAACTCTAGAAATATATTTATTCAGGACAGTAAAAGTATAAAGTTAGATCGAGCTCAATTAAATACAACTACGATGTGGGTAGTTTTCATTATAATTGATCGAGCAATAGATTGTACACATCCTGTGACAATGCACGGTCATCTTTTGCTAATTACTACTACTATTTTATCATGTTTGGCACAGTTTCAAATAATTTCAGCTCTCTGCTACAGTGGAATCTGAGTCAAAACCGTTGAAATAAAAAAAAAAAAATAATGGATATATTCATTGACTTCTAATTTACTTGGGAAAAGAAACGATACTAACTTGAATATATATATAGTGGAGCTAGAGCCGTCAAGAACTCCATCAAATAGAGCCTTCTTTGGGCCTGTTCGCTCTAAAGCCCTTCACAGCGTGTAGCTTGAGTGGTGCTTATTTTAGAGAGAAAAACATAGAACCGCTTCTTTCATTGCAGCCACAGTCCCAACTTGTAGGAGCGAAGCAAGAACTTGCGTCGCTCCCAACTAAGACCAAGTAGATAAAAATAGTTTCGTTTATATTTTTGTGCTCACCCTCTCTCCGTGAAGTACCAGTGACCCGACATGGCTGAGTAGTATTTTTATTTATCACACAGGTCCCACCACCGGTGGTGCCAGCTGGCGGGGAGTGTTTAGATCTCATGCAAATCCAAAAGTTCTTCTGCTAGTTTCTGTCACATCAAATCTCTTAACGTATGTATGGGCATTAAACGTAGGTAAACAAAATAACTAATTGCCTTTGTCGACTGAAAAGTGCGAGGCGAATCTTTTTGAGCACCAGTTAGTCTATGATTGGATTGGATAATAATTAACAAATACTGGTTTTGAAAAATTCTGGTAACACAACCCAAAATATTTCACCAACTAAACACCCCTATGTCGGCCGACTATCTAGCCTGGCTAGCTAGAAACAAGCCGTTTCCAGCGTGAGAAGACCGCTACGTTGACAAAATAAAATAATAGCCATTCTTTTGTCCACTTTCTATTATTAAGATATATATATAATAGCAACCCTGGTTATGATAAATATTCGGAACGTCAGTCTTCACACTCACCACCTGAGTCTGAGAAACTATGAAAAATAATACGTAATACAAAAAGGGACTTTTCCATAAAATCCAACATTCGATATCTTCCACAGAGCCTCCTCCATTCATCACTCTACGTTGCAAATATTTTGACAAGAGCTGCTCAGTAGTCTACCTTCATAGAGCACGTTCCTTATGAGGTAACTTTTAATCTTTAGCCTCTTTACATTTTCGTTTTCTGCAATATTTTTTTAAAAAAACTTTCATGGTGTTCTGAAAAGGGGTATGATGGGATGTTTTACATATGTTTGCATATATATTTTGTTTTGTATATATCTTAACTCTGAGTCACGCGGCTATCATATATCAATCCCAATAAATTTAGGTTTTTGTGCAAATCCTGCTACTATTTTCTTTTGAAATTTTTTCAACTTTCTATTATTTAGGCAGTTCGCTCAGAAGCTTCTTGTTTCCTCGTCTAGTCGTATTATTTGGTCTATTTGCTTATCTCAACTTGGCAATACTTTTCCCTAGCGAAATTGGAATGTTTCTATTTCATTTTGTAAATCAAGCAGTATTACAAGGGTACTGTAACTAGAAAAAAAAATACCTTACATGTCACTAGCATAAACTAATTTCCCTTATCAGCCACAAAAAAAATACATGATTTCTACATACTCCCTCTTCTTGTTTGACCGTTTGTCTTATTCATTTTTTTGCAAATAATAAAATATACAAGACATTAGTAAAGTCACTCTAATTATAGAATGAGTCATAACCAAATAAGCAATATTTATAAAAATAAATAAGATGAACCCGTCAAACAAGAAGATTAAAACTAAAAACATCATTTATTTTGGGACGGAAAGAGTATGCCATTGGTGTTAACCTATAATCTCCTCGATGCCAAGGATTGCTTGAGCAAGTATATGAAAATAGAGTATTATCCCTAGTGGTCATCCCAAAATTCCAGAGATGGTCAACCGAAGAAATGGGCGGCTTGGTGAGGAAGGAGATGGTAGAGATGGATCTTTGGTGAAGAAACGAGTGGTATGAGATGTTGGATGTTGACTATGTGAGTTGCTTAGAGTGTTATTGGTTGCTCTGGTGATGGGGAGCCCGGTTTGTGAGATGTGTGCTCAAATGGTACACCTAGTCACGTTTGATTGTCTTTGTTGTTGGTCCAGTATAAGGTGGGATATTTTTGGTTGCATGCATGCATCATAGTTTTGGTTGTCTGCCACATGTGTCCCTACAACCTGCACGCTTGACGTCGTTCTACATCACGAGGGAACGAGAAATCGAGAAGATAGAGCCGTGCGGGATGGTGGAGGGTAGAGGAATGAGATGAAGTAGGCAAAGTGCGCAAGGATGGAACCAAACATGTCAGAGGAATAAGGTGAAGCAGGTAAAAGTGTGCGAAAACAGACTAGTTCGAGCAACCAATCACGCCCCTTAGTGTTTCGGTGATGCGGGTTGTGTGGTTGTCGTTGGGTGCTAATTTTGCAGCTTGCATGGTGCGCTAGTTGGCTAGACGCACTTATTCTTCTTTGTGTTAGTCTTTGCGGCCATGGTGGAGAGTACACTCCTCACATGTTGTATTAGATGAGCGGATCATTCTAAAGTTTTAAGGCCAAATTATACAAATATCATCTCAAATCTAACTAATTTTATTAAAAATACAATATTATATTATAAAATAAATATTATTAGATTTATGACTAAATATGCTTTTACAATTTATATTTACAGCAGTTCTTTACAAAATATGTCATCTCATCTAGCCAGCGTAGCAGGCACGTGAAATGACATCCTTACCCCTGGCTTCTTCATCTTTCTTCCCCCGGAAGCTTGGATCTTGCTGCTCGGACTTCGCAGCTGCTTTGCCGCCAGCGCCGCTCGCTTGCGGCCACGGTCGCGCGTGCCCGTCTCGCGCCCTCACCCACGGCTCCATGAGCAAGCCCTGTAATGGTTTTCGTAGTACAAGTGGTCTATCCAACTCTCCCTGAGGAGGTGGACGCCTCCGCCTCCATGGCGTCGTCGTTGTCGTTGGCCACGGACGGCTCCGAGGCGGCGAATATGGCGTGGCGTCCTCGGCGGCTGACTCCGAGCAGCCGGGCGCCCGGGCCAAGTTGGGGAAGCCGAGGTCCTGTGCCGCACCGCGGGAGCGCGAGCATGGCGTCGTACTAAGGGGCCGAACCAGAGCGTACCCCCTAACAACCCCCGCCCCGCCAATTGCTACTTCATCACCAGGTTCTAAATCTCCGGCGTTTAGGAAGGATTTAGCTATTTTTATGTACAATTTAGATCACTGTAGCAAGCTATTTGTTCTTTTCTTGAGATAGATCACTAAATGGCTTAGCCGGGCGATTTTAAACAATGTTCATCACAGACAATGAGCGAAAAAGGGGCAACCTTAGAGAACAAACCCACTAGTGTAGTCGTTTTCTTGCGCATAATAACAAATGTGCTAGATGTCTTTCCATCTGTTCAGTTTGCATCCAGTCGATCATGCACTAGGTGACACTGCCCTTCTAAAGGAAACTGATATATAGGTACAAAGGTCATTGTCTCCAATGTTCGGAACTTAAGTAGTTTTATTCCCCAGCTAACTTTTGTCCCATTTGTAGGTTTCAATTTCATGCACACAGACCCAAAGTAATGCATCTCATTGGTTTATTATTGTTCTTGCAAACAATTGAATATACCTTCTTTACATTGGTTGTTATCTTATTGCAGGTATAGATCGACAGCTCTGAATCCACCTTGGTGACGGAACAAAGACTAGAAAAGCACTATCCCAACCGCCCATCACTTTCTCTGATTCTTTCTTGCCCAGAACCACAGATGCAAAGGTCTAATTTTGTGGTATGATGCAATTCTTCCTAGAGCTATATCTTACAGCAAAACTGATATAAAGAGATCCTCAGACAAACTTTGTTCTTAAGACACCGACCACGGCAATGGTGTGCCGTATCTTGGTACTAGTTACCCTCATATGCCTCGCACTGTTATGCGTCTTGTCGATCACCATAGAGGCTGATAATGACTCCGTCGGCTCTGGCCAAATCCGACTAGCCTGTGGAGCCTCCAAACCAACAAATGCTGATCCTGATGGTCGAACATGGCACAGTGACATAGATTCCGAATTTGCACCATCACTGGAAGGCTTTCCAATTACTTTAGATCCTTTTCAAACCACCACTGTTCCGTACATGACTGCTCGGATCTTCACTTCAAACTACACTTATTCATTTCCTGTTAGTCCAGGACGCATGTTTGTGCGCCTCTACTTCAACTATCCTAGCACTCATGGCGTCTATGCTCCTTCAAATGCCTACTTTGGTGTCACAGCGAGCAATCTGGTCATTTTAGACAACTTCTATGCTTCCCAAACTTCTTTATCAGCTAATGTCAGCTCCTTTCATGAATACTCGTTAAATGTTACTTCAGGTAAACTACACCTCACCTTCAGCCCATCTACCCACCATAATGGGTCGTATGCATTTGTGAATGGGATTGAAATTGTGCCCACACCTGACCTTTTCACAACAACAATACCAACTCTAGCTAATGGTGGAAACCCTGACCCATCCCCTATTGATCCTGCAACAGGGTTCCAAACAATGTACCGGCTTAATGTAGGGGGGCCGGACATCACTCCACATGATGATATTGATTTTTACCGTGCATGGTACGAGGACAGTCCTTACTTATATAATGATGTTCCTTCAGTTTGCCCCTTCATAAATGACAATCTTACCGTCACCTATACGCCTAGTGTACCAAACTACACTGCACCAGTTGATGTATATAGAACTGCTCGGTCAATGGGACAAGATGCACAAGTCAACCTGAAGTATAATCTTACATGGATTTTACCAATTGATGCTGGGTTCTATTACCTCCTAAGGTTCCACTTCTGTGAGAACCAGTACCCGATAACTAAGGTCAACCAGAGGTCATTCTTTATCTACATCAATAACCAGACAGCACAGGAGGAAATGGATGTCATTGCATGGAGTGGAGGAATCGGCAGAACAGCATACACAGACTATGTTATCATCACAACCGGTACTGGTCAGACGGACCTGTGGGTTGCCCTTCACCCGGATCTTACGACGAGGCCAGAGTATTTTGATGCAATATTGAATGGTCTTGAGGTCTTTAAGCTACATAATTATCGAGACAACAGTCTTGCTGCGCTCCAGTCACCCCTTCCACCACCACCATCACCACCTGATAATGTGGAACCTAATAATGACAAGCCTGCAGGTGCAAGAAAAAAGAAACTCAAAGGGTGCTGTGCCAGCAGCCATAGCTGGAACTGTTGGTGCTTTTGCTCTTCTGCTGTTGACCTGTTGTGGCAAGTACATTATCAGCAGATGGAAAGAAATAGCAAGGAATTATAGAATAAGTACCGGCAATAACAAGGACTTGACTTCTCTAGATGAGGGCCACATTCTGCCATCAGTTATGTGCCACCACTTCACCATCAAGCAAATCCAGACAGCCACTAATAACTTTGATGAGACCTTTCTCCTTGGCAAGGGTGGTTTTGGGAATGTATACCGTGGAAAGATAGATGGTTGTGTACAGGTGGCCATTAAAGCGCGGCAACCCACTGTCTCAGCAAGGCCTGCGTGAGTTCCGAAATGAGATTGAGACATTGTCCATGCTTCGCCACCGCCACCTTGTATCTCTTATTGGATACTGCGAACAGAACAACGAGATGATCCTAGTTTATGATTACATGGCTCACGGTACCCTTCAGGAGCAACTCTACAACACCAAAAGGCCACCTCTGCCCTGGAAGCAACGCCTTGAGATCTGCATCGGTGCAGCTCGAGGGCTCCACTATCTGCATACTGGTGCGAACCAAGCAATCATCCATCGTGATGTTAAGACTGCCAACATTCTCTTGGATGACAAGTTTGTGGCAAAGGTTGCAGACTTCGGGCTATCAAAGGCCAGTCTTGACGTCGACGACACCCATGTGAGCACCGCGGTGAAGGGCACCTTTGGGTATCTCGATCCTGAGTATTTCCGGAGGAAGCGGCTCACCAGGAAATCTGATGTGTACGCTTTTGGGGTCGTGCTGTTTGAGATCCTGTGTGCGCGCCCTGTGATTAACATTCAGCTTCCTGAGGAGCAAGTGAGCCTGCGTGAGTGGGCACTGTCTTGCCAGAAGAACGGCGTGCTCAGAGAGATCATTGACCCTCATCTCCAGGGGGAAATAACACCTGAATGCTTCAGGAAATTCACAGAGACCGCTCAGCAGTGTGTTTCTGATCGGAGCATTGATAGGCCATCCATGGCTGATGTACTTTCGGAGCTCCAGATCGCTCTCCAGCTGCAGGAGAGGACAAGGGGAAATAACAGCAATGGTGAGACGACATTGTCCCTTGCAAAGAGCCAGGTGGATTCAGCAGCAGGTCCATTGACAAGTTCAACAATGAGCATTACAGGACAAGAGGCCGTCTTCTCAAATATAACACGTACTGAAGGAAGATGACGGCACAGGTCAGGTCACTTTGTATTCAATATTGTGATGCCACTGCTTCTGTTCTTCATCTGTAATCATAATCTGCAGTAGATGTCAGATATAGAACTCTAAATGTCATATAAGTTACGGATGGATTGGATGTATTAGTGTATACTTAATACTCCGATCCTAGAAGAAATTGCCTTTTGTATGGCTACACTTACATGCAGCACTCAATTTACTGCTATAGTGCTATCATTGTATCTGGCTGAGGCATCAACAGACCTGACCGAATATACACTTCACTTCCTTCAAAAAAATATACACTGCAGTTCTATTACAGTACCCCAGTGCGGTGATCCCAATGTAAATATAATTCAAATATTTTGCTGTGTGGAATCAAGAATCCGTACCTTGTGACGAACTGACGATTGTTTCTGTAGAAAATCATGCCAAGCTCTACTGTTTATAAGGATCCACACGGTAGTGCCATAATTGCATGAACCTTCTATTTGATTTAGGAATACAACTGCATTACACCACTACACAAATGGCGATATGTTTATGGTCGCTGCTTATTGACCAGAGAGCTTATAATCAATTTGGTTATAATTATCATTACCTCAGGGATTTCTTCAATTCTCAATTGTGCTAGTTCAAAGTTCTAAAGCGGTGATGAAAACACTCAGAAATAATTGAAGCATTTGGCGAGATTTTCGCTGTTTTTCACTGAACATTGGATTATAATAAGCGGAAATAAACAAGGCCATGCTTGAAGAACCACATATGAAAATTCATTGCAAAACAGGAACCCCTACAAAAACAAACTATGGTTTTGCTAAATGCCTTTAAGCAATTGCAGCTTGCCCTTCCTTTATTACTTCAGCTCCACATTACAACTTTCGAATAAGCTGAACCAAAAAGATAAACAACATCAAGTATGAAGCATTTATGAATCATTACACTGAAGCCACATCGTCACGGCGTTCTGTTATAGCTTCAAGAAGTCTTGGCATTGGGGGCATATGAAGCTCTTGGAGACCCTCAAGACACCGGACAACTTCACCCATTGTCGGTCGGTGAACCTCATTATCTTGAATACACCAACATCCAACTTTGCATACCCTTTCAGCCTCTGCTAAATCGAAGTCACCTTGCAGTTTTGGATCCACCAAACCCTGTATGTCTCCCTCATGAAGCTTGTTGATGGCTTGCACTGGAAAATAAGCAATGTGACAAGTGTTGCTACTGTATACTTCTGGCGAGTTCCTTCTTCCTGAAATGATCTCCAGCAGTACCATACCGAAACTGTAAACATCAACTTTTGGTGTAATGGCAACTCCGCTAAGCCACTCTGGAGCTAGATACCCTGCAGTTCCTCTGAATGTAGTCAGAACTCTGCTGAAATCCCTGCCTACGAACACCGCCATTCCAAAGTCTGCGATCTTCGGAGCAAAAGATGAATCAAGAAGTATGTTTTCAGGCTTAATGTCGCAATGTATGATGCATTCACGACAACTCTGATGCAAATAGCACAATCCTCTTGCAATTCCTATGGCTATTTGATACCTAGTGCTCCAATTCAGAACAGCAACCTTGCTCTGGAAGAGATGGGCGTCAAGAGACCCATTTGGCATGTGTTCATACACAAGTATCCTCTTATCACCTTCGCAGCAGAAACCAATCAATTTCACCAAGTTTATATGTTGGATCAATCCAATTGAACTCACCTCAGCTCTGAACTGCTTCTCTCCCTGACGAACACCATCAAGCCTTTTCACTGCTATAATAGTCTGGTTGTCTAAAACTCCCTTGAACACAGAACCAAAACCACCTCCTCCTAGCCTTTCAGAGAAATTGTTAGTAGCATGACCTAATTCAATATATCTAAAGGCTATAATTCCACCACCACTAACTTGAATTTCTTCTGATGTTGCAGCGCAGCACTTGTTCCTCCAAATCATTAACAATATAACAAACATCAGTGACCCAAAACTAGCAATGCTTGCAACAATAGCAGCTCTTGGTTTTATCTTGTTGCTTTTCTTGAAACTTTGGAAATCTTTGGTGGCAACAAGGCGAAGGTAAAGAGTATCTTCAGAAAGAATAGCATTGCCATCGTCCAGGTTCACATTAAGCAACTCTCCATGCCAAACAGAGCATCTGCTATTGTTAAAGGAATAAGCAAAGGCAGGGAGCTGATTTGCTAAGGCAAGCTTCGCAAGATTCGCTTTGAGTGGTAGCAGATTCTATCTTTGCGAGGATCATAGGGCAATGTGACACGAGATATGGGTTGGAACACATCCGTTGAGCTTGTCACATTCTTGTTACTAGTTGTGCAGTCCAAGGGAGTATTTCTAGCACACCCCGGGTTCGATCACCAAGGGCCCAATCGAGGTGACTTCGGAGAGAAGGTCTCCATGCGATCCACGAATTTGGGACCCAAATTGCCGTTGCGAGATCGTGAAAGGTCCACAGATAGCGTATGTAATGCAAAAATCAGAAGGCTGGGCATATATGGTTTCCCAAGACTGATTAGCTTGCGACCAAACATTAAGCTTAACCTGACCAGAGATGTCTAACGAGACGAACGAGTAAGATGACTCATTCAGTGAAGTGTACGTGAAGTATTGCTCTTCGTTGTTGTTGACATATGAAGGTTTTAATAGGCCTTTAGTCCGTGGATCTGAGTCTAGCAACCCATTGAGTACTGGTATAAGTTTATCTGCTAAGCTTCCTGGTGGCCAAGACCAAGTTGCTACAAGAGGGGGATTGCGGCCCGAGGGACATCACTCCATTGGTGTCTATTTCAAGGCCGTATGGGCCAAGACCGGGATCTATCAGGTTCTTCTTTGAGATGTACTGCCATTTGAAACCAGTGACCTTGTTCCAACCCAACTTGGCACCAGGAATTCCAACATCTGTTGGATGGTCAAAGCTCTGCCACAATAATGGTAGGACTAATTCATTAGAACCAGAAGATGGGTAGTTATGTGCTACCAGGGCAAGGTTTCCATTGTTCCTGAGAACGGCACTAGTAGTGCTGGTTTCTGTCGACCTATTGATGAAGTGGGCAGTGGACCAGATTATGGATTCAGTGGTAGCATTGTTTGAGAGGATGATGGCAAGATTGCCATCTTGTGAGATTTTGAGCTGTGTTAGCTTGAGCTCAGGGTCAGTGATGGGTTTCTCCCTGTTGGCAACCCAGACAGGGGTCAGAACTGGGATCTTGTTGAACCATATGCCAAGGTACCAGCCGGGAGAGGAGGTGGTGGTGACATCAGTGGAGGACTTACTGATGCTGGACGGCGTTGGTTGCTGGAACTGGAAGAAGCCGAGCGCAAACTTGCCGTTTCTTGAGACGAGCTTGTCGCCGGCGGCAAGTGCCTGGCCTATTGCTAGAGTGTCACCATTCGTCCCCACCGCGACCGCATGCAAATGGGCGTGCTGAAGAGAAGATGATAGCAGGAGGCCACCGAGTAGTGCGTAGAGTAGAGGAGGCATCGAGTAGTGTGTAAATTAAAGAAAGCCACGGTTGCAGATGGAAGGAGTATCTACTATCTAGCTGTGGCTTGTGATGGATGGATAGTGTAGTCATAGTATGCTGATGCTTATATAGAAAGAAGAAAAAAGGTTGCACAATGCACAGGGTGTGAACTCCATGGACGGCACTTAGGACAGCCGTTCTAGTCGGCGGTCCTGCTCCTGACTGGCCTCTCGCTCTCGGTGGACTAGACCAGACCATGCATGAATTGCATTGGAAAACTTCATTGGCAGTCCTGAACTCCTGATCCTGATTGCCAGCGCTGCAATCATTGGCCTAGAACTGCTGTTTAAGCTGTGTTTAGTACCTTGAGAAACCCATCACATTGTCTGAATTTCGTGCCAAATTTAGTAGTACAGTGCCAAATTTCAGTACTATAGTACCAAATTTCAGTATTATAGTGCCACATTCGGTACTACAGTTCCACGGTGCCAAATTCAGTACTACAGTGCCAAATTTTAAGATACTAAGCACAGCCTTAATCAATATTCTCAACTGCTGCTACTATGGGTAGCGTGGTTGGTTCAGTGTCTTCCCCGTCCATCTACCAGCTCGACATAAATGCATACGCGCAGTCCAAATCGCGTCGCGTCCATGGAGTTCATAGGAATAGTGGCGATTACAACACTGATACTGTACCTGATGAATGGAATGGTACCGTGGCTCATTTAATTGTGTTGTCCGAAGTCTGAACTGAATACAACAGAACAGAACAGAGGACGCGGATTGCATTGGACACGGCAGCTTGATGCATGAATCATGCTTGCCTTGCCGTGTGGGCTGTGGCCTACCTGAACTATCTAGTACTCCTCCGTCCGTTCAAAATGTCTGTCGCTTACGTTTTTCGAGAAACAATGTTAACAAATTATATATTTAAAAATGTTAATATTTATCATACATAATTAGTATCATAGGAAAAATCTTTGAATCTAGTTTTTAATAAATTTATTTGGAGATACAAATATTGCACGTATTTGGCGATTTCTTCAATTCTCGATTGTGTGAGTTCAAAGTCCTAAAGCGGTGATCAAAAGAATCATAATAATGGAAGCGTTTGGCGAGACTTTTTGCTTCTTTTCACTATAAATTGGATTATATAAGAGGAAATAAACAAGGCCTTTGTACTTTAAGAACCAACCTTGAAAATTCATTGTGAAATTTTTTCCTACGACAGAAACAAACTATGATTTTGCTAAATGCATTTACCTAGGAAACATAATAAAATGTGAGATGTGATCTTTTTTTTTTTTTTTTTTTTGCTAGCAGCTCCTCTTTCCTCTGGTTCACAAACAAACAGGGCACAACACGCACCAAGATGGAAATGGTCGGGAGATCCTGCGGGAGGGGAGATAGAGCGGCTGATAGAGCGGCTGCCCAAGACCGACCTCTCCCTATAGGTGGGTCCGCCTCTAGATGTCGGTGCGCTATGGGCGACTGCGGTAGGCGACGGATGCGCAAGGAGGTCGGCATGACACGGAGGAGCGAGGGCGTGTGCGATTGCGAGGGCGACTTGCAAGTGACGGAGGAGGGAGTTCGGCACAATGGCGTGAGGTCGGTGCACTGATTGTTAACGTGCCGCTGCTTGCCGCGATCTAATAAACGTCCATAGAACAGCTCAGGAGCACAATTGCTATTTGCTTAGTACATCATTATAGCTTTGTCGTGCTAGCGGGCGCTTCATGTTTTAAGTGTTACCTCGTAGTGTCCTTTGGCATCTCGCCATCGCTCACCACGGGTTATGTATGAACTCCTACTTCCCTTAATGTAGAATGTGCAATGCACACTTTCGGAAAAAAAAAACTTTGTCTAATTTAGTGCTAATCCATGTAAGTGCTGCCATGAAAACAGGGAGAAAAGGCCTCTCGGCTCACGGTCGGCCGATAGGTCCTCCACTGTCGGCTACCACAGGCCGATATGATACTACATTTCTTCCAATCCAGATACTATATTTGCAATTATTTATTAAAAATATTATTTCAAAAAAAATGTCATTTGCATAACCTAATAATATGTCCGTGACTGTTTTTGTTTGTGTTTTGAGCTTCTGTGTTTCGGAGAGGGAAAAAAAATCTTCTACTCTTCAATTGTTAAATGCAGGAGAACGCAGTCAGAGTAGCCAGATCTTGGGAGGGGGGCGCCAGATCTGCTGCTCCTCCCCAGTCGCCAGGCAGACATTTGCTCCAAGCGTGGCCATTCGTGCCTCTGCAGCTTGCCCATTGCCTTTGGTATCTCCTCCCCAGTCTGCAGCTCCAAGATTGGATAGATGGTGGAGAAAGAAAGCATAGTTCCTGGTGGCACCTGCTTCTGAAGGAGCCTGCCTCCTTTTTTTCGCACCTGAGGTGAGATTACGATTATCTGTCGTCAGTTTTGTTGGGCAAGGTTGTGCTGAGTATGTGAGCAGAATAGCAGATCATCGTATGTAATGTAGTACGATCAGAATTCAGAAATCATCTGTTAGAAAATTAGTAGTCTCTTTCTTACTGTACATGTAAACCCAGTCCATTACCCTGATGTTGAAGATCCCAACTCTGATTTCAGACCAAACAAGTAAAATGTTGGAATTCAAACAACACCCACATGATGAATTTGGACCATTATTAGTTTCGTGGTTGTGTGTGTGGTCAATCAAAGTCTGGAACTAATTAACCGGTGCTGATTGATGAGGTGCTGATTGATGAGCTCACCTGATAGTAATTCACAATGACTGTTTCCATCTTTTCCATAAACAAAAAAATAAAGTCCATGCATTTTAAAATTTGATATGCTCAGTCATTTTAATAAAGTGGAAACAATAGTTCTATGTAGATAACTAGATTTAGGTAATGTGAAACCTACTTTGCTTGTCATTTTATCACAGCTGAATATAAAACCTTTTTGTTCGGTTTGTATGCTTTTCATTATATAGGATTTTTTCCACCAATTTTTAAGTTGGTGTTTCTTCTTTTTCTTTCTCTGCATTGTTGAGAAAGTTCTGCAGCCTGAACTTGCCAGTTTTTTTTTTTTTTCGAGTTTTTCCCTTCTATATGAATCTTATGTTTTGCAGTCACCGATTAGTCTTCATGCATAGGACTTACATTCTTGAGTTCTTGTACATATCATTATCTCGTCTTTGGTTACAATGCAGCACACGGAAAGAAAGCCAACAACAAGATCATGGTGGTGGAACAACCATTCTTGAGTTCTTGTACATATCATTTTGATACTCGATGTAAATTTTTTTCATAAAATAACGTAACAAAATAAATTATACGAGTGTGTGCATATCTTTGTATTAGAAGAATAGAAAGTATGTACAAGAAAGCCAATATTTTGATACTTTGTATTAGAAGAATCGTGCCAATATTTTATTTGTTAGCAGCTAGACATAGCTATCTGTTTGATCCTGATAAACATAGATGGTACAACCTTTTCTGATTACCGTTTCTTTCTGAACATGGAGATGGACATTCAGGTTAAAGAGATGCTTAAGTATATTAAGGCCGAAGCTGATTCTTTCACAAGTAAGGCTGACTCATGTTGAGGAATTCTGTCAGACGTACTGTTCTCTTGCTGAGCGACTCATAACTTGTGCAAGAGTATTCTGATATCACTGCAGTCTAATGACTCTGGTATATTGAAGTCTGATTCTGAGACAGAGTCTAATGACTCAGATTTTTTATAAAATCAACTAGCACACTATGGCCATTAGAGCGAGAAGTTCAAGCGGGGCCTTGAGCAGGATTCTGAAGGTTTTTCAGTGAGTTTGCAGACTTAAGAGTTCGAAATTAAAAAGCTCCAGGGAGTTGTCAAGAACTAGCATAGTTGGGTTTTATACATTTGAGAATTTCATTTGTGACATTTTTTACATTTTACTTTTCAAGAAGATGATTATTTTCAATGGAAGGCTTGATAAGCTGTTTCACTTCCACCTACACTCCAGCTTTGGAAGCACCGGCATGAAGTCTATAACATAATGAATCTAGATTTTGAATTAATACTTCCAAATTTGCTGAACCCAAAAAAAAAAAAGCATCACAACTATAAAGCATTTGTGAATTATTACACTGAGCACTTTGTTATAGCTGCAAGTAGTCTAGGCATTGGCGGCATATCAAGCTCTTGGATACCCTCAAGACACCGGACAACTTCACCCATTGTCGGCCGATGAACCTCATCTTCTTGGATGCACCAGCAGGCAAGTTTGCAAACCCTTTCAGCCTCTGCTAAATCAAACTGACCTTGTAACCGTGGGTCTACCAAACTCCACACATCTCCCTCATGAAGCTTGCTAATGGCATGCACGGGAAAATAAGCAAAGCATGGGGATTGTCACTAGTGTGTACTTACGGGCGAGTTCCTTCTTCCCGATATGATTTCCATCAATACCATACCAAAGCTGTAAACATCAGCCTTTGGTGTAATAGCAACTCCGCTAAGCCACTGCGGGGGCAAGATACCCCTGCGGTTCCTCTGAATGTAGTCGAACTCGGCTAAAATCCCTTCCCATAAACACCGCCATCCCAAAGTCCGCAATCTTAGGGACAAATGATGCATCAAGAAGTATGTTTTTCGGCTTGATATCACAGTGTATGATGCGATCCACGGCAACTCGATGCAAGTAGCACAATCCTCTAGCAATTCCAATGGCTATTTGATACCGGTGCTCCATTTAAGGACAACAGCATTGCTTTCAAATAGATGGCCATCAAGAGACCCATTCGTCATGTATTCATACACAAGCATCCTGTTATCTCCTTCACAGCAGAAACCAATCAATTTCACTAGGTTTATATGTTGGATCAATCCAACCGAACTCACCTCCGCTCTGAATTGCTTCTCTCCCTGACGGACACCATCAAGCCTTTTCACTGCTATGATAGTCTGATCATCTAGCATTCCTTTGAACACAGAACCAAAGCCTCCTTCTCCCAGCCTATCTGAGAAACTTTTAGTAGCATGACTTATATCAGTGTATCTAAAGGCTGTAATTCCACCACCACTACCTTCAATACCATGTTCCGGCATGCAACACCAGTTCAACTTTTTCCTCCAAACCATAAACAACAGCAAGGACATTAGTATCACAAGAAAGATAGTAATAATGCTTGAAGCAATGACAATAACCCCAACGCTTGGTTTCCTTTTGTTTTTTGTTCTCCAGCTCCGCAAATCTTTGGCAGCAAAGGCGAAGATAAACAACATCTTCCAAGTGTTATCAAGGCCATCATTCTGTTTCACATCAAGCAATTCCCCATTCCGCATGAGAACATCCGGCCTGTTGTTAAAGGAATAAGCAATGCAGAGCGATCCAGCGAGACAAGCTTCTCGCTGATCGCTCTAGCGTGGTAGCGCCCCTCTATGCTCAGGGGATGATTGGGCAATGTAACACGAGCTATGGGGTGGAACACATCTGTTGAGCTTGTTGTGTTCTTGCCGATAGTCGCGTGCAATCTAAAGGAGTGTTCCTGACACACCCTCCAGTCTGATCACCAAGCTCCCAGTCCCTAGGCGACTTTTGGGAGAAGGTCTCCATACAGCCACAGAAGCTTGGACCCAAATTGCCATTGCAGACCGTGAAAGGTCCACAGATAGCATACGTAGTACAGAAATCAGCAGGCTGGGAATATATGGTCTTCCAAGCCCGACTTGATTTCGACCACGCATTCAACTTAACGACGACCAGAGATGTCTAATGAAACGAATGAGGAAGATGACTCATTCAGTGAGGTGTACGTGAAGTACTCCTCTTCGTCGTTGTCGATGTATGTGGGTTTAAACAAGCCCTTGGTCCGTGGATCCGATTCTAGAAGGCCACTGAGCACTGGTAGAAGTGTAGCTAGTTTTCCGGATGGCCAAGACCAAGTTGCTACAAGAGGGGGGGTGCGGCGCCCAAGGCGCAAGATCCCGGTGCTGCCTATGTCAAGGCTGTATGAGCCAAGACCGGGATCTACCAGGTTCTTCTTTGAGATGTACTGCCATTTAAAACCAGTGGCCTTGTTCCAACCCAACTTGGCACCAGGAATTCCAACATCTGTTGGATGGTCAAAGCTCTGCCACAATAGTGGTAGAACTTCATTAGAACCAGAAGATGGGTAGTTATGATGCGCTACGAGGGCAAGGTTTCCATTGTTCCTGAGAACGGCACTAGTAGTGTTTGTGCTGGTTTCGGTCGACCTATTGATGAAGTTGGTAGTAGTAGTGGACCAGATTATGGATTCGGTGGTGGCATTCTCTGAATGGAGAGTGATGGCAAGATTGCCATCTTGTGAGATTTTGAGCTGCGTTAGCTTGAGCTCTGGGTCAGTGATGGGTTTCTCCCTGTTGGCAACCCATACAGGGGTGAGAACTGGGATCTTGTTGAACCATATGCCAAGGTACCAGCCGAGAGAGGAGGTGGTGGTGGTGACATCAGTGGACTTACTGATGCTGGACGGTGCTGGTGGCTGGAACTGGAAGAAGCCAAGCGCAAACTTGCCGTTTCTTGAGACAAGCTTGTCGCCGGCAGCAAGTGTCTGGCCTGCCGCGAGAGTGTCGCCATTCGCCGCCGCAAAAGCGGCGATGGAATGCAAATGAGTGTGCTGCAGGGAAGATAAGAGGAAGAGGGCACCGAGTAGTGAGTAGAGGGGAAAAGGCATCGGGCATGGAGAAGAGAATGCCACACGGTTGTAGATGTAGATGGAATGGAAGGAGTATCTAGCTGTGGTTTGGCTTATGATGGATGGATGGTGATGCCCTACTGGTAGAGAAGTGGTGCATACATATATAGAGACAGAAAAAGGTTGCACAATGCACAGGGTGTGAACTCCATGGACGCGACTAGGACTGCAAGCTGATCGACGGAAGGACGGACGGACGGGGAGGTTTCTTGATTAGGGCAGTAGTACGGTTAGTTCTAGTCGGCGTCGAAGTCAAGTCAACCACCAGCTGGCCCATGCAGCGCTACAGTCTGGTATGGTCCCTACTAGCAGGACTAGCAGTGAAGTTTCCCAAGATTCCACACTGTATTCAGTCTAGTAGGTACCTTGGTCATGGTCCCCAAGCAGTCTTTGCCTGCTTTGCAGCTCAAGGATGATCGATCATGGGCACCAGAGCTCATTTCCGTACCTGGACATCAGATCGTGCGATCCGAGGCAAGCATCACTTCCATCATGGACTGATGACTTGGCCGAGACGCGGAGGTTCCAGCGAAGTAGATGTGGCCCAGTCGAAGCTTGGTCAGTCACCGAGTCATCAAAGAGATCAACAGCGATGCTGACCAAAACGAACTACTCCCTCTGTCCACAACAGAACAGAACCCCTCTCAGAATTCACATTAACCTGGAACAAGATTAATGCGTAATGATAATCAGCTGCTTGTTATTTGGTCAGAACTTACCAAATGAACAATTGAAGCAACAAGGCAAGAGTTTGCTTGAAAGAGCCTCCTCCCAGATAACAAAATACTAAAAGAACATCCACTAGACAACATCACAACTGATAAGTGACATAACCTGCAACAAAACAGAATATCGAGAGAGGTAAACCAACAAGCATTTATTTTGTTTCCACACCCATGATCAATTCCTTGTCCAAGTCTGAACACAGATCACAATCCAAGATCCCTTCCGTGCAACAAGCTGAAGTTATCACTATCACAACACTGCTTGCACCATGATCCATTTGCAACGCAGCAAAAGTATGTGTTTCTTGAAAAGGAGGCACTGCGACAAGACAAGATATATTTTAATCATAGGTCCATACATTATACAAAGGTTGCCAATCAAATGGTACCACCAGCCCACCACATCTTATATAGTAGAAACAATTTCGCAAACCAGTGATTTGCATCAGTTTATGTGACTCATCTGCCTAACACTCTACCTTAACCACTACAGTTCTAAACATTAGTTCTGCAACATGAACTCGATGATACAATCTCTTATGATGTCATCATGGATCATCCTGGCAATATTCATTCCAACCAGTTCCAACTCGAACGATGGTCCAGCGGCAAAGGCTGAACATCCTCCAAAAAGAAGTGTCCATTGTTACTTTGCTTCTGCACCATTTTCCAGACGTTTTCAGCTAACTGTCCGCGATCTATTTCAGGCCAGCACTTCATCATGATCTTTGAATGCAAGCCGTTGTCTGGAATGGTCATGTCAGCCAACATAGAGTTTACAAAATCAAACAGAAGTTTCCTGTCTGATTTCGACCACAGAACCAGCTTGCTATACTTGTTTTCAAGACACAGGAACACATCTGAGCTCACTTGCCAATCTTCTGAGTCATCTGGCAAGTCGCACATGCTAGCAAGCATGTCCTGTACATAAGAGAAATCCCTGTCCTCCTCATCCTTAAACATAGATAACTGCTCTTCCATGGCTCGGTATGTTGAGATGTTCATATTGTCAAACTCGTCGCTTGACAATGTACCAGAATAGTCTTCACAAATGTCATATTGGTCTTCCATCTTCAGCATCTTCAGTTGCTCTCTGAGTTCTGCATTTTTTTAGAAGAGATAGGAATAGCATTCAGTAATATGAACACCATATTAAGTGAAGGAAATTTGATTTCCTTTGATACACTAACCTTGAATACCAAAGTTGATGCTTTTAAAGATTCCAGAATAGGTCTCTTCACCAGAACTGTGTTGTGATAAAACAGTTGGACTTGAGCAGTTAGAACTTTCAGCACTTGCAATACTTGCTAATTCTGTTGCTCGAGTGTCGACTTGATCAACTTCAATCTCAATTGGTGCTTTCCTTTCCTCCTAGAATCAGATGTGTATTAAATCTTGATAATCAGAATGCAATTATTCCATCAGAGATAATTTTCAATAATAGAACTAAAATAGCTTGAGATGATCTGCATTCAGAAATTGTACAGCCTGTACAAATTTTATTTAGAACAGTAAAGTAAGTTGATGTCCACCCGCTAACCCACCCAAGTCTTGTGCATTTCTTCCTCAGCAGAAATGAGGCAATGATTCTTAATGTAAACATCATATAAAGTAACTCTAGGTTTTTGAAATCATTGCAACTTTATGTGCATGTTGACCAACTAATATTGACAAGGTAAAGTAAAACTGCTTGATAATAACAATGTTGGAACATACCTTCAATTCCATGCTATCCTGATTCTGGATTGATAAAACTTCTTTTGTCTCTGGAGATGATGTTGCTAGTGTCTGGTATGTGCATCCCATAAAACCTTGTATTTTTTCCTTGTAATCATGTTGAAGAGCAGAATCAGATTCTTCCTGATCCTCAGTCCTGATGGCATCATAAGGGTACTTTTCAGTATGTATATTGCTTGCCCGAGAAAGATCAGAAATGCAGATGCTGTGCCTAGCTTTTTCCGAAGTTACATGGATCTCCTTTTCAGGTAGCATATTTTCCTTTCCTAGATGGACAGTTGATTTTCCATTTTTCTGTTTTGCATTTCTGATTGGTGATCTCTTCCTGATATGTGTATTTTCAGATTCATCAGTGGGTGCGTTCAATATATCTTTCAGAATGGGCAACCTACGGGCTGGTGCAGACTGCCTCCTGCCTGTCAATTTTGTAGAAGTGGTAGATGAGGCTGGAAGAGATTTGGACCTGGGAAAATTCCTTGATATACCATGCCTTGAATCATCTACACAGTAAATCCCTGTCTTCCACCCATCTTTACTGCTAATGCCAAGAGGGCTGCCTGGCACCTCCCTCACGTTACAGGGATTCAAGTTTGGATCTGATCCTCCCCTGTGGGTGGTTTCTCTTGGTGCATCTCTATGAGACAGTCCGAGCATTTCACCTAGTGTTTTTATGCCTTTAGGAATTGAACTTTCTGAACCAGATTGACAGGCCATTTGCCATCGTTCTGAGAGGTGCTTTCTGGCCTTTCTACTTACTGATGGTCCAGCAGAATGAATGCTTGAATAAAAGGGCATGGTGTCATCATGAGAGGTAGAACTAACTTTTGCCTTCTCAGTATCCACTTCAAGGTTACATTCCTCCTGGGATGGTCTCCTCCTGCTACTGCTTTTAGGTGTTTGTTTTCTAACCTTCTGTAGTGCACAGCCCCTTTCTCCTTCAAGAACTTCATTGTTTCGTTGCACAGAAAATTGTTTACTATGGTGTGGAGGCTTCGAATGTTTTGTACCACTCCTCTGTTTATATTGTGGTGCTTCTTGGCTTGCTAGAACAGGTGTGAAACTTTTCCTTTGAAGGTTTGGCTTCAGAACAACTATTTGAGAGCGACGGCATGTGCCTTTCCTCTTGCCCTCATTTGGTGCCAACGGTGCCACTGGTGTAACTGAAGTTTCTCTGAGCAGCATGCTAGGAATGGGTTTCTCAAACTCCTTTGGTATGTCATGCATCCCGTCACACAGACCTTCCATGCCACAAGGGATTTCTTTCTCAAAGGATTGTGCAGCAGCAGCATTGCTTGTATCAGAAGAGCACTGCAGCCCACTGTGGCTTAGGATCTGCCCTGAGAATCCTGACACTGCAGCCCTGTTCTCCTGAAGGATTTCAAGGAAAACATCACTATTGGAGTGGAGTACCTCAAGTGCTTCGCTGTACTCCTTAGAATTCATATTCCCTTCACCAGTGGCAAGGCGCTTGGCATCCAAAAACTTTTGCCTCACAAACTCCATATCAGCCTCAATGTTTGTCAGATACGGCTCCTGATTTCCAGGCTGCAGCAGCTCATGCATCGCCATGTTCTCCACCTCTGTTACCTCAAAAACATCCTTCAGTGCTGGCAGCTCATCAGAACCGACGTTACATGTCTGATCCCCAGACGAGACACTGTCCACATCTCGAACAACTCCAGACAAGTGTCGCTGCAGGTTAACCCGGGTGTCACTCTGGCACCGGTCAAGAGGTTTCTTGGGGCGAGGCACAGTGTCGAGGCCCATCAACCTGGCAACAATACCAGGAGAGCAATGGGTGAATTCCACCTGCTTCGGCGCGTCTTTCCTTGCAGGGACAGCGTTTGACTTGTTGGAGAGGCCCTGCAAAACAGAGAAAGAAAACACGGACAAGGCTTTCAGCAAGCAGTTCACTAATCAGACAAAGTTAGCTCCGTCGAAATGCATTTGTGGATAGCAATGTGCTGCATCATGTACCTCTCTTGCATTGTCTTCACCTCTCGCCACATCCACCGGTGGCGGCGACATTGCCTTCTTTGCCCTTTTGAACCCCCGTTTGAACTCAAAAGTGAACTGGTGTAATAACCAAACAAAAGTTGCAATTACTAGGAAATCGAGGTAGACAGTCATGTCAAAACAATTATACTAGTAGCAAGAGAAGTGAATCTTGGGGTTTTAAATAAAAGTTGTAATAACATGTCCAAACCAACTAACCAAGAATGATTAATTAAATATTCTCTTTTCAAAACCCACGAAACGTAATCAACAAGTGCGTACTACTACGTCTCTAACTTGGAAGGGGCGATTTAAACATGCAGCGTTACAATATGAGCAGCAGCTGTAGACTGTAGTAATACAAAACTTTGGTGGAAACTGAAAAGTAACAGGAAGAGATAGGGACTGGTGCTGGTGGTCTACTCACCGATGTTTCCTCCACGGAAGACACCACCGGAGCCTCCAACGCCGCCGGCTCCTTGGATTCGGTGGGGGCGGCGGCCGAAGCGGTAGGCGCGCTCGCTGCACAATCACGGCACGGAGAAAACCAAACCCAAAGGACCTCTCTGGTTAGATACGGAAATAAATGCGGAAACGGAGAGGCAACGCAAGCTCGGCCGGCCCGTGCTCGCTCACCTCGGCGCGACGGGTGGGCGGGGACGGCGCCCGCTGGCGGGAGTGGGGTTGGAGTGGGGGCGCCGTGGCTTCGCCGGGGCTCGCGACCCGCCGCCGCGCAGCATCGCTTCCGTCTCCGCCTCCTCCAGGCTCTGGTGCTGGAGACCTTTCTTCTTCGTCTCCCTCTCCCCTGACGAATTCAGATTTTGAACCGTGGGGCACCGGGGCGGTGGGGGCCCACGTGAAAGTGCGGGGAGAAACGCTGGTGCGGGCCCCGCGAGGGTCGCTACGTCCACCTCCCTGCACCTGGGCCATAGAGCGAGGTGGGGCATGGTGTCAGTGACTGTGCGGCGGCCGGGAGCGCGTGCGAGGAGCTGGTGGCCTGGTGGGGCACCCGGGCGGGCGCGCGTGGGTGAGCGAGTTCGAAAAGGGCGTGGGCCTGTGGGATGCGGCACGAGGCGCGAAAGCCCAGGGGGAGGAGAAGATGGTGGGGCCCAGTGGTCAGAGACTCTCTCTCTTCTCCCTCTCTCACGGCGAGTTCTTCGTGTCGAGGAGAGAAGAGCATCCGAGGGAGGACCGACCGGAGAAGACCACTCGCCCGGTGGTGCGGCCATGGTCTTCTGTGGAGCTGTTCGTGGAGCGTGGACGGTGTATTTATAGGCCAACGGGAGGCGTGCTCGTGGACCACGAGTCGTGGTAGGGAAATCTCCTATACTCCTCGTATGATCATTGATAGAAAGATGTTACGCAGATATGTTTAGATATATATAGAGATTGTTATTATATTAAATTATATAATGAAGGGTTTGTTTGACTTTTCATTTCCTTTCTTTTCTAAAAAATATATATCTTTGATATCTCTCGCAATAACTTACACCACATCGCCTACAATTAATATAGTTATAGTTACATCGTGGGGCTCGATCACTTGCATTAAGAAAGGCAAATGTTCAACTAGAAGTCAACGAAAGTAGTCCCAACAAAAACAAATTTTGGTATTGATAATTGAAATGTTATTAACTGAGAAAGATAGAAAGTTAGATAGATATATTGTTTTAGATATAGTTAACTGAAATAGATAGAGAGCTAGCTATAGATATCATTTTCAATTCAAATGATATATACATGTACCAGAAAATTGAAAGAGATGAGAGCTAGTTGTAGGTATCGTTAAGTGAAAGAGATAGGCACCTAGCTATAGGTATTATAAGTTCAAAGACAATACTTTTTTTCCTAAAAGAAAACGATTAATGTAGAATATTTTACTTAAGTAAGAAAGGTATTGAACTCACTCACGAGAAGCAATTTCAAATGTTTTAAACCGACAACACATTCTTGACTCACTCGGTCATTGGTAAAAAGGTATGAAAGGCAAGTTTAAACTCAAAATCAACAATTTGAATCCGATTTAAGATAAAGAGACCCTTTTGAACTTACAACGCCAATCTTTTATATTATTTTTAACATTGAGCTTAATACTTTTACTGACTTGGAATGTTAGGTCTTTGGATTTGATATAATACCTTTGAACTTGAATCATGCGACTTTTAGGTTATGAATATAAAAAACACAAGAAGCGGGGCAAAATCCTTTGCAAGTTAATAAATCTAAGGTTGACCACCAAACTTTGACATCAATTTATTGTAAATCTAAAGATCTATGCAAAGAAAAAAGGTTTTGAACTCAACCCCAAATAAAACATTGAAATTATGAACTCAACCAATTAAGAAAAAGAGGAACTAGGCATGCACATGTTACCTTGTTTTATGGGGAGAGGGGATTAGTTTACAACAATCTTCGGAGGTGACAAGCCAAAAAAACACACACAAGAGTGTTGCTATGCAAATGGTACCGACCAAATGTTTTTGCTTAAATTTGACTAGATTTTAAAAAAAAAAAAAAAAAAAAAAAAAACTCTTTAGCAACATTTGTATCTCCAAATATGTTCATTGTGAAAAAAATAATTGGTGATTTATCTTATCTTATAATACTAGTTATACAGTATAAATACTAACATTTATATACATTTAATTAGAGTTGAAGGTGTTCATAAATTCTTGAAAACCACGTCGGTGGCCAAAGCACCAGCAGTGCGCACAGAGGAATCTTTTGTCTCGTCTCGGTTCAGACGTTGGTTCACCCGTTCTCAAAAGCGCACCGATCGAGAGCGACATAAAAAGAAGATCATCTGGTTACAAACTCGTGCACGCGGCCCGCGAGATTCGGTTGTGTGCCAGTGCTACCAAACCCCTCCACCACGAGGCCACAAACACGTCCCGGTTCCATTTTCAAAAAAAAAAAAAAAAAAAACGTCCCGGTTCCCGAAGGCTCCAGAACCGTGGGCCCGCGAGCAGGACCATCCGCTGGACCCACACGCCAGCGACTCACTCACGGGCGCCCATCTCTCCCCTGTCCGGCGCTGCGATCCTCTGTCCTCTCCTGCTATAACTGCCGGTCGAATCTCCTCATCCTCACCGGCTCATCGCAAAGCAGCAAAACCCTCGCCTCGTCAGTTCGTCGGATCGACCGGGAGGAAGCCAGGAAGGAAGCAAGCGGGAGCGAACGATCGTCGCCATGGCCGCTGTGGAGGTGTGTGCGTGAAGGCCGCGGCGGGGAAGCCCGACACGCTCGGCGACTGTGAGTGTCCCCATCCCCGTCCCCGTTTTCCGCGTTCGATCTCGCCCGGAACCCTAGCTGCTCTCGCTGACCCTGGTTTGGTTTGGATTGGATTGGATGGGACTGGAACCTGCTGCTGCTTTCATTGGCAGGTCCGTTCTCCCAGAGGGTGCTGCTCACGCTGGAGGAGAAGAAGGTACCCTACGAGGTCAAGCTCGTCGACCTCGGCAACAAGCCCGAATGGTCCGTCCGTCCGTCCGTCTCTCTCTCCCTCTCTTCCATTTGCGCAACTTAGTATTATATTTTCCAGAGGAGTGTTTTGCTGTTGTGCACAAGGTGTCTTAACCGATTTGACAAAACGCCGCTCACGCCGTGTCTTTATTTTTTTTTTAATAACATCTTTGCTGTCTTCACTTCATTTCCACACAAGTACGGTTAACTCACTGAGTCACTGTGGTAGACTGGGAACAGAACAGTATTTGCGACAGTGAATCTTTGTGCTGTCTCCTTGTTTGCTTTGAGTCAGTCTGCTGTGGATGGTTTTAGTGGATTCGTTGGATGTGGTAGATTTCCTTTCATCTGACTGACTTGGAGTAGCAACTAGCAGCACTGGAAAAATCCACACGGCTTAGTCATGAATTCTGTCATGTTCGGCCCCAATGTGCCCTGCTAAATTGGTCTCTCCGGTCTTTTGCTTTTTTTAAAAAAAGTTTTTTCAGGCAAGGCAAGAGCTGTACCTGTAGCTTAATACTGCCTCTATTTTTACTGTATAACACTGGTTAGTAGATTTACCTTGGAACTCATATGCACTTTTTTTTTAATTGTGGAGAACTTAAAGCTGTCAGTTCTCAGCACATAAACCCCAGACCTTTGCTCAGCAGCCAACAATCAGTATCTTGTCTGGTACAGTTACGTATGTCTTCCCCTGATGAATTAGAGTTCCCCCTGATGAATTAGAGTTCTAGTGGTTTACTTGGAATACAGACAGCTTATGCACGCTAGGGAAGGCTTGAGTTTTTTTTTTTCACAGTACAAGCCATCACTTTATGGAAATATTGGAATTGGCAAAATGTGCTTCTCAAATTTGTGCTGGCAATGGCACTTTTGGAATTATGCACCCATTTCATATGAATTCATACTTTGTAGATTGAAGAGGATTTTCAGCTTCAATTTTTTTTTTCAATGAGCTAAGGGTGTAATTAAGTCCATTTAGTCTCTGTTTTTTTTTGGTCTGTTTGTAATATTTACATCTAACCTACTGTAATGGCTCTTTCAGGTTTCTGGAGATTAACCCAGAGGGTAAGGTGCCTGTGCTCAAAGGTGATGATGGTAAATGCATTGCTGACTCTGATGTAATCACCCAAGTCATTGAGGAGAAGTTCCCAACTCCATCTCTGGTCACCCCTCCAGAATATGCGTCAGTGTAAGTTGTCTTCTAACATCCATCTTGCTAGGGGAGTAGTTAAGGCTATGTTTGAACATGGGTGATTCTCAATTTCTCTTAATTCCTAAGGTTCGTTAATTGTTAAACAGTTTGACTTGAAACCCCCATTCTGAATGGAGCTTAAGTTCTGGAATCATTATTATTGTATTGTTTAAATGCTGAGATCTTAGTTGTATCTGCATTCATTTCAGAGGTGTATGTTCAAATAGCTGGTAGTTCATAATTCATGCACCTCAAGTACCATAATAATCTAGTAGTGTTTTTACTTGTAATTTTCACAGGCAATACCTATACTATTTTTTTTTCTGAGGCATACTGTTCATGAGTTTCAGTATGAGAAGCAGCTGCAATAGGATCTGTCAAGCGTTTGATTTATAGCTTGTGAAGTACTTGTAACTTGCAAGATTGCTATCTCCATTATTAGATTTCTTCTGAAGCATGATTTTGGGTTATTGTGTTGCTGTACATTTGAATTTTGAGCTTCAGCAATTGTCTTAGTGCTTATGCCACCTTATCTGATATGGTTGTGAATTATGATGACAGGGGATCAAAGATTTTCCCAGCCTTTGTCAAGTTCTTGAAGAGCAAGGATCCTAGTGATGGTTCAGAAAAAGGCGCTTTTGGATGAACTTCAGGCACTGGATGAGCACCTCAAAGCTCATGTAAGTTGGATGCTTGACCTCTTACTGTTTGATACTTTGATATGGCTGCTGCTTTCAGCAGGGAATAGACACAACACATTCTTCTGTGCACTTAACCTGTTTGGATATGACCCAGATCATTTTTGGTTTGATTTGATGACTTGGTGCTGTGGCATTGCTTGGTCTCACCATCAAATTTATTGAACCATGCCATGCCTTTCCTAATGTCATTGTCAATACTCTGGTGTTTGCAGGGCCCCTACATCAATGGGGAGAACGTGTCAGCGGCTGATCTTAGCCTGGGGCCAAAGCTCTTCCACCTCCAGGTCGCACTGGGGCATTTCAAAGGCTGGAAAATCCCAGATAACCTAACCAACGTCCACGCCTACACCAAGGTACACAAGTGTTTTAAGTGACTGCATCTAACTATCAGTCTCCATAACCTGTACTACAGAATCAAATAATCGAGCTCACTTTTGTCTTTGTGCAGGCCCTTTTCAGCCGTGAATCTTTTGTCAAGACTAAGCCATCCGAGGAGCACGTGATTGCAGGATGGGCGCCCAAGGTGAACGCATAAGCGCCTTCTGCTTTGGTGCTACCTGGTGGACTCCATCTGTTAATCTGATCAGTCGATGTCAGTGGTGTGGATAGGTTCTGTGTCTGTAGCCTAGATGCATGATTCAGTTGGAATAATGTAGTGATGTGCCTCGAGTACTCAGTTCTGGCTGATGCAATTGTGCATCTACCTTTTGTTGCCGGTTTCGTTTGAGACCATGGGCATCTCTTGATCCTATGCTACTGTAATGTGGATATCAAATAATGGAGCTGCTTTTATGCTTGTGGTGTCCATTCTGTTGTGCCTTGCTTTCATGATTTTCTTTTCTCGTGTGGTGAATCGGTGATAGCCTGAGCATCAGGTTATCTTCTATATATGGGCATATTTCTGACCTGGATTTTTTTAAGCACATGTTAATGAAAATGCTTGGTGCAGTATTCAACAATATCTGACGAGTGATTATCAAAGTGCTACTCTGTTCAGGTCCTTTTTTTTTTTTTCTACAGTCCAATTGTTTTGGGGCAGAAATTTCTCTGCTGACTTCGTTTTCAGTGGTTCGGTGTGGTAGACCCCTTCTCGTAGAGGGTACTTCATGCTGGAGGGAAACGAGGAGCTCCCTACCAGATGAAGCTCGTTATCTCCTGAATGGTCTGTCTCTTTCCCTCTTTTTTATCCTACTGTCCCTTTAAGTGTGGTGATAGAATGAACAGTAAACCCGCTAAGATCCAAGACACATATCACTGTTCAAACTACAGTACGACCCGATAAGCAACAGTACGGGTTCGTATGAACAGTAATGAATCGGGTTTTATAAACAGTAAAATCCAATAGGTAACAGTGGCGGGTCCGTATGAACAGTAAGATCGGGTTTATGAACAGTAAACCCGTTAACGCTATCATTAACGGGTACGCAAACCCGAACAGTACAGCCCATTAGCGGCATGAACAGTACCCATCAGCATGAAAATGCTACGCGCACCCGATAAACGTACACCGACGAGTAAAATTCTATTTTCCATGCAACAAAAAAATTCCAACAAAAATCCTAAATAAACTACGTATACTCAGACTCTATCAAAGCTCTTACATTCCAGTTTAATTAATCTAATTCCAATAACTAATTCCTAATTTATAATCCCCATAGCAAATCCTACTAACTCCAAATTGCATATCAGTCTCTAAATTTTTACCCCCATCCTCTAACACTTTTCTAAACAATTTCCCCACTTGCCGTTAAACATTTTTCAATACGCCTCCATTAAAAAAAAAAAAAAAAAGTCACTTCCCAAGCAAACAATTCTAAAAAAAAAAAAAAAACTACAAACAAATAAATAATGATACTAATTACTATAAACTTTGCCAAACTTTAGTCAAATCAACCACCATGATTTCCGTGATTCCATCCACCGTTAAACATTTTTATTACTCTACAAAAGAAGTTCCAATACAATAGATGTTAATTACTATAAACTTGCCAAACTTTAGTCAGGTCAACCCGAACGATTTCCATAGTTCCATTTACATAGCTCCTCACTTGCTACCCGTGCGAAAAGCACGGGCCACATGCTAGTTATTTATTATTTTCCATTACAGCATTCTGCAGTGTCTGACTGATTGGCAAAAGTGCTACCCAGATCGTGTCTTATTTTCGTTTCGCTCCAATTGTTTTGGGGGCAGATATTTCTCTGCTGTCCTGACTTCATTTTTTCGGAGGTTAAGTGTGGTAGATGGAGTGGCAACAGCATATGAGACAGAGAACCTTTCTGCTGTCGAGATATAGCTGATATTTAGTGGACCTGTTGGATGTTGTAAAGTTCCTTGATCTGACTGGCTTGTGCCTGGGACTGCCATTGAAATCCACACTGCTTAGTCTTGCATTATATACAATTCAGCCCCTTGTATCCAACTGAATTCATTATCGTCTCATCAGTGAATTCTTCTCTAGTTTTCTGGGACAAGCTGTAGCCTGCTAGAGCACTCTTGCAATACTTTTGTGCATTTTTTCCCCTCGTTTGGGACTTATAAAGGCCGTCAAAAGAATATAAACAGAAGAATAGAGAGATAGATACATATATTATTAAGTAGTAGATAGTAGATATAGCGATATGGAAGAATATATTGTTATATTATTAGTACTATTATTATATTATTAAGTAGTAGATAGTAGATATAAAGATATATTATAAGTATATTATTATAGATATAGATACATTAGAGATAGAGTAATAGATATATAGATAAAAATATTATTGTTATATTGTTAAGTAGTATTATTATATTATTAAGTAGTAGACAGTACATATAAAGATATATTATAAGTATATTATTATATATATAGATACATTAGAGATAGAGTAATAGATATATAGATACAAATATAAATATAGAAGAGATAGTGAACGGCCTGCAACCTATCGGGTTCACTTTGTATATATAGCTGGGTCCATGCAACACATCATCCAAGAAGCACTGACAGGGGAAGCTTGGGATAGCTATGCCAATGGCTGCAGGGCGCAGGAACACCACAGCGGCGCTCCTGGTTCTGCTGCTATCATTGATGCTCTCTTTGACAGTGTCAGTGGCGCGCAATCTCCAATGGCCACTGTCCATCACTACGGCCGTGGAGGTGTGCGTGAAGGCCGCTGTTGGGGCTCCTGACAAGCTGGGAGACTGTGAGTGCTCCTGCCCCTTGCCTCTTCTCATCTTTTAAAACCACATCTCGCTCTCATTTCCCTGTCCGATCTGACCCAAATTACCCTACCTGTTTCGCTGACCTTGGTTTGGTTTGGATGGCTCGATGGAATTGCCAGGTCCATTCTCGCAGAGGGTGCTGCTCACTCTGGAGGAGAAGAAAGTCCCTTACAAGATGAGGCTCATTGACCTCAACAACAAGCCTGCATGGTCCATCTCGTTTACCTTTCCTATTTATTTTCCAGAGCAGTACCTTGTCGGGTCTGACAACTAATTGACAAAATGCTATTGAGGTCGTGTCTTATTTTCGACACTCAAGTTGTCCGGGTAGAGATTTCTCTGCTGTACTGTTCATAGTTTCGTCGATAGACTGGTAGTGGACCAGGAAGGGACGAATGGTACAAGATAGAATCTTTTGTGCTTTCTGCTTGTTTAGGTTTAGAAATTTTAGATTATATTTAGTGGATTGGATTTGGTAGATTTCATTGGTTTAACTGAATTGTATCCTAGAAGTGGCATTGAAATAAACACTGCTTAGTCTTGGATTCTATACTAATCAGCTCATATAATGGACTGAATTGATCTCATTATCTCATCATTGAATTCTTCTCTAGTTTTCAGGAACAAGCTGTAGCCTAGACTTGTGTTGGAATACTTGTGCATATTTCATTGAAATAAACACTTCTTAGTCTTGGATTCTATACTAATCAGCTCATATAATGGACTGAATTGATCTCATTATCTCATCATTGAATTCTTCTCTAGTTTTTAGGAACAAGCTGTAGCCTAGACTTGTGTTGGAATACATGTGCATATTTCTTTTGGGACTTAAAAGGCTGTGAAAGAACATAATCACATGTTGTCAAAAAGAAGAAGAAAAAGAGAAAGAACATAAACACATACTGTTGTTCAACAGTGAACATTCAGTATCTTTTTTTTAGAGAGTTAAAGTGCATTGCCCCCTGTCTTAGCATTAGCAAAGACAAAAAACTGAGTAAGTTTTACAGCATTCAGGTGGATCTCAACCGTCCAGAAAAGCCAAACATTCAGTATCTTGTCTGGTAGAGTTGCATGTCTTCTTGAATGGATTGAGTTCTCGTGTACTTGGATCACAGCCAGTTTAGGAGCAATCCATTTGCATCACCACATAGTTTTTGACCGCACAATCCATTAATTATTGAAACTACCAAAACGAGCTTCTCAAATCTTTGGCAGTTTGGAATTATGCAGCCCTTTCAAGTGAGTTTATAATGGCTTTCTAAATTTGAAGATGGAATAAGATTTTGCAGCTTCTAAAAATTTCAGTTAGTTTATCCAATTTGAACTCTGGGGTATGACCTTCTAAATGGAACAAGATTTTGCGAGCTTCTGAAATTTTTGGTTAATTTAGCCAATTTGAACTCTGGGGTTTTTGTGCGCTTGTGATCTTTACATCTGACCTACCTACTATGATGACTCTTTTCAGGTTTTGAAGTTCAGCCCACGAGGGTATGGTGCCTGTCTATAACGGTGGTGATGGCAAATGGATTGCTGATTCTGATGTGATCACCCAAGTCATTGAGAAGAAGTACCCAACTCCATCTCTGATCACCCCTCCACAATATGCATCAGTGTAAAGATGTCTTGCTCATATCCATCTTACTACGGAGTACCTAGGCTATGTATGAATTCCTAGGGAATTTAAAATATTTTAATGTGAAAGTTCCATGTTCCAAGTGGGGCCTAAGTTCAACTGTTGCTTGTTTCTAAAGATCCTTGCTATATATATTTAGCCCTGTATTTTTTTTTTCTGTGTGTGTGTGTGGGGGGGGTGTGTGTGTGTGTGTGTGTGTGTGTGTGGGGGGGAGGGGAGGAGGGGTGCTAAAGGCTTGAGGGCTCGGTAGAATGCCTGCTTAAGGAAAAAAGGAAGGCAATGCATTTCTCAGGTATGGATCATAAGTTTCAGTGGGAAGCAGCTGTGCCACCTGCCACACAATTGATTGATTTTTAGCATTTAAAATACTTGTAAATTGCAAGATTGACATCTTCTTTGTTAGGTTTCTGCTGAAGCATTACTTTGGGTTCTTGTGTTGTGTTGCTGTACATTTTAAGTTTTGAACTTCAGTGGCTATCTTAATGCTTATGACTGATGATTTGATACGGTTGTGATGTCAGGGGGATCAAAGATTTTTCCCAACCTTTGTCAAGTTCTTGATGAGCAAGGATGGTAAAGATGGTTCAGAGAAGGCACTTCTGTATGAGCTACAGGCGCTGGAGTTGCATCTCAAAGTTCACGTAAGCTATAAATGCTTGACCTCTTTATGTTTGATATGGCTACTGCTTTCAGCAAGGGAATAGAGACAACACATGTTTCCAGGGTCTTTTTTTCATGTTATGGTGCCCACGTCCACGTCTCACTCTGTGCACTTAACCTGTTTGGATATGAAGTCGACACATCTCAATAATTTTGGTTCGACAAGGCACATTGCCATATGGGCGGGCCCAGTATTACAATCTCATCTGACTGAACCGGGCCGTCCCTCCTAACGTCACTACCAATGTTCTGTTTGCAGGGGCACCCCTATATCAACGGGGAGAAGGTATCAGCTGTTGATCTTAGCCTGGCGCCAAAGCTGTTCCACCTAGTGGTGGCGCTGGAGCATTTCAAGCGCTGGAAGGTCCCAGAAAACCTAACCAACGTCCACACCTACACCCAGGTACACAAGCGCTCAAGTGATCCCATGTCACTGTCACTTCCGTAACCTGCCCAGGACCGAATAATCGAGATTACATGTTTGTCTTTGCTGCAGGCTCTGTTCAGCCGCGAATCTTTCATCAAGACTAAGCCAACAAAGGAGCACCTGATTGCAGGATGGGTGGCCCACGGTGCCCGTGTGAGCCCCCATACCCATCGTGCCTTGTTGGTGGACATCTCCGGTTCATGTGATGAGTCATAGTGGTTGGCAGTGGTGTGAGTAAGGCGTCTCGTCTGTAGCTTGGACGCATGATCGATTGGGTTGGAATATTATTGGCGGATTGTCATGTTCCGATTACTTCCCAGTTGTGGCTGCTTAGTTGCAAGTGCGCCATGCCTAGGAAGCCTCTATTCAAACAGCATCTACTGTAATGGTAACCTTGGTATTGGTACCCAATGATGCATGGAGCTGCTTCTATGTTTTTTTGTGTACACTGCTGCGCCTTTGCATTCTTGGTTACTTGTTCTCCTGACTCCTGTATGTGGTGGGTGCATTTGGTTATCTGAAGTGGAGTTTTTTTTTCCCTTTTAACGCGCGTGTTAATGCGCGAGAACCGGTTGGTTCAAATGTGCAATATGTAAGCGCGCACTATATTAATTATTATTTCTGGAGTAAGTTGTGATGCGTTTAGGTCGCGCTGTCTGCGATGGCGAAGTTTGTATATATTCTGCCCTCTTTTATAAGGAAAAACAAATAAAAAGAGAGTTAATCGTGGAGCTTGATAACATATTCCAAACTGCCATCGCCAAGAGTTTGTCAAAATCTATATGGTAAATCTTATGATTCGTATTGCACAACATGTAAATTTGAATGTTGAATATGTCATGTATTTGCTAGTATGATTATGGCCAAAATCTACATGGTAAATCTTGTGAATCTTATTTCAAATTTAGAAATCGACACCTCGGCATCGCCTCAAAATGGCAACGGGTACCCGAAACCCGCTAACCCGACGGGTTTTTACCCGATAAGAAGGCGGGTATGGAACAAGTTTTCTACGTGTGGTACGTTAATGGGCGAAATCTTTTCACGGCGGGTATGGGTATGGGTGTGGAGCTTAACTATAGCATCCATACCCGCATACCCGCGGGTATAAAAAACCCGCATTAGCAGCCAGGCACCCTGCCGCTTAATTTGGCCCATAGAAGGAATAGAAGCCCATGAACTTGGCCCATAACAGCTCGAGTATATATATGTCTCAGTGAGTGCGCAGTGAAACCCTAACCACAAATCCCCATCCCCTCCTTTCCCAGCAGCCCGGCCGCCGCTTCTCTCCGCACGGGGGCGACGCGACGCGCACGCGAGTCCCGACCGCGACCGCATCGGCGGCTCGGCGCGAGTCCGCGCGAGCGTGACGGGAGGCGACCGCGCCACCCCGGCGGCCCGGCCTGCTGCTCCACAGCTCCAGTCCTCCTGCTTCCTGCACCTCCGACTCCAAGTCTCCAACCTCAAGTTGACAACCACGACGCCGTGAAGCTCTAGAGCTGAGAGCCGCCGACGCCGTGAAGCTCCAGTCCTCAACGCGACGCCGCGACCGGACCATGGTGGTGGAAAACTCCAGCTTAGGACAAGATGACAGCCGGTGATGCTCTTCCTCAACCCTAACCTCAATTCATTGTTGCAGTTTGCCCTGTTCCCGTTTGCCTGTTCTGACCCCACGCCGTCCCTGCCGTCCCCGAAGGGACGCTGTCCTGCGAGCGCCGGATCCGGGGGAGACGACCAAGATCGGCGCACAGCCTGCTCCGACGCCTGCTTCGCTCGTCCTGCCACCTCCAAGGCCTGCTATTCCTGTGCCTGCCAGTGTACCGGCTGCAGCTCCTAAGCCGAAGGGCTTCCCTGTTGGCGCGGCTGCTAAGAAAGGAGGGGCCAAGAAGCTAGCAGCTAAGCCTTCTCGGCCTCCGGTGTCTCCGACGAGTACAGCTGCAGCTGCTCAAAAGTGAGAAATCAGCACCTCCAACGCTCACTTGGGTAAGCAAAGACATGTCTTTTATGTTCCTTGTTCAATGCTATTTTCTCTGTATGTGATGTGCTGCTAGAAATAAAAATTGTGTGTACTGATTGTGTAGTTGGGTTCCCCTGCTTTGATTTTTTTGAGCGATTTATGTGTACTGGATGTGATTTGGGTGGGGTTACGACCATCCGATGTACTGGAACAAAGAGATACGAAATCCTGAAAGTGAAATGCATGTCTGTCTGTCTATTTTATACACTTGATAGTATATATGGTGACTTGAAAGTGAAAACCATATCTGTTTTTTTAGCTTTACTCGGTACTATATATGGTGATCTGATGTATATATGGTTAAAAGTTTTAGCTTCATTGCAGCAAGGTTTATGATGCTAGAGTTATTGTATTCACTACAGTTTTTGTTCTATTTAGATTTAGATATCTATATTCTTTTCCTAATGCTGAAATTATTTTTTGTGAAGTCCTGTATGCACTCTTAGGCATTTATTTATTTTTCTACAACTAATTTAGTGCTGCCGGCTTATTTAATTTTGTTTAGCTAATTGCTTAATGTGCTTGTATAGGCTGAGGAAAATGTCTACAGCTAGTGGTAGCAATGACAGCAGCAACCCTCAATATGGATCACAAGCATCACAAGTGCAATCAGATTCAGTGCCAATCTCTGGATCACCTCAACTTGAGTCGACCAATGATTCACTGCCAATTGAGATAGATGATGATGACGAAGAGGAAGAGATTATTGCTGGTTCTAAGAGGAAGCTCACATCTGCGGTTTGGAATGAGTTCACAAAAGTGCAGATTGGAAGTAGTGAATATGCAAGATGCAACCATTGCTCGAAGAAACTTTCTGGGGTGTCAAGGAATGGTACTAACCATTTGAAGTGCCATTTGAAGACTTGTACACTGAAGAGGGTCAAGCTTAATGGGCAGTCAATGGTACAATCTGGTTTGAGATTTGATAGGACAGATGCAGGCAAAATTTCAGTGGAGAACTACACTTTTAACCAAGATATAGCTAGGAAAGAACTAGGTGCCATGATAGTACTTCATGAGTACCCTTTAAGCATGGTTGATCATGTTGGCTTTCAAGATTTGTTGGTGCACTTCAACCACTATTCAAAAATTGGGACAAGGAACACAATAAGGTATAAGATCTATGTGCACACATCCTTTGTGCAATCTGTATGAGCCTAGATCAATTTACTAATATTTTGTATTTTATTTCAGATCTGATATTGTGACGCTATATGAGCTGGAGAAGAAAAAAGCCATTGCATATATGGCTGGGATTAAGTCAAGGGTGGCCATCACTTCTGATCTGTGGACATCTGACAACCAAAAGAGAGGTTACATGGCCATCACGGCACATTTTATTGATGAATCTTGGAATCTTAGAAATATTCTCATGAGGTACTAACTTGTTTCTTAGATATGGTTCAGTAGCATGTCATTCAACACTCTTGGAATATTAACTTGTTTGTCACTATTGAATTATAGGTTCATTTATGTCCCAGCTCCTCACACTGCTGAAGTCATTGCTGATGAATTGTATGACAGCTTGGTTCAGTGGAATCTTGATGAGAAGATATCATCAATTACTCTTGACAATTGTAGTACCAATGATGCAATTATCCCTTTGCTTGTGAGGCTTATTGGAAGACATAAGCTTCTGAATGATGGTAAGCTGATACATATGCGTTGTTCTGCTCATATTCTCAATCTAGTAGTAAAGGATGGGTTAGAGGAGTTGAAAGCTGCCATAGAAAACATCCGTGATAGTGTAGCATATTGGACAGCTACACCGAAAAGGGTTGAAAAGTTTGAGGAGATAGCTAAGTTTGTCAAAGTGCAAGCGACAACTAAGCTAGTTCTTGACTGTAAGACTAGGTGGAATTCAACTTTCAATATGCTTAGCCATGCATTACCATATAAATCTGCTTTCATTAGGGCAAGCCGTGTAGATAGGCAGTACACTTGCTTGCCATCTGAGGAAGAGTGGAAATTTGCAGAGGATGTTGTAGAGAGGCTTAAATTGTTCAATGACATCACTACAATGTTATCTGGGACAGATTATGTCACAGCTAACATATTTTTCACTAGAATTGCTAAGGTTAGGAAGGAGATAAGGGAGTGGTCAGCTTCTGAAAACCCTTTAGTGCAAGCAATGTCAGTCAATATGGTAGCTAAATTTGACAAATATTGGACTGATATTCAAGGGTTCATGGGCATTGCAACTATTCTTGATCCTAGATTTAAGACCACAGGGCTGCTGATTTGTTTTGAGGATTTGCTTGGGACAATTGGTGGAGAGTGTGAGGATAGGGTTTTGGAGGTGAAGAGTTTGTTGGCTGATTTGATGCTTGAGTATCGTGGGGAAGATGATGTTGGCAGCAGTGCAGCCCCTGCAGGTGCTGCAGAAGAAAGTGATGATTTCTTATCTTCTATGATGGCTCGTCTTGCTAGTAGAAGGCCAACAACAATGGGATTCAAGACAGAGTTAGATCGCTACTTGGATGAAGAGCTGTTGATGGATACTAATAAGAACTTCAAAGTTTTAGATTGGTGGAAGGTGGCTGGAACAAGGTTCCCAACTCTGAGAAAGATTGCTAGGGACATATTTGCCATTCCTGTTACAACAGTTGCTTCAGAATCAGCCTTTAGCACGGGTGGTAGGGTTTTAAGTGAGCATCGCAGTAGGCTCACTAGCAAGATGTTGGAGGCCCTAATGTGCTCTCAAGATTGGCTGAGAAACAAGTACAAAGGTATATTTAACACATCTCCTATGTCTAATACCTTGCTGTTATTTTCTACAAATAATTATTTATGTTCATGTAAACTAACTCATTTGGTCACTTTTTGTTTTGTAGTTGATGAGAAAAGCAAGCAGCCAGCAACCTTCTGGTCATGTCTTCAGGACATCCAAGAAGACCTTCAGGTGATTTGCCATTGTTGAGAAGTGTTAATTTTCAGCTTCTTTGTGAATGTGATAACTGATAGCTAAGATGTGGCTTCTTTATCCTAATGTAGGAACTCACAATCTAAAACTCCTTTATCCTAATGTAGGAACTCATAATCTAAGGCAAATGAAGTGGAGATGGCGTGACTCATGGCGCCCTTTTGCAAATGAAGTGGAGATGGCGTGACTCATGGCGCCCTTTTGCAACTGAAGTGGAGATGGCGTGACTCATGGCGCCCTTTTGGTCACAGGAAACAAGACATGATGCAAAGTTGGATGAACTCTATTATTTGTTAAATGCATTTGTGAACTTGTAACCTGTGTTCTCTCTCTTTAGTTAATTCATGTGAACTTGTAATATTTAATTGTGCTGCAACTGTTGGAACTGGTTGGGTGAACTTGGAAAGTGGGAAGGCTGGACCTGGAGTCCTGAAAGCCTGGAAGGCTGGTGTGCTAGTGGTCTAGTGCTACTTATTAGGTACTATTAATTTGTAGTTTGTTGAAACTTGGAATCATGGAATGAGGAAATCAGACATCTGCTGCTATATTTGTGATCTGTGCCAATATATATTTATGTTGGAATCATGAAATTATATATTTATGTTCTGTAACTTACCAATATATATGGTTGCAATTGATGCTCAGTCGGGTATATTATCGGGTGCGGGTTACCCGTCGGTAAGAAATACCCGTCGGGTGCGGGTATGGAATATTTTCTTACCCGTCTGTGTTCGCGGGTGCGGGTGCGGGTGCGGGTGCGGGTGCGGGTGCGGGTGAGACCTGGCGGGTGCGGGTATGGGTGGCTGGTACCCGTCGGGTACGTACCCGTTGCCATTTTGAGGCACGTCTATATCTGTATATAGATGAAATCTGGTACTGGCAAATTCGGTGCACGTCATAATCGCCAATAAAATAAGTAATGTTACGGAAGTAATTCAGCTGCCTGCTTCCACAATCCAAGCATGCACCGTCGCCATCTTCTCTTGGATCGCCGGACGCCGTGGACACGTTGGCCGCATCGCTACCGAATGATCTCTTCCTAGAGATCCTTCTCCGCCTGGACCCCGCCGCGGTCGTCTGCTGCGCCTGCCGGCGTCTGCAAGCCATGGCGGCGCGCCATCGTCGACAACGTCTCCATCCTCGGTCCTCACCTCGACCGCTTCTTTCGGCCAAGCCTGCTGCTCGGCATCTTCCACTACGTCATCGGAGAGGAATCGTTAGTAGAGGAAGCGTGGCTGCAGCGCACGCCGGGGCCGTTCCAATCCGCGCTCCCGTTCCCGTCGAACGGCGGCGGCGGTAGCAGCAGGATGAAGACTCGGGCTAACTCCTTGATTCCGGCCGCTGCGTCCGCCGGCGGGCTCCCCAATCCCGCTGTCGTACGTCCAGAGACGGGTTCATCCTGCTCCCAGCAAGAACCGATATGGACAGCTTTCTTTGCCTGTGCAACCCCATGACCGGGTACTGCGCCATGATCCCCACCGCAGCCGGCAGGCACAATAACTACATCTTGCTCACCGCCTCCGGCGCGTCCGAACAGCCGGCGGTGTGGATACTCGCCGTGCACACAAGGGGATACCATAGTAATATTACCTCGCTGGATCAAGAAGCAGCTCTGGCGTACCAGATCTTCTCCACGTCCCGCGACGGCGACGACAGGGCCGCCGCTTGGGTGTGGGGCCCAGTAGTCCAGTCGTCGTGTTCGCCGAAGGTGGCGTTACCTCCGTGCGGATGTGCCCCCTACTTTATCTGCCGTTGGCACTGCTTTGAGATTTGTGTGCGATTAGCGCTGTTTTAATAGGCAATGCGACATATGCGGTTTGTTACGTTTCTTTGCTGGCCATTACGTAGTAGATTAAAGTTGGTCGGTTTGTCTCTGGGGGTTGGAACCTCATTTATTGCAAAAGCTGTTCATTGAAGACTCCACCTTTTCCGGCTTTTTTTACCTGGTCAGGCCCACTGTTCATGTCCCTTCTTCAGGAATCGAGATGCTCCTTGTTTTTCCTCGTCCGCCCTTTATTTTCTCACCATGTTTTTCTCTAGAGTGAATCGCCCAACCTAGATTTGAAAGTGTGCGTATTCTCTGAAGAACGGATGCGGCGGCGCAGTAAGAGGTTGAAGGCCGGTTATCCTCTTGGTGTTGAATCGAGGGATTGTTTGGATGGGGAGGCTTCGGATGCACCTACACTGCGACGAGTTGAGTCGGCCGTGGTCGGCGGCGCCGGCAATCACCTGGGCTACAACGAGACGGAGCCGATGCATGTGCTTATGAGGTACCGTATATGTCTAATCGATTCTGGAAATAGATTTGGCTTGTCTGTACGGAGATCTCCAGATGTGGCGACGAGGCGCCTTGTCAGGATTCGTGGTGGTGTTAGTTGTATATCCCCAAACTATTTTTTTTGTTTACTGGATGTGAAAGTACTTTAGTTTTTATAGTTTGCCGTTAGATTGTTGGCCTATGCGTTTCTTTAATTTAGCTTTTTTTTTTTGCCCTTAAATTTGCCAGTAATTTGTGTTTATTTTATCTTCAGAATCGAGCCAGGAGTAATGGGGATAACTTAATGTTTGAGACTGGTTCATTTGCTTCAAGGTGCTCTGTTAGACTTATACATGAGGTGGTAAATAAGTTCGATTCATGTAAGAAGGATTTGGTTAGGTCAATAGGTTTTGAGGGGATCTTGTGCTTTCCTCCAATGAAGCAGATTAATAGGAGGTTTTCTATGTGGTTAATGAGGTCTGTTGATGAGCATTCGAGTTCACTCAATATTGCTGAGCATATTCAGATCAGATTCAGTAAGCTTGATGTTGGTCATGTGTTTGGGATTCCAACAGAGGGAAAGAATGTCTTAGATATTACTGCTTCAAAAAGGGATGCAAGAGATAGGGTCATACAACGCTATCTCGGTGAAGAGTTCAGGGATCAAAGGAGTATCAAGATTGTGCAGCAGATTCTTGAGCGTGACTATGGCAGAGAAATTTCTAAAGAGGATGGTGATAGGTTTAGGGTGGCATTTGTTGTTTTTGTTGTATCCAATCTGCTCTGTCCATCCGCCAAGCATGATTATGCTTCAGTTGATTATTGGAATGCGATAGAACATCCGGACTGTATATCAAGCTATGATTGGGCTGGATTTGTTATCACCCATTTGCTTGAAGCTGTTGTCAAACTGAAAGAGGACATAAAGAATAATCTAAAGTTCCCTATTGTGTCAGGATGTTCCATTTTTTTACAGGTATGGATATATAATTTTCCGTCTGTTTTACAGTTGTGAATGGTTTCCTTACATATTCTTGATGCTCTTTAGTTTGTATAATCTGAAAATTCTGGCGTGATATTATATTTTCAGGTTCTATATCTTGATAGCCTGGACTTGGAATATCTCTCACTTGAACACAATACGTTCCCAAGAGTCCGTGTTTTTTTCCATATGACACAATACGGGCCTTTATGTTGGCGGACAATAATTTTGCCAGGTACTGTAAAGGTGATGGCAGCATTCCTATTGTAAAGGTAAGTGGTGCTTGTAGGATTATGCAATAGTTCTAGTTATATTAGCACCAATTTAACATAGGTTAGATAGCAAGTTTGTTTTTAATTCTCATTATTTGATTATATTGGCTAGTTCTTGCGATGCGGATCGGTGTATATATTCATGGGCTTCCGATGCAAGTGAAGCATGTGACGATCCCAGGACTGGTTACTTGTTGGCTATTTGGGAATCAGCTGTTGCCATGGTTAACTTACTTGACATCCCCTTAGAGGTATTGCTATATGTCCTCTTGAAATAATGCCAGGGTATAGGTTATTCAATTTACATGTTTTTAGGGAATAAGTTTAGTGGCTGTGTGTTTATTTTTCTTATTTTTTTGGTGGTTGGATGTATGCTCCCCAGGCTGCAGGTCTGTTGTTTGTGGCTGTTGTTGACTTCCAGGACCAGATAAACCATGGTCTTGTAGTCTCCGGGACGCAAGCTGTGAAATTTCTGACAGTGCTAGTGTCAATAATGACACCCTTCAGAAGAGGTTATAGTTATGAATCGCCTTATGCATTCGGGCGTAGTGAATAATGGTAAGGTGACACTGATTCACTGATCACATTAAATCGATCTTTTGTTTGTTATTTGAAGCTGTATCTGTTTGTTTTAGGTGAATTTGCTGCATAGTGAAAATGGGTCTATTTTCTTTTTTTTTATTAGTGGACAGGCTAATTGAAGATGCTATTAGAAGAGGGACTAGCTTGATTGCGTTCCCCATTCCTGATAGTGGCAGTAATTTATCATGTTGCGATAACGAATTGTCGGGTACTGAGGTAGTACGATGTAATGGGAATGGTGCCAGCGTTTTAGCGAGGTCTACACGTGGTGTCTCGTTTGGTGCAGCACATATGCTTGGGCGAACTCGTGCCGGCGATAAAGTTCATCAATCCATGAATTGTGCTTTCTCTAGCCTAGATGAGTTGCCTCATTGCCTAAATGTTGATGTACGGGTAGCCACTATTATGGCAAAGTTCTATTCTGTTTTCCGCACACTGAAACCTCGGAATGAGTTTGATCTGAATGGTTCTTCCACTGGCGATACATCTGCTACGAGTTCTTCATCTTCACGCCCCCGATGCTATAATGCTGTTTCATCACCTTGGGATCTTGGGTATGAATGGTCTTATGCTGGTTCGAATTCACAGTCATTCTTTGAGAAGTTGAGTACGATGCAAGATGACCAAAGGTATTGTGTTGGTTTGCCAAGATGTTTCTATTTTTCATTGTATTCCTATTTTACATTTTTCAAATAATTATGTAGGCTGGCTATACTCCACCGTGAGCCGAGGTATATACAGGTTACTTGCAGTGCCATGTATCGGCAGTTTTCTGGGAGGTGTGAAATGGAGCTCGACATGTTCGATGCACTTGTTAGGGTTTTGAAGCAGGAAGACGATATATTGTATGACTGTTTTGGCTCAATGAGATGGAGACACTTCTTTGAGTCTGATCTGATGGTATTTTTTTTTTATCTGATGGTTTTCTATTCTTTTCAAGGTGATTTTTGTCAGCTCATTGTGTGTGCATATCGTGCACGTATTTGTTATGCACAGAGTTTGATTTTGGGTGGTTCGGTTGACATCGCTGATTCTAAGCTGAGGGACCATCTATGCTTATCGGAGACGGTGTATGATTTGAGCCAATGTAAACTGGTATGTTTTTTTTCCTAGCTTAGGTGTTTGATTTGATTTTATCTCATCATTAAAAAATTGTGGAACAATGCTTATCGTTGAACAGCCTTAATTCTTTGTATGTATTTTTCTTGGAGGTATTTTTCCTGCACTTCTACAGTGCCAGTGGACATGTTTTGTTTGGGAACAGCATAAGAATGCCATATCTGTATTCGACCCCAGTTTTGATGCAGTTTCTGGAGGTGGAAGGTGTCGATTTAATAGAGCGTAGCGTGCTATATGCTTAAATTAGCACTGAAGACTCTAATTGGTCCTGTATTCACCGGTGTAACGCGGGACCCTACATGTGCTGATGTTTGTATAATGAATTTGCTAGACAAATCTGTTCCTAGGTATATTTAAGTAGCACCTGGTTTAAATTATTTTTTTATTTGTGTTCGTAATAAGCTAGTTTTATTTAAATGCCGCCTGTTAGTTTGTTTTTTACTTTAGATTTTTTATCTGTGGAATCATTTTAGGCTGCCATTAATAACATTGTTTCAGTAGGTGCCTATTCCGCGGTAGACTATTATCACGGTTGATATATTGACCATTAATATATACTATTATTTGCAGGTTGAATTGTAGTGGTTTGTTGTGTGCCATGTTTTTCCGTTGCTATGATGGATTTGATCTTAATCCCAATACCGCACAGGAAAGTACTGGAAGTGTATGATACTGACTTTGATTTGTGTTCCAAAGCATTTCACCAGTTTCATATTGCTGGCGTTGATCCTGGTCATGTCTTATTTTGTAGGTTGATCGTGAAGCGTTGGCTGCCAAGCTGATGTATGAAGTAAGTAAGTTGAGGGGAATTCAGGGTCAATATTGGTGTTTGGTGATGGATTGAATGATTCATAGAAGGGCAATAATGGTGGGGTCAATGTAAGATTGTGAGGTGCGAGGTGCGTATATCTTTTTTGGCCTCACCGTCTTCTTTAGTGGAGAGTTGCCTTTCTACTATGGAAGGTGTTAATGTCCACAATTTGGATGTTAAGTAGTTGGATGGTATGTCATTGCAAGATGATGAAATAGCTGAATTTATTACTGAGACAGTTGTCTAGTGTAATCATTACACAATAGAAACAAGGAGGGCATTACAACAAATGGGATTTTTTTTTTCGTTGTTTGAAATCAGTGATCTAGTTGTTGTCCGCCAGCTTGTAGTGGTTGTAGTCGATAGTATTATATATGCTCCCTTCTTCCAGCATCTGCTGTAATGTTCTCCTGTATGGACAAATTAAGCAATTTAAATTGATTTTTGCATATGTAAACACTGTACAATAAATAGGTTGCTTGATATAGATGTTGGAGTGTGGCTGTTTTTCTAGTTTTACCTTGCAGAAGCTGGGTCTAGGTGACATTGTTGTATAATGTACTCTGACGTAGCTCCGGAATCGCTTTCTCTATTTCATGGTCATAGAAAATACTGATCAGATTAATATGGAAAGTAGTACTTGAATGCCTGGATTATATCGGACTTTGTACAATTTCAATGCAGACGTACCTTATTTTACTTAGCATAGTATTGAAACTATGGATTCCTTGTCCAGCTCAACGCAGAATGATGTGTTGATGTAGGTATCCGCCGCTTTTTTTGCATTTTCCCATCGTTGTAAGTCTGTTTTACTTAGGCGGCCAAGTTCACAATGCTCTTGTATCACTGCGAGCATGTGTGCTGTAACTGAGTTGTGATTTTCTATCTTGCTGTATGAAGTATCATTGTTTGGCAACTTTATTAGTTTAAATAGGGATGGTGACAGTTTCTGAACAAAATTGTCTAAATTTATTGCTTTACTGGACGGTGTTACCTTGCTTTCATCGTTTGCAGCAGGATCCCACCTTGGTTGTTTATGACGTTTGCTACGATGTCGTAGTATGCACCTAGGCTGTAATGTAGTGGTGTTACTAGTGCTGTGTGTGGATGTTTCATGTGGAATAATTGCTAGCAACAGGTTCACATTCTTACGTTGCACGGACAGGTCAGTGTTGCCGTTTTGCCGCTCCGACCTGTAAAATTATTCACAGTCTATTTCATTGTTGGAAATGAACAAGAGAGTACCACGATACAAATTAAACATATGAAATTATTAGGATGTTGACCAGATGCGTCCATTTAAAGTTCCTGTGCCATCATCTATAGTGTAGTTTGTGTGGTTTTCAGTCTGGTCGATGTTGATGACTCGGCGCGAAAAACCTGACCTGGTAATGACCACAATTGTTATGTAGAATTTTATGCGCCGATTTTTTTTTGCGATGTTGGTAATGCATGTAGTAATCTGATTGTTACTTACAGTAAATAGGTGGCTGCTGTTGAGGGTGTACCGTCCTCCCTGTTTGCGCCGGCTGATAGCATCCTTGACTTGTTTTATAGTTACTGATCGTATGTTTAGTTGAGTTCTGGTTGCTGGAACTATGCGAAATCTCGATCTGTAGTCATTTATTGCCTTTGCCGACTCTGCCGTCGTATGTTCAACAGTAGGGGTGTTATGTTTCGTAGTTGTAGTCCCTGAATTAGGCATTGCTCCTGGAGAAGTCCCTGTAAATAATGTATTATTTGTTCAATAAAATTTAGAAATATTTATGTATCCTATTAAATTGTTGTGCCAGGTGGAAAGTTAAGTTTCTTTTTTTTATGTCCAATGAGTTTTGGTTCCAAACACAATAGTTTTTGGTGCAGTGGGATCGGCGTAGGCTGTCATGCGGTAAAGATCATTGGTCCTTGTTTGAATACATAGGTACTAAATAAGTTATTTTTGCAAACACATTGTTGCCTAAGGCCTGAAAGATCGCCGTTCACTTTCGGGTGCTAGATAAAATTTCTCTTGTGAATCCTTTGATGATCACTGATGAATTAGCTGATTGCGTTTGGATGCGATTATTGCTTCTGATATAGCGCTGTCACTCGTCGTCGAAAACCAGTGATATAGCTGATCCTTTGTGTTTAGCAATTTTAAATGCGTTGTAGTAAAAACGCATGTTGTCTCAATTGGTTTAAGATTGTATGCCAACTATAGCATGAGCTGAAAGTTGTCATTTTCACATTGTTGCAGTACGAAGAAGAGTATGAAGAAGATGGAGTAGATTCGTATGAGTGGTCTCAAGATAATCCTTACGAGAAGTTGAACAAAGTTTTCAAAAAAGCAGAGGACAGAATCTCGGCTAAGGCTGGTCCTGATGGGACCATCAAAAGTGTTGTGTCAAGACTGTGCTTGAGAAGCTCCACACCACTATTGTAGATGAGGTGAGCGTGGTGCCGTCGAAGAAGAAGATGAGGAAGGAAGGAAAGAAGCACAAGGGAAAGCCATGAACTTGGTTATGCCAGGAGAGTCTTGTCTTGTCGTCTGATGTGTCCTCACTTGGATGGTAATAGCACCATCAGTTATGTTCCAGTTAGCTAATCGAAGGATATTTAATGCCTTAAATAAGATATATGGCGAAGTTTCAGTACTTTTGTATCACCAGTACCAGGTTGGCTTCGTCGTTGCCTGGTTAGATGCCGTCCGAACGTTGTTCAGATACTTTAATGTGACCCTGTTCAAGAGGGCAGGATATGTGTATGCAACGGAGTGAACTTATAAATTCATTATGTGATGACCCTGTTGATGAGCTTGTCGGCGACATATAATTTAAAAGTTGGAAAGTAAGTTTTTTTGTGTCGAATCCGTCCCACCAGATCAATAATTTATTATATGGCATCAACATTTTTCACCATGTATAAATTGTCTTATGGAAAAAAAATAATCTGGTGGAATATTGGTAAGAGTAAACAAAAATAGATGAATTTTGTAGACGTAAGAATATAACGGGTGGTAACATCTTATGGTGCATGACAAACACCATTCTAAGGATTACACCATAGTGTCTTAAAAGCCGGTCGATAACAAACACCATTCTAAGGATTACATATTGGGGTCTTAAACAATACTAAGCAATTAAACTGGTAGTAGGAGCAGTAAACTGGTTGGTACTAGTCCAATCCGAGATGTTTTAGGTAACTTGCAATAGATCTGACAGCTTTCTAGTTTTGGATCTCTCTTTTATGTCAAGGTCAACGCAGCTTCCGTCTAGGTTCTGATCTTCAAGTCTTCTGTTTTCTTTTTTCTAATTTGGAATGTTTTTTCCATGACTTGAGTGAATTGTCACGTGGTCTGCATGTTCGTTTAACTCTGGGTGGGCATGAAATTGGGGTATTCATCGAGGATGCATGAGATGCAGGTTGCAGTACACCAATGGGACAATTCTCTGTATTGTAGGTGGTATTCCTCCCTGTTACCGCCTTATCCATTGCTTGAATAGCCTGATTGAAGATATCATCATCTATAATATCTTTTGTTTGAGAAAGCTCCAGGGCCTTCATGACAAGTAAACGTCTTTTCATCTCGTTGGCCTGGATGATTACTTTGTCTGTTAGACTGTTGCTGTCCAGTGCATCAAGTGTAGTAGCTTCAGTACTAGTTCTTGTCCAGCGGCTACAGATGTTGCCAGCTGGTATTTGCTTCCTATCGAGGTGCATCAGTACCTGTATTCAGGTTTCGTGTTAGTAAGTAACAACAATATGTTTTCAGTAATCAAATGACTTGCAAAGCTGTTATATTACCTTCAAACTGTGGCGGCATGTGAGCCCAGCATGTTCGAAAAGCCCACAAGTGCAGCTAATTTTTTGATTTTCTTGCAAAATTACGGTGTATTTTGTAGCATCGGCGTCGGCCAGCTCATTGTTGTGGACGATCACAAACTTATTGTCGCTAATGGCTTTGTCAACTATTGTGTAAGAACCAGATTCATAAAGTTCTTTGTTGAACTTCTCATATATTGCCCTGGTGTAAAGCTGCTCTGCATGTATCTCTAGGGGTACACCGATTCTCTTCTTTCTTGTTTGCTGCAAGACAAGTTGGGTAATTATACAACAAATGTTTGTGAAGATAAAAGACAAATCTTTGCTGATAAAGGCATTGACTAACCAGTTTAGTCCTGTAGTTTTCCCTTTCTTCCTCTTGATTCCTGTCGAACTGTAAGTCTCTGAATTTTGATACAAAGATGTGCATGGGAGATGACCTTGGGATGAACTTTTTAAGCATGTGGTTAGCACTTTCACTTCTTTGTGTGCTAGTCATTCCTGCGCAAAATACATCCATAAAATATGGCTTTGCCCACATTCCTCGGTGCTTGTATGCTCGTAGCATGAACTTGTTGTCTTCTAACTTATACTCTTTCACCAATTCCGCCCATCGATGCTTGAATGCACTGGGTGATACTTCATCCGTTATTAGCTTGTTGAATTTTTCTTGAAGGTACTTTTTTTTTGAATATGGGGTACCAATCTTCTGTTTGGCTTGCCGTAGCACATGCCAGCGACACCATCTATGCCTTGTGCCTCTTAAACACGTTTTAATTGCCGCTGCCATGGCCTGGCATTGATCTGTTTTTTTTTTTTTTTTTTTTTTCGAGACCACGCCGTTGCGCGTTTTTCATTAAGCAGAAGAAAGTTGAAAATACAAGAAGCAACGGTAACCAAAGAGTTACCGAAGCGAAACCTAACTACTACTGGATACATCACGAGGGATTACATGGTGAATGATTTTTGCGACAAACCGGCCCGACCGCACTAGGCCCCCCTCATCGGCGAGCCCCTCCATATTGAGCTCCATGGCGGAGAGGTCAAAACGTCCGTCAAGAAGCATCTCGAAACGGCGCCGCTTAGACGGTGGCATGCGGGCCTGAAGAGGGTCCCGACCTTTTCCTCGACGGCATTTGGAGCCTCTCCCTCGTCCACTTCGCCCGGCTTTTCCAGAGCAACAGCCGGGGGCGGGCCTGCAAGGTCCATTAGCAGCCCTAGGTCGTGGCGGCAATACGACCACTACGACGCAGGTGTGGGTGGAGGCCGAGTGCGTGCACGGCGTAGGCGTGGCCCCGACTTGAGAATTGGCGGCGGCAGCGGCACACAAATCCTGTCTTCAATCTCCTTCACGTGCGATGGCAAAGGGCCACGTCCACGGGGACACCGGAGGAGGCTCGAGGGAGCAGGAGGCTCCTCCCGTGTCGAAGGGGCCTCCCCGGGGTCGTCGGCGGCAATGCGGCAAGAGGTCGCGAACTCCGCCGCCACGGATCAGCCCACCCGGTCGGCTTGCACCGGCGGGGGTGGGGGTTGAGAGCGGACATCCTGCAAGAGACGCGGTGCAGAACACGAGGCGACGATCTCCACAAACATTGGGTCCCCCAAGCGGGAGGCTCGCGGCCATACGCGGTTCGCTATAACGGGTCGACGCAATCGATGTAGGTCGCTGCAGTGTTGGCTGAAATCTGTTTTTTTTTTTCAAAAGATGTGGTAGTTAGTTTATCAAAAAGTTAGTAATGACATATGATCCAATGACACTTTTTTTCAAAGATGTGGTAGTTAGTTTATCAAAAAGTTAGTAATGACATATGATCCAATGACACTTTTGAAGCATAGTTGCAGAAATATTACCTGTCAGGATGGTTTGGGGTTTTTACCTCCCATGATGTCTATAAAATTACTGAAGGTCCATTCGAAATCTTCTGTTCGCTCATGGTTTATCAGGACTCCACCAAATATTATAGATTGGTAGTGGTTGTTGACACCAACAAAAATTCCAAACGGTAGGTTGTAAAGGTTTGTCCTATAGGTGGTGTCAAAGGTTACAACATCCCCATGTTTATGGTAATCAGTCTTGTTTTTACCTGTGCACCACAACATTGCTTCAATGGTCCCCTCGTTGTTGGTCTTGAATCGGACTTCTAATTCGTTGTCTTCTTCTTTCATTTTTTGTAGTAGTGCCATTGTCTTCTGTATGTCATCTTTAATCTCATCTTGTGCAAGTCTGGCACACATGGAATGAACTGCTTGTTTGCGGACTGCCAGGGTACTGTCTGCTGACATCACACCCACAATACTGCATACGCGGCCAAGAGGTACATTATTTCTTCGTAACCTCAATATGAATTCCTTTGTCATTGGATCAATGAAACTATGAGATCCCCATTGCTTCTTTTCTCCACAGCTTACACATAGTGGGTGGTTGTGCTCTGGTATTATTTTTGTAACTACCCAAGCATGGTCTTCAGTTCGATGCAATTGCATCATTGCTTTACAACCGCAACGGGCTGAGACAGCCTGCGGATTCCTGCAGTAGCCCTGCAAAAGTGCTATGATTAATATTTTTCATAGCATATTTAACATTTTGTTTTCGCAAAAGTAATAGTTGTACCCTTTACCTCGCATGAGCAAACCAAATCTTTCCTGCTTATGTACTCATTACAATTCTTTTTCGACCTTGCTTCCCTGATTCCAAACCCTACTTCCCAAGAATAAATATTATAGAATCCCTTTGCCTCATCAAAGGAGTTGAATGTGGTCCCAATGTATGGATAAAATACGGGTTGTCCCGGTCGTTCTTTAGCTGAAGCAATGGCAGCGCTTATTGCAGACGGCCGAGTTGGATTCAAACATGATTCCGGTCCTGTCTTCCCTCGTTTCCTGCACAGATGCATTAGTATTTTTTGTTTTTTGGTTATCTACTGGGGGTTGTAAAGGTTCTTTATTTGTACCAATGTAGCATAGATGGTGATATAAGTGAACAGCAAATAGGTGAGCGAAGCTTATCAATCACAATTGTAAAAGAGGTATCTACAACACGTCGATTTATAGAGGAAACATGGAGATACTGAAATAAAGAAGACAAAGATACATGTACCTATAGGAAAGGATATTGGCATCTTTTCTAGCCTAATCCCTATTTTGTCTGAACAGAAAATAAGAAGTAAAAAGGTCTCGATGAAGAGAAAGATACATGTATATCTAGTAACTGAAGTGAAAATAGCTTAACGAAGCTTATCAAACAGATTTGGAAAAGACTTATATAGAACACGCCAATTTTTAGAGGAAACATCGACAGACTGAGATAAAGAAGATTCTTTTTGAGTATCAATCAAGCAATGAAGCGTGTTATTTTCCGCTGAATAGCAAGGAAGTAAGATGTAAAAGGTCACCATGAAGACTAAGATACATGTACCTCTTTTTGTAGGTTAAGCTTGTAATTATTTCAGTCGGGGCCAACTCTGTTTGTGTTCCTAGTAGAGTTGTTCCTCTGTGGTGATTCATTGGCGACCCGCTCGTGTGTTGCTGGTCTTGCTGAAGGTCATGTCTACTCGGCTGGGAATCCATGAAGGAGCTGAAATAGATTCGACGTTAGGATGTAATGGGGGCAAGAATGCATGTTTTAGAGCTAGAACTTCTTACTCTGGTCTCTTCAATGGCGCTGATGAGCTTTTCCTTTGAACGCGAGCTACTCGGATTTATTACCGCCCAGCAAAGTATAGGTCCCCTGAGACGGACTGCTGTGGCAGCATATAGGCCGATTTGTCTCCTGTCATTGTAGTTGGCAGCGGTCAGCAAGAAGTTAAATGCGAGGAGCATCATTGCGCTCTGCCCTCGGGTTATCGTCATATTGTTCAAGGTCTTAATAGTTTGTTGTTACGGCCAGTGGAAGCGATTAGCGATGTGGTACGTGGGCCATGGTTTTATCATAGCCGTCCCTCCATTCGGCCGTTATTCGTTCTCAGCCGTCGATAAGGGGGGTACGTCCGCATGGAGCTACTCGTTTTTCGTTGCGTCGTGTTCCGGCGAGTCGCGGTGCCGGCCGGTCTCTTCGTGCGGACGGATCACCGGAGAACGGTGGTTGGCCGGGACGCTGTCGTGTACTGGCTAGCCGGACAATAGCAATCGACGTGGTGAGCCTCCGCTGCCCGGCCGACGGCATGACACGGTTGATCTATTTGAGTGCCTTCTGCCCGCGGAGCAGGTGCGTGGTGGCCATGTGGTCGGACCAAGTGCTCCTGATCGACGTCGACAGCAGCGGCGGCGGCGGTATGATCAGTCGGATCGGCGAACGTATGGGCCATCTGTGTTGCCCATACGAGATAGATTCCTCATCAACTTATTACATCTCAAAGATGAAGCACTTGTTGGGCTAGTTAATTGTGCACTCTGTAGGTAGGCATGCACTCGGCAAAATCGGCGAATCAGGTAGTGTACTATTATGAATGAACCCTAGTAATACTGGAATAACAGTGTTCGCCGCATAATAATGTATAGGAGATGGAGGCGTATGACCCGTTGCGGGAGGAGCGCCCGGCCAGGCGACTTGTCTGCCGCCCCGTCGCCGCCGCTGGCGGCGGCGCCGCCATGCCGGCCGCGCCGCCCCAAGCTCCTTCCTGGTCGCGTCACCACCACACCCCCTTCCCTTACGCTCCCAACCCCCGGGCGCTCTCTCCCTTGCGCCCGCGGAGGCCGCCTCCGCCACGACACGACCTCCCACATCCGGCGCCCGTCAGCCCGGCTGGGGCCTCGCGCCGGGGGTGGGGTCGCCGGATCCGCGCTGCGCCCGGATCCGCGCCCTAGGGCGGCGGGCGGCGTGTCTAGTGGCCAGCGGCGGTCGTACGGACGCCGCCGCTTCGGGAGACCACGGCGGGCGACGGCGGGCTCGGCCCGGCGGTGGCCTCTGCGCGGCCCGCGGCCGACTTCGCTTCACCGAGCGCCCTCGCCGTCGTCCATGGGTCTTCCTCCAGACCTCCTCCGGCGGCCCCCGCTTCCTCCGACGCCCCTTCGGCGGCGGGGACTTCCGCCGAGGCCGGGGTCGGGGATCCGGCGCGCCGCGCCCGCAGCCCGCGCCCCTAGGCGACGAGGCCGCGGGTGGGCGGCGGTTCGACGGCGTGTCGGCGAGCACCCCTTGTCGTCCATGGGTCTTCATCCGCCTCCTCACGGAACCGGGGGCGACTCCGTGGATGGTCCGCGGTGGGAACTGGCGCCGCGCACGAGGTGAGGCAAGGCGTGCCGCCGCTCTGCTACGCCCATCCAAAGCGCGCGTGTGAGGCCCTCTTGGGCGGGTCCCCACCGCCTCCCTCGCATCCACACGCCGCTTTCGTTGGTCCAGCCGGGGGTCCTCCGGGGTCTTCGCCGGACTACACAACGCCGCCTGCCCTGCTCGGGTGACCACCTGTGGCGGCCGGGAGGCCACCATGGAGGTGGAACGGCGCGCCCGTGCTAGGCGCGTGTGAGGCCCTCTTGGGCGGATCCCACGGCCTCCTCCCGGCATCCACGCCCGACTCGCCGGTGCGTAGGGGGGTACTGGGTCTTGGCCGACTCCACAACGTCGCCTGTCGTCTGCTGCGGGTGACCTTTGGGGCGGCCCGGGTGGCCCAAGGAATTTGTCGGCCCCGCCCGGGCATGGGGGGCACACCCACGTCTTGAGCCGCTGCCCGCCGTGGAGGGCGTCGCCGAGGATGTCTCCGGCGAGGTCGAGGAAGAGGAGGGTTTGGGCGGTGCGACTATCGCTCGGGTGGCCGGCGTCGCTAACTCCCGGCACTGTCAGGCGCGGAGCTGTGGGTGGGCGGTGCGGCTCACAGGCCGGTGCACCGCGCCGCCAACCCTATGCGCCGGCGCCGCAGAGGATGTGCTGCGAGGCTCAAGGGCGTCAGCGACGGAGGCGGCCGCGACATAGGCCTTGTCCACGAGCCGCACGCGGGGTCGGCTCTCCCCGCGGGCGGCTCGCGAGGATTCCGGTTTCGGCGTCTTGGCCCCGACGGCCGCCCGCACCCGACGTTAGACGCCGATGGCTTTCGGACTGTTGTGGGTCGTCGACGACGGCGCCGTCCGAGGTTAGCGGCAACCAAGACTCACCGAATCCGGTCCCGCCCGAGCTTGTGGGGCGTTGCTTTCAGCGCCTCGCTTGGCGGCCATGTCGCTGCTCATTGTCACTCGCCGTCGCGTTGCCTTCGGTGCAAAGAGGGCGGGCACCGCGGCCGCTTGCAAGCGGCGCGCTTGCCACCCCGTCCCAAGAAACGGCCGTCCATGACGCCACCGAGGGCGCCACCATGGCCCGTCTTTGCCTCGGGACATGCCTCGAGCTCGCCTCGCCCGCCTCCCTCGTGTCCAGCGGCCGCCGCATCCGTCGACCACGCAGGCTGCGTCGTAAGCGTCCTTCACCTGACCTTGAAGCGTACCGCGGCACGGAGGAACCAACTCGGGATTCGATCCCATGCTCTTCGAGATGGAGGCGTCAGGGGGGTGGCACAAAGTGGCTTCGTCGGGCACGGAGGATTGGTGGGCAGGTATGGCTGTCGTTGAGCTTGGCTTTCTGGCTCGTCCTCCTAGTGTCGGTTCGCTCAGCTCGACCTCCGTGGGTCTCGAGCTGCCCACGTCGCCAGCGCACGAAGATTGGTGGGCCGATCTTGTTGATGGCGAGCTCGCAGCCTCCCCTCAGCTGGCCTCCCTCGCAGCACAGCGGACGGGTGGTGGAACTGTGGCACCGTGCAAGCCGCTGGAGATCAAGACTGCTACAAGGGCCCGGGTTTCCAGCCACGACATCGAGACCCCACGTCGCAGTCGTCGTCTTGCTGCCAAAGCGCCACTCCGTGATCCTAATCCGAGAGGCAGGGGGAGCGCCGCGTCCCGCCAAGACGTTCCGCTAGCTACTTGTCCTCCGCTTGCTTCTCGTCGCACAATTAGTTTCCTTCTTAGTACAACCCTCTAAACGCCACCATTCTAGTCGGTGCCATTTTGTTTGTGTGTCGCCTAATGGGCTTCGGGCAGCTTCGCTAAGGAAGCACCATTAGGATGTATTTTAAACTTTGTAAACTTCCCACTTCTCTTAATGAAATACGTGCCGATAAATGCGCCCGAAAAAAAAATAATGTATAGGAGATGATTACTAAATGTCATTTTGGATGTGTTTCTGTTTATCTTATCACATAAAATTGATGGCAAGTTCATAGTGTTTGGATCATCTGACCAGTCGTTGTCAGTGGTGTGGGTAATGCATACAGTATCTCGTCTCGTCTGTAGCTTGGACGCATGCTTATGTTGGAATAATGAATGATGCATTCATCGCCATGCATGTTCTCAGTAGTATCTATCCAATTTCTGGGTATTGCAAGTGTGCGCCTTTTATACGTACCTAACGTTGTTGCCAAATTGGTTCTAGACCATGGGCAACTCGATCTTGGTCTTATGCTATGGCGGGGCACTTGGATGGAGCCCTTCCTCCTCCTTTAATTATCTGTTTGCACTTAGGGCCTGTTTGGCGGGGCTCCGGCTCCTCAAAAATGGCTCCGACTCGGCTCCTCTGCGAAGTGACTTCTTTGAAGGAGCGAGAAGCCGTTTAAAAAAACGTTTGGCAAAAGCGGCTCCTCCTATTTTTATAGAATGGATGAAGAATGATAAATGTCTATAATAGCCCCACTTATTATATTACTATGGTGTTGATTTGGTCTTTTTCTAAATTATGGTGTTGATTTGGTCTTTTTCTAAATTATTGCAGCCATCTTTTATTCTCTCTCGTATTTTTACATTGGGAACCCTACCTTTTCCCCTATTCTTACTAGCAGCTCCTTCTATTTACGGACTATAAGCAGCATCGGCATGCGAGCATGCGCACACACAAAAATAGGCGCCCTGCTTTGACGGGACTTTCGAACGTGAGAGGACCACCACGTCCTTTCGCACCCTCACGAAGGAGGAGGCCGGGAGAAGCTTCGATTTCGTGGCTTCGTTGCCTTGAGAAAAGAGAGCTCCGGCTCCTTTGAGGCTTCGCCGCGGAGGCTGTTATCCGGGTCGGCGTTTGGCGGGGCTTCGGCGGAGCCGGAGCGGAGCCGCCGCGAGCCCCGCCAAATGGGCTCTTAGTTGCTGCCGCCCTCGGCACGCCACAATTGTGGCTGCCATGGTTTAATGGCGGTGTTTGGATTCGGTGTAGAGTCCGGCGGTCACAACTTTTTGTGTGTTAAGACTCGTCACACCTGTAGCGGTCATTTTGCTCGCCACGGCACCACAAGTTCGCCAACCGCGCCACGCTTACCGTGCCCGCCACCAAAGATGCCCTCCCTCTTATGCGTCGAGATTAGGCACCACCCATCCATCGAGCCTCGGGTGTCCAAAATCGGGCGAGCTAGTAGCATGAGGGCGAATCTAGAAGGGTTCATCAGGGTAAATTAATGTGTGAACTCATAAAATTTATATCAAACAACGAAGTTGACCCCGATGACCCCAATGATGTCAGCTAGATTCGCCACTGCAGGAAGCCTTGTGTGCATCTACTGTGCCTTTTAATTCAAGGAGCAGGTTGACGTGGAAATCTTTTTTGAAGTGCGTGTTAATGAGAATGGTTGGTCTTTGTTGTGAAACGCGTCGTCAGCGGTTAGGACCTTCCTCTCTCCGTCTCTCATGATCACGTAGTAGATGAAAGAAGTAGAACAAGTAGACACAAGATAGGGAGACTATTCTTTATTCATCTGAAATATTGGTAATTACAACATAGAACTTTCACGTATATATAGTCCTGCCAAGGCCTAAGAGTTTCGGTAAGAGCCCACATACAAACGGACTAGGATTAGGATTCCTCCTTCTCCTTTACTTCTAGGGACAGAGTCCGTGTGTTTTTTACAACACTCCCCTTGGGCGATTACCACGATATGCATATGCCTCATCAAAAACTCCATCCGAAAACCCGTGGGAAAAAACGGTTCTTGGAGAAAAGAGTACATCGCATTCGTTAATTGCATTGCACATGTTGTCTCATTAAAAACCTTGTGTGAGAAACCTTCGAGTAAAAACTCACATAGGGAAAAAGAGTACAACATTAAACCTTCTTGGTCATATATTCTTCGGGATATACTATATTCTTCATGAATACATATTGATCTTCATAATCTATGCATAAACTTGGTGTTTTAGCAAATATGCTTTGTAATTCTAGTGGTTTACCTTAAAGGCAGATTCAATAAAATATGCTCTCCCCCCTCATAAAGCCAAACTTTGAACTTCATTGTTCAAACCACACTTTTTATAAACGTGTGTAAATAAAAGTTGGCTCATAATTCTTCCATGAATTATATGGGAGCAATATGCTTCATGCATAATGACCACCAATTAGTTGTGCAAGACAAATAAATATTATCCTTCGGAGAAATAAATCCTTTTAGAGGATTATGGGGGTAAATAAATTAATATTCAATATCTTCTAGATAGTGTATCAAACTTATACTAGAGTTTAGATACTTATAATTTATCCTTAGTGGATTTTCAAATTATATTCTACAAATCTTCAAGACTTTGATTATACAAATCCGGCCTTGTATTTGGCATTTAGGGGATAATTCAATTGCCAAAACCACCATTATTCTTATACCTTCTATGGTATATAGAGGATATCAATAATTTCATGCTAGCTTTTCATACACTTTCTAAGTGTTTCGTTGACACCTTCACGGTATTTACGATTCCTCATTTTCTTTCTCTCGGGTCTATATTCACTTCGGGGATGAATGGTGTTTATTCAAGAATTGGTAGTAAATCCTTCATGGATTAATTCCTTCAAGGATGTACATACATTCTTAGAAAATTAATAATTCTCTTTCGTGAGATACATTCTCTACTACATGAGAGATGAGTGATATACACAATACATTAATTTATTCACTACAAAATCAATCAATGATTGTAATCCTTCTAGGACATGCTCTTCTTGAGACTTGAATATTCATTCGGGATATATATACCTTAGACTTTAATACTCAAGTATGAGATTTCTACAAGTTGCGATTTATATTCTTCGGGAATTATATGGATTTTCATAATCCACTTATTAACTGCATATTCGATTTTTATTTGTTTCATTTGCCGGAGATATAGCAAAACATTCATTTCTTCTTAATAGGAGATTCAACCTCAATTGAATTTTCTTCATTGACCCGATTAATCGCTACAAGCGATTTTGCCATGGACTTTATTTTCCGGATCCGGGTTCTCATAAGAGAAACATTTGCAACTAAAGAGGTAGTTTGTCGACAATTATTTTCTTTCTCCCAATACTCTCACAATGTGAGAATATTCTATCTCTGTCATTTCCCAAACAAGAAATGATATATTGTTCTCGCATACCCAACACTAGTGAGGTGGCGCTAATTGTGTTGGATGTCATCTTCATGATGATCCTCTTCATGAGGTGCTTAACCTTCTTCGTGAGGCGTTCTCTTCATGAGAATGGAGGAGTTCTATTTCTTTTCTATTTAACGTGTATACGCTAAACTAGAACCCACAAAGGCCCCCGTAGATTTTAGATTGATAGTATATAACATTTAGTTTACTACTAGTAAACACAACTTCTGGTTCATAACTTCAAGTTACTCCTCTCATTTTAAAAATATCCGGCATATGCTCGCTTCGGGCTTCACAAGATCATTAGTCAAACTATTGTATGACTTAGTGTGTGATACTATTTCGCTTCAAGCTCCAAGGAATATTTTCTCTTAAGATCATTTTCCTTCTTTGAAAATAATATTTGGCATTCAAAATATAGGCTCTCTCTCCCCTAATGCCAATATTAGATCATTAATAGCATACTTCAAAATATATCCCCTATCATGGGCTTCATTTAAATTCATATATCTCCAACTACAAGTGGAGGCCCATTTATGTATGCTATGATTAAATTTTATGAGAAATATTCACACACATATTTCAAAATGGGGGTTATAATTCATTATGCGATGAGCTAGAATACATAAAGTGCATTTAAGAATGTTCAAGCATTCCTATAAAATCAGGATGTTCTCCCCTAATATGCACAAATCATAGTTTAGAAAACTATTTCATTCTCTAGCTTCCTTATTAATTAGCCTAAAAAATAATCCTATTACTCATAAAAAAATGGATCATACACTTCAAATGTATAAAATACGCAATATTCAAATTCATATGGAATTTTCTTCTAGAATTTTCTAATTGCCATTAATGCAAAAATCCCTTGATGCCTTTCTTCATAATAAATCCCAAATCATCATAATTGTGTTATCCAATATCTTAGTTCCACAACTATTCATCCCATCAAATGGGTTAGTCTCCATTGAGCAAAATTTCATAAACTCACTCCCCCGATCTTAGGTCCGCGGCCCTAGACCAATCTATTGCTTATGCATACGATGCATTGAAAACAAATCATTCCTTAGTTCAACGAGAACCATATAGACATAGCATGCTAGCTAGCCATTTTGATTATGAGGGAAGCGTAAAAATTAATATAGCTACTAGCTACAACTATAGTCTGCTATGCTAATATTCATGCAAGAGTGAAGATAGTTGCAGCTCAATGAGATACACATGCGTGCGTAATGTGGAATGTTAGTATTCAGTCTAACATAATAGATAACAACAAAATGCAGAGCTCTGAGCTTACATGCAATTAGTGCAAGAGAGAAAGTTAACTTTCGGCCTAGGAAGGGCTTGGGCGAAACTTCAAGTCTCGATACATGCACTTAAAGATCGACTTAGGACATCTATGCCTATATATTATCCACATCTTCTTATGCCTTTACCCAAAATTCCTCCCCTTTTCATGCCATAATTACTGCAAGTAGCGATTTGCCGTGCATTATCTATGAATAGTCACTTTTAATGCTTCATAGAATCAATCATACTTCTAGTATTCATTGATTATGGCATTAAATTCACATATCCAATGTACTATTCAGTGTACAACAATAGACTTAGGGTATGATACAACTTTTTAGTTCATGGACTAAAATATTAAATACTTAGGATTTGGCTAAATCGATCCTTCCAAGATCAATTAATATGCCAGTTTAGTCCAATTGTTCATGTGTTTTCTAGAAAATTCAGTTTCCCATCTACCTACATGGTAGTGATGCACAAAGAACTATAACCTTCATGGTTAATTGAGGCTTCTTTGTGGATAAATTAATGCAAAAATTATTTTGATAGGCAATTGACAATTGTTTATATGTGAAACATATAAAACTAATTTATTCCATGAGAAGTTAGGACATTTTACTTCAAGTAATAACAAGAATTGAAACTAAGAATATTAAATATTTCATATTAGTCTTTAAGCTAACAAATTAACCATTAACCACTTAATTCAACAGAATTAAAACTTAATGCACCACCACTACTATTATCAATACTTCATATGAACTTTAAAGACAAACAATATATAAGCACATGATTTAAGTTCTTCTTCAAGAGAAACTTTATATCTTCCAAATAATATACATTCTCGCATGTCTTAACTTCTATACTTGACAAGCGGTAGCTTCATGCTTTATATTCAAGAGTTATGATATACCGTCACAAGCCTTCAAGGGGTGTAACATATATGAAAGCCATACATTCAAAATTATTACAATTGATAATATCCTGGTTCATAAAGCTGTCTAAAAATTGCAACTCATTTTCCATGAGTAATTTCTAATGGTAAATTTAAATACTTCATGTATTACATTGCTCTTTGATATTCTATATACAAGAGACATTTCTTCGAGAATGTAGATTAATAAAATCTATTTACCATCTTGTCTTCTAGACATTTAATATAAAGCTTCGAGCTATTTTTTATAGAGCAGCGTTAGACATACAAGCTTAAAAATTCAACTTTCAATGCAATATGATATTCCGTAATCATAATATTGGGATTTTACTCATGCAGTGAGTCCCATAATGTATTTGTTACTTCTATCGGCCAAATACTCAATTCAGAGAGTAACTAAGAAATATTTATGCTAGGTTTACTACACTTCAATGGTAGCAAAATATCCTTCATGGATTAAATAATGACCATAACAAATAATTTACTATACGTGAGTAACTCCGGGATATTTCTTCTTTTTTTAAGGCATGCATATTAACATAACTTGGATCATGTGCATAGAAGTTTACTATATGTAAACGAGTAGCAAGGTGCAAAAAGACAGTGGATGGTTACTCAAAAATATTCTTAGGAGCATCCTAACATTTCGGGGTTATGGAATATGCAAATTTTCAGAATTTATACCAAGCATACATTCACCCCAAAAAAATTCTTATGCTAGAAAAAAAATACGAGTCTCTCAAAAGTGAAGTCTAAGGTCTGCAGGATTTAGAGAGCCCATATTACACCATGTTTCTATTATAAACATACAAGAGTTTTGTTTTTGCAAGTACATGGTATTTGATTCATGACGTGTGATAATAATGAAATCATTCAAATAACATAAAAAAAATTATCAACACATGGTACATATATATATACACACATGAACATGTAGCTAGCTGCAAGCTTGCTTTTGATTAGCCACGGTGGTGAGCTGCATCAAGTTAAGAATTTGCCATGCATGTTGAAACTGCATGTTTCAAAATTTCCAAAGCCAGGCAAAGACAAGAATACACCATAGATCAGCATGTTGGAAACTACTGGTTTCTAATTGATCCACTGTTTGTCTGATCTAATAGTTTGATCAACGGAATCAGTTTACTAGATACTACACACTACAACCTCAGGCCATTGCTTTCTGTAATGCAATGCAAAGCCCTTCTAGGCTACGAGGAGTAAACCATGTACGGATGAATACGTGGCGTTCAGGCCGGATTATGTGATGACATAGTCACGGCGTGCGGGCCGCGGAGGATACGTACGGCTGTGGCAGCAACTGTCGTCAATGCGAACTCAGGTCGGCTTGGTTTCCACCAAGCGCAGAAAATAGAGAGAGACTCTGTGTCGGTTGGTTTCCACCAAGCGCAGAAAATAGTCCGACACCGTCATGGCTTCAGGCCGGCTGCTTCTGGCGGCACATATACTGCGGGTTCGGCTACAGGTGGACTGAGTAGCAATGACTTCGAGTCAGGCTCGTGTACTATTATTGTTGTATTGTAGACCTTCGGCAGTGTGCAGACTGCGTAATAAAGCTTGTGAGGAACCGACATGGCGACAGATAATACAATCTGTACCATGGTTTCGTGGCACGTGGTGCTGACGGGATTCAACCAGACGATTCAATCCTTCTAAGATGAGGTGCCTATGCAGAGCGTTACCGGTGGCGTGCAAGCCGCCGATAGATTCAACAACACGGCTATCGGAACAGCGGCAGTTGCCCGAGTACTACAGGTTTGGCATGCTGACCTGCAGGGTCCTGGCCGGCCGTAATATGATCCCAAGACCAACTCGGTTTCGTTGCGTTTAACTTCTTCAGGGAGTCTACTTCGGTTACGAGTCAATTGCTGGCAGTCTAGTCCATGCAGGGACAGATTCCATCACAGTTGCTGCTATATAATAAAAGGTCAACTTTTGCGTCGTGCTTGGCTTCATGCTCATGCCATGGTCATCATGACGTTAAAAAGGAAACAAAAGAAAACGTGACGTTCAAGTCACGTACATGTATTTACTCTTTCAAGTATACGTTCTTCAGGACAGTGGCAACAACGCGACATGCATGCTGGTCGGCGATAACTTAAGTAGCACCGACAACTAATAATGTTTTGGCACACAAGTCCATCGCATATCTCGTGCATGTGCAAGCATACAGAGTGTATAGCTGCTGGGTATATATATTATATATAGCCGTATAGGATATATATCTACTATGTTCAAGAACAATTACGGTAAAATATAGCCCGACTCAAAAAGATCGGGACACGTGCAAGATGCGATACTTTCGTACCTTTGGTTCTTAAATTTGAGAAGAAGCGAAGGCTGCCGCGTAGGACAGTTCGGCTAGGCCGTGGGGACTGCCGGCGTGACGATGAGTCGATGCAAAGTCAGATTAGTAGCGGCAGAGGTAGCAGATCCGTTCGCTAACAACATCGGGGGATGTCGGCGCGCCGAAGTAGTTGCGGCGGGGCCGCACGAAAGTGTCGCTGCTGAAGATCGGCGGCGTCTTCAATGACGATGTCGGACGAAGAGCTTTTCGTGCTGATAACGTGTTGTGAAACGCGTCGTCAGCGGTTAGGACCTTCCTCTCTCCGTCTCTCATGATCACGTAGTAGATGAAAGAAGTAGAACAAGTAGACACAAGATAGGGAGACTATTCTTTATTCATCTGAAATATTGGTAATTACAACATAGAACTTCCACGTATATATAGTCCCGCCAAGGCCTAAGAGTTCGAGTAAGAGTTCACATACAAACGGGTAGGATTTGATTGATTCCTCCTTCTCCTTTCCTTCTAGGACGTAGTCCGTGTGTTTTGCATAGCGAGGTGCAAAGTTAGAGCGCATTATATTTGTTGGTTATTAATTACGTGCGTTCCCTCGTGCCGTCTCGCTCGTGGTACTGCGATGGCGACATTTGTAGATATTCTGCCCTCCTTTATATAAGATATATAATCATTATCTTTAGGAAAAAACAAATAAAAGCAAGTTAATCGTGGAGCTTGGGCACATATTCCAAACTGTCTAATCGGATGGGTTCGTCCCGTCTTCGTGCTAATCATGATTCGTCATCACAACAAGAAAGTGGAAAGTTAATCATTCTTATGTGCGGGATAATGATTTTTTAATCAGTGAGCTCAAAATTCGGATTCGACAAACCAAAAAATGGTTAGTCCTGCCGTCGTGTGACGCAAGCCAGACCGGTCCCTCTGTTGTTTTGTATCGCAGCGCTCCTTCTCCACGCAACGGGTTCTGGAGACCCGTGCCGTTTCTGTCGTGCACCCGTGGCCGTGCCACAAAACGACACGACGGAACACACACATGCCAAGTTCGTGCGTGCGTGCTGCCAAAAAGCAAAGGGAAAATTGGCTACATACCATTGAAAGATGTTATCTTTTGCAATATAACATTGAAAGGTTACTTGTTTGCTATGTAGCACCAAAAGATCACACGTTACTGGTTTCTACCACTTCCGTGACCCTTTGCTAACGTTCCGTCAGTCCGTGTATATCTCCGTTCTTCCAACGCTCACCCCTCATCAAACTCCATCTGCGGTCCCCACGGCCGGGGCGGCACGGGCACCGTCGGGGCGTGGGTGCCGGTCCAGGCTCGGTGGCCTGGCGCGGCATCGGCACCGAGCGGAGGGTGGGTGGTGAGGGGGCTGGGAAGGGAGGCAGATGAGGTGAGGAGGCGGCACGCGTGTGCGTGGGTGTCAGCGGGCCGGGAGTGCGTGGGGGCCGGTGGTCGGGTCCAGCATCGCCGTCGCGTCGCGTCGTCCCTAGCGTTCTCCCACGATCCCACCTTGCCGACCTCCATGGCTCCCTGCCGTGCTGTGTGGTCGCACAGAGCCCGCGGCGGCCCGCGGCGCGGGCGCGGGGGCCGGCTCCGCCGCGGCGGTGGCGCCCGCGAGGCGGTACAGCCGGACGGCCCGGCCGCGAGGGCGCGGCGGCGGCGGCCAGCGGTGGCGGCGTGGGCGAGTCTGGCGAAGGCGACGGCGGGCTCGGCGTGGCGGGCGGTGGCGACGGATGGCGAGCAGCGGCGTGGCGGGGCGGATGGCGCGGCCAGGAGCGGACGGCGGCGCGAGCACCGCGTGGTGGTGGCGCTCACTCCGACGCAGGGGCGCGCGGTGGTCATCCTCCAGCGTCTTCGGTCTGGCAAGTCATGTTAAAAGGTGCAACGGCGAGGTTCGTGATTGTATGTAACGCAAGATAGTAGATACTCTAGCTTGTTGTTTAGGCAATGAATTGATCATGTAAATCTTTTCTTTCTTTGCTTGTAAGTCAAGGATTGATGTAACATGCCTTGCTAGGGGCTTTCCGCCTATATAACACGGAACCGTGAGCACGGACCGCATCACGTTACCCTAATTCTCACATGGTAATCGAAATTTATTACCGTACCTCCTCCAACACGATGGCCTCTTCCTCCGCCGCTGTCATGCACTCCATCGGCTATCCGCCCGACGGAAAAGCTAGGGCGGAGCAACTTCGAGATGTGGAAGGCTCGGGGTCATGTCGGCAATCAGCGGGGCTCTCGATGGCCCACACAATCGATCCATCCTCCCGATCCGGCGAAGGGGAGATCGCCAAGTCCGCCGAGAAGCCCGGCGAGATGGTTCCCAATCAGTATAAGGATTGGTTTGCCAAGGATCAAGAGGTCCTCAACTTCATCCTCTCGTCGATCGGCAAGGGCGTCATGTCCCAACTCGGGAACTTCACCAAGACGGCCGGAGCATGGACGGCGATCGAGAATTCGTTATTCACGCCCAATCACGCTTGTGGCGTGATCAATACACGTATGGCGCTCGCGACAACTCAGAAGGGGACCTCGACGGTCACCGAATACTTCACGAAGATGAAGGCACTTGCGGATGAGATGGCGTCCGCAGGAAAGAAGCTTGATGACGAGGAGATCATCTCCTACATACTGGCGGGGCTTGATCTTGATTTCAACCCGCCTGGTGTTCGCTATCGCGGCAAAGGGTGGAGCCCATCAGCATTACCGAGCTTTTCTCCCGGATGACAAGCTTCGAGCAGCGCGCATGGATCTGTTTCGGGGGCTCCAACTCGTCGACCAACGCCGCGCGGCATGTGGAAACCGTGGAGGTGGCAACAATGGTGGTCGTGGGGCGCGGCGTGGGGGCTTCAATGCTCGGGGCGGTCGCGTGGTTGTGGTCGAGGCTCCAACTTTTGAGCCAGGAGTCATCTGCCAAATTTGTGGCAAGGAGGGCCATCCTGGGAACCGCTGCTATAAGCGGTATGACTCCAACGTCAACCCTGGTGGCTTCGAGAAGAAGAAGTCGGCTTCATCTGCCAACACGTCCTACGGTATTGACACCAACTGGTACGTCGATACTGGAGCTACTGATCACATCACCGGTGAGTTGGAGAAACTCGGTGAGGGACAAATATCAAGGCAATGATCAGGTCCACACCGCAAGCGGTTCAGGTATGAAAATTAGCCACATTGGTCGCAGTTTGTTTCATACCCCTGATCGTAATCTTGTCCTTGATAAAATTCTTCATGTTCCACAAGCAAATAAGAGTTTAGCTTCTGTTCATCGCTTAACAGCTGACAATAATGTCAATCTTGAATTTTATCCTGATTATTTTCTTATAAAGGATCAGGATTCAGGGACAATTCTCCATCAAGGCAGATGTAGGAGAGGCCTCTATCCCTTGGCGTCCACCAAGCCCACCTCCACACCAAATAAAGCTGCTCATTCCGCCAAGGTCACCGAGTCCAGATGGCATGCGCGCCTAGGTCATCCTGCCTCTCCCGTCGTTCGTCAGATTCTTCAAAAGCACCTCTTAGAGTTTGTGTCAGAGTCAAATAAAGGGACAGTCTGTGATGCTTGCCAACAAGGCAAGAGTCACCAATTACCATATCCCAAGTCTACAAGTGTGTCATCGAGTCCATTAGATTTGATCTTTTCCAATGTATGGGGGGCCAAAGACCCGAGTCATTGGCGTAAAACAATTATTATGTCAGTTTTATCGATGATTTCAGCAAATTTACTTGGGTTTATCTCTTGAAACACAAATCTGAGGTGTTTAAGGTCTTTCATGACTTTCAAAATATGGTTGAGCGATTGTTCAATAGGAAGATTATTTCCATACAAACTGATTGGGGTGGGGAGTATCAAAGACTCAATACCTTCTTCCAGCGCATAGGTATAACTCATCTTGTGTCTTGCCCACACACCCATCAGCAAAACGGTGCAGCCGAGCGCAAACACCGTCATATAGTAGAGACAGGCCTTACTTTGCTAGCTCAAGCTTCTATGCCTCTGAAGTTTTGGGACGAGGCTTTCATTACAGCTACTTACCTTATTAATCGTATGCCTAGCAAAGTAATTGACAACCAAATGCCTCTTGAAAGATTGTTTCATCAAACTCTGCATTACTCCACCCTTAGAGTGTTTGGTTGTGCGTGTTGGCCTAATCTCCGTCCCTACAACAATAAAAAGCTCCAATATCGATCTAAGCAATGTGCTTTTCTTGGCTATAGTCAAATGCATAAGGGTTTTAAGTGTCTTGATATCTCTACAGACGTTTACATCTCCGAGAGATGTTGTGTTTGATGAAAATATCTACCCTTTTGCTAATCTTCATTCCAACGCCGGGTGCTCGACTTCGGTCGGAAATTTCCCTCCTTCCGAACATCTTTTTTCTTCTAATGATCTTGGGTATGATTCAAATTGTGACTCATCGTGTGCTAACCCAACTAATCAAGCCGTGGAAGAAGATGTTGTTTGAAATCAAACTGAGAAGAAAATCCAAGTGCAAAACAATGGAGAAATCAGTCCTACGCGCTTTGTTTCGGGAGGGAGACAGGCTCGCGATCGGGTGATCCGCTCCCTGTCGCAAACAGCTTCGACACCGCCCGAATCGACCGGATCGCGAGCCGATCCGATCGACCGTCACGGCGCTTCGGCGGTGCGGTGCCACTCTGGTGCGCCACACGGCGCTACGTCGTCGTCGCCGCAGGGGGACAGCAACCGGGTGGCGGATCGGAGGATCCGGATCTTCTCGCCGCTGGATCACCCGCCGTTTGGTGCCCATATCGCATGCGTCGCCCGACATCTCCGGCTCCGGCCAGGGTGGGACACCATCTCTTCGCCGGATGTGCGGCGCCCTCGAACCACGATTGCAACATGGCATTCGTAAGCCAAAGGTGTACAGCGATGGTACAATCGGTATGGCCACCAGCGGCTACTGAGGAGCCTACAACTCTTAATGATGCACTCTCTAATCCAAATTGGAAGAATGCTATGGATCTTGAAATTGCTGCATTGGTGAAGAATAAAACTTGGCATTTAGTTCCTCCTCAACGTGGCCAAAACATTGTTGATTGCAAGTGGGTGTCTGAGTTAAAAGAAAAGGCGATGGAAGCATTGACAGATACAAAGCAAGACTAGTTGCTAAGGGATTCAAGCAAAGGTATGGAATTGATTATGAAGAAACCTTTAGCCCCGTTGTTAAAGCAGCTACTGTTCGGCTTGTATTGTCTTTAGCAGTGTCCAATGGTTGGTATCTTCATCAGCTCGATGTTCAGAATGCCTTTTTGCATGGTATACTTGAGGAGGATGTTTTCATGCGACGGCCGCCGGGATATGTGAACAAACAGGCACCTCACTTTGTATGTAAGCTAGACAAAGCCTTGTATGGTCTCAAGCGGGGCTCCACGAGCATGGCATGCACGGCTCGGTCGAAACTATTGTTGCTTGGTTTTACTCCCTCAAAGGTCGATACATCTTTATTTTTCTATAAGTCCGGAAAACATGTGATTTATATGTTAGTATATGTTGATGATATAATTATTGCTAGCTCTTCTCAAGATGCGGTGGATGGCTCTACTCCGTGATCTTGAAAAAGATTTTGCTATTAAAGATCTTGGGGAGTTGAGTTATTTTCTTGGTATTGAGGTTAAGAGGAGTCATGGAGAGCTTCTACTCAAGCAAGAGAGGTATGCTACCGATTTGCTTAAAAGAGTTAACATGAGTATTTACAATTGATAAGCACACCAATGCCAACATATCGAAAAATTATCCATTACTAGTGGGAGTTTGTTGGGATCGAGAAGACTCCACAAAATCTGAAGTATAGTTGGAGCGTTGCAATATTTGACACTTACTCGACCCGATATATCGTTTTCTTTGTTAATAAAGTGTGTCGGTTCCTCCATTCTCCTACTACAGTTCATTGGGAAGTTGTAAAAGCGCATCTTAAGATACATAAAAGGCACTTTAAAACTTGGGCTTCGGATTGGTAAGTCCAAAGCGGTTCTTGTAAGTGCATTTTCGGGCCTTGAGATTGGGCGGGTGTCCGGATGATCGTAGATCAATTGGAGGTTTTGCTGTTTATCTTGGAGCAAATCTGATTTCTTGGAGTGCTAGGAAGCAAGCAACAGTCTCAAGATCAAGTACAGAGGCCGAGTACAAATCAATGGCAAATGCCACAGCCGAAGTCATGTGGGTGAGAAAACTTCTTGATGAATTGGGAGTACCTCATCCAATGGGCGCTTGTCTTTGGTGTGATAACTTAGGAGCGACATATCCGTCGGCTAATCCAGTTTTCATGCCGGGACTAAACATATTGAGATTGACTTTCACTTTTTGTCGAGAACAAGTTGCTTCAAACAACTTCGCAGTTCGGTTTATCAATTCGGGGAGATCGAGATAGCGGATGGTTTTACTAAACCACTTCATTACAAAAGTTAAAAGAATTTTCGAGACAATCTCAACCTCACCGATGAGTTGTGATTGCGGGAGGGTGTTAAAAGGTGCAACCGGCCGAGGTTCCGTGATTGTATGTAACGCAAGATAGTAGATACTCTAGCTTGTTGTTTAGGCAATAGATTGATCATGTAAATCTTTTCTTTCTTTGCTTGTAAGTCAAGTTGATGTAACATGCCTTGCTAGGGGGCTTTCTGGCCTATATAACACTTAAAACCGTGAGCCTGGACCGGCATCACGTTACCCTAATTCTCACAAGTCATTCTCGCCGCATCTTGCTTTTGAGTCCTCTGCGTACATCTCATTTGGTTGAGTTCGAGGTGGGAGCCTCGAAAGAAGACGACTTCACGAGCAATACACGGAAGTTATCAAAGTTAGCGGAAGTGGTAGCAACCAATAACGTTGTGACCTTTTGATGCTACATAGCAAAGATGAAATCTTTCAATGCTACATTCTAAAGTTGGCATCTTTCAATGGTACCTAGCCAATTTTTCCCAAAGAGTAAAATCCACCCCAGGTCCCACGAACTTGTCCTCAAGTCTCATTTAGGTCCATGTACTTATGAAACTAGAAATCAGGTCCCCTGAACTTGTTCAAGTGTGTCATCCAGGTCCAAAAGCGGGTTTGGCAAGCGGTTTGCTACTGATAAAAGCAGTTTTGTTCTTTTCCTTTTTTTTTTTTTGGTTGAATCTTTGAAAAATCATAGTAAATTATAGAAAAATTATAAAATAAAAAATCCAACTTTTTTTGACTCCACATTAGTATATCTACAAGTTAGTACAAAATTTTTTGCTACGACTTTTTTATCTTTTCTTTTTTATTTATTTGGCTAAATCTTTGAAAAATCATAGTAAATCAGAGAAAAATTATAAAATAGCAAATCTAATTTTGTTAGACTCCACATGAGTAGATCTATGCGTACATATATAATATGATGATATGCTTTAGTCCAATAAAATCATATTATATGTGCTTTAGATCTATGTTTTTCTGTAATTAATTGAAATAATTGGATTTTCTATTTCTAATTTGTAATTTTTACGTGATTTACTATGATTTTTCAAAGATTTGACCAAATAAATAAATAAAAGAAAAAGGATAAAAGCTTCAGTAGCAAAAACTTTTATACTAAAGTATATCATATTATATGTTCACTTATAGATATACTAATGTGGAGTCAAAAAAGTTAGATTTTTTATTTTATGATTTTTCTATAATTTACTAATATTTTTCAAAGATTCAACGAAACAAAATAAAAGAGGAAAATAACAAAAACTGCTTTTCTTTGTAGTGAAACCGCTTGCCAAACCCGGTTTTGGACGCGGATGACACACTTGAACAAGTCCAGGGGGCGCGGTTTTTAGTTTTTTAAGATACGTGGGCGCGGATGAGACTTGGGGATGAAGTTCGGGGCGCGGGGTGGATTTTACTCTTTCCCCAAAAGCAAACGGCTTCTCCCCCTCAGCTCAGGACTGGCACGCACGAAACGCCTGATCCAGATACCATCCAAAATCCAAATTATTTAATAATTTAATCGTATCTCAGAAACAAATCATCCAATCCAAACTTATCTCTTACTCCTCCGAACCAACCAAACCCGGCTCATCAATCCCATCTGTACAGGTTACAGAGCATGACAGGTGGGCCCGCACCAACTCCACCGCGAGATCGAGGAGCAACAAACCCACGCGCGCCGCCGCCGTGGGCCCCGCGAGTCAGCGAGCTGCTGAGCTGAGCCGCGCAGCTCGCCTCGCCACCAGCTGGAAGGGGCGGAAAGCTGTTGTGAAGCAGCCCGTGATCCGTTCCGTTGCGGCCGTTTTTACCGGAGGATGAAACGGAGAGGATAAAGATAAACTCGCATGAGCGAGGCTAATCTGCCCGTTAATCTCGGATTACCCCGCGGTTACTCGCGTTTATCCATCCAATCCCTCCCCGCTATAAATACAAGCGCCTCCCGATCGAGGCTCTCCTCTCCTCGTCTCACAAACACCACCACCACCACCACCACCAAAGCCCCTCTTCCGATCCCGATCACTTCCGATCCTCTCCAACCCCAGCCGAATCCAGCGATGGCGGCCGTCGATCTGACCCCGAAGCAGGCCAGGAAGGCGTACGGCAACGAGGGCGGCGCCTACTACGAGTGGAGCCCCGCTGACCTGCCATGCTCGGCGTCGCCAACATCGGCGCCGCTAAGCTCAACCTCGTCGCCGGTGGACTCGCGCTCCTAGCTACTCCGACTCCGCCAAGGTCGCCTATGTCCTCCAAGGTATACATGCGCGTCTCCGGCCTCCCTCCGATCTATCGATTGACCGCCTCCTCTGCTCTTACGTCTTACAGCAGAGCAGGGCAGGTTCAGTTCAGTATGTTCCTGACGCTGACGTGTGCCTTATTATGTTATGTTTGGGATTGAATTCGAATTTATTTGGGTAGGTTGTTAGATTAAATTTGGGAGGTGGTGGGATGTGTTAGTAGTTGACGAGTAATTTGTCACCGCATTACATACTCGTTCGTAATTTTGCAATCATGTCATGCATGTATTATATCATGTTAGGTAGTTGTGGCCTCATCAGTTTTATTATTTTGTAGCGTTGAAATTACATCGGATCTCTCTGTTTTGGTTTGGAATAGTGGGGTGGGGATGGGGATGGGGCATCTAGTTGTTTGAACTGAACTGTCATGTGGACGAGGTTGGATGCTGCAGTTCGGTTACATGCATGGTTGTGGGTTTCAGTTTCAGATCGGTAATGTTCTACTGTACTTCGGAAAGTGAATTGAGTGCGTCCTTGTTCACAGTTTTATCACCATGGGAATTTAGTGGCACAAGTTTGTTGCTGGTTTGTTATACTCAATCTAATCTGACGCCACAGATTATATTCTCGCATCAGATCTCGACTTATTTGTTTTGGAAAAATTCGAATAGCATTGTCTACTGTTGTGAATTGTTTTTTTTAGAACAAAATCGAATAGCATTGTCTATTGTTGTGTCAAGTTGTTACTAGTTTGATTGATAGTGAAGTCTTTGTTTAAAGTAGGTGTCGTGATCGTGAATCGTGATAGTTGAATTTTCTTTCCAATGCCATCTCTATTGTCTGTTCTCCTTTTTTTCAATGAATTCCTGATGCTCTCTGTCTCCCTACTTCTGATAATCTGACTGATAGATATCTCTGATCTGATCTGATGCTTGAACGTACTGTATGAACGAACTACAGGCACTGGCACCGTCGGCATCGTGCTGCCAGAGGCGACAAAGGAGAAGGTGGTGGCCATCAAGGGAAGGCGACGCTTTGGCCCTCCCCTTCGGCGTCCTGACATGGTGGCACAACGCCCCACCGCCTCATCCGACCTCACCGTGCTCTTCCTCGGCGACACCTCCAAGGGCCACAAACCCGGCCAGTTCACCAACTTCCAGCTGACCGGCTCAAACGGCATCTTCACGGGCTTCTCCACCGAGTTCGTCTCGCGCGCGTGGGACCTCCCCGAACCGGACGCCGCTGAACTCGTCTCCAGCCAACCGGCCTCCGGCATCACCAAGACCTCCGCCACGCTCCCCTCCGGCACGGCCAAGGAGCGCGAGGGCATGGCGCTCAACTGCCTCGAGGCGCCACTGGACGTGGACATTCCCGGAGGTGGACGCGTCGTGGTGCTCAACACGGCTAATCTGCCCCTGGTGAAGGACGTCGGCCTCGGCGCTGATCTTGTTCGTATTGATGCTCACTCCATGTGCTCCCCGGGTTCTCGTGCGACTCGGCGTACCAGGTCACGTACATCGTCCGTGGAAGTGGGAGGGTGCAGGTTGTTGGACCGGATGGGAAGCGTGTGCTGGAGACGCGCGCTGAAGGTGGGGTGCTGTTTATTGTGCCTAGGTTTCATGTCGTGTCCAAGATCGCTGATGAGACGGGCATGGAGTGGTTCTCCATCATCACCACACCCAAGTAAGTGCTTTGCATTGTATTGCGTCGTTGAGTATTGGTTCTTGGATCGTTGAATTAGATGTTGTGAAGTGGACTGAATGTTTGCTTGGAAAAATGAAATGAATTGCAGCCCGATCTTCAGCCATCTGGCGGGGAAGACGTCGGTGTGGAAGGCGTTGTCGGCGGAGGTGCTGGAGGCGTCGTTCAACACCACGCCGGAGAAGGAGCAGCAGTTCCGCTCCAAGAGGCTCGACTCGGAGATCTTCTTCGCGCCTCCCGCCACCTCCAAGTGAAGCAGCAGCTCGCCGGAAGAATTGAAGCCAGAGGCCCACGCCCCACGGGGAGGAGAGTTCTTGTCTCGGTGTCGTCGTCATCAGGTCGTCGTGGTTAGCTTGGGTTAATAAAGAGTGGTGGCCGGGTCGTCTTCAGCTTGCTGCTTCAATTCTTCAGTCGTCGTTCAGTGCGTCAGTAGTCTTAGCGTCGTCACGTCAGGGTATTAGAGAATATGAGGTCTCGTCATTGAACTGCAAACTGCTTCGGAGATGAATACCATATCGATCTCATGGACGTTTTTGTTAATTAATTATGGTTATCATTTTGGTGGTTAATTGTCCTCTCTCTGTGTTCTGTCTTATGTTTATTATTTTTTTTTTATTATCAGTGTATTACTGCTACAAAATTATGTTGTGGTGGGGATATTAAGCTCTGGGCCTGTTTGGGCCTTTAGCCGAATGCTGGGCGGTCGTTCTCTCTCAGTGCTTTAGAAGCCCAACTGAACGTACGCGATTTCCGGCTGCACGCATGTAGACCGGCTGAGCTAAACAACAACCTCCCTCCATGTTTTAATTTTGGTTTATTTAAAATTGAAAATGTACTTGACACTGTATTTTTTAAGAAGAAAATTAGGGAGCATAATAATAATTAAAGTGTCATCTTCTCTACCTCAACACTCGTCAGAGTAGAATTTCGAGAGCTACAGGCCACCTACCCTATATTGTGGTGTGTCCACTCTAGCTAAACTAAGGTCTTCACTCCAAAGGATGCATCACAAACCTTGGTTTGTACTGCACGGCCTAGCCAAAAGGACAAAAATTTTGTACTTATATTGCAGCTGGCCAGCAGCCAAAGCGAAGCTAACCTTGGCGCTTGGCAGGTGGTCACACAGCGTTATTGAGTTCCATCACTGGCAGGTGGGTCCCCCACGCGCAGCTCTGTAATAATCATTATCGTTTGCTGCCGTCCGTCCCCCTCCACGTGAGAACGAGAGAGCCACGTTGCGGTCTCCAGTGTGCACGTCGCAGTCGCAGCTATAGCCTGCACGTTGGCAGAAACCCTCCCCTACACGATCATATTTGCGCTCGACTCCCAGTACACATGCTCCTCAGTGTTCAAATCACAAAGGACAGAGCAGTAAGAGGGGATAACCATATTTTTTTTCTTCTTATAATATTTAGAATGTTGGGCCTGTCCTAGATAAGAAGCTAGAAAAACACCTTATTATTGGTTGCCAAGAGGATTTCCAAATCCATTTGAATATCGCCGAACATTAGAAGTCCCAAGAAGATGGCCATAACCATTTCTGGATGAACGTGACCGGGAGTCCAAAGGAATTCTGGATGAACGCCCCCAAAATATTTCCTTTTGATACAACAAAAAGCGTTAGGGCGTCCACAACAAGCAACACAAATCGCTAGCTTAGCTGGCGTGAGCGCGGGCAAATAAAAAGTGGAAATAATATCACTTGAAGAGGTGAGACAACTAGTAAGAGAGAAAGCATTTCATCGGGACTGGTGCGAGCTAGCGAGATGGGAGGCGCTAACGATGGGATTTTTTTTTTTCCTGCTCTCTCTCATCCACGTAAGCTTCCTAGATAGCTCGGAGCCCCTTGTTGGGGGACGCCCTTAGGGGGCGACAAAGAAGAAGGGGGACCGCACTGGGGACATTGGGAGGGATGCCGGGGAGAAGAGCAGAGGGCGACGTAGAGTCACCGTCGAGGCCAAGGCGGTGCCAACAGGGTCACCCCTACAAAATGGAAGCCCTCAACTCTCATTCTTTTCCCTCTTCTTTAGAATGCAACAATTTACACTGGAAACCTTTAGAATGGATCAACTTACGCTGGAAACACAAGAATTTGTTGCGTTGTACAAGGCATATCGCTGCGCGACAACATTTCTAACAATGCCTCTTCTTGGCACAATTATGACAAAAAGAATACTCATCGACAGAGGCTTTATAGGGTTTGTTGTAGGGCTAGTTGCAACCCCGGCATATTGTTCTTCGCTCTTCTAGTTTGTTGTACGTTAGATGTTTCTCACGTGAAACTAAGACTTTCATTAAGGATTATTCTAGTTTGGGGAGGGAGGGGGGGGGGACATATGGCCCCTATGCCCTCACTAAGCTCCGCCTTCATGAAAGAGGTTTAGATGGTTGTGACTCGGGACGAAGGTAAATGGAATTTGGAGGTTGTTGATGGGATCGAACTCCGAGTTTACACAAAAAGTGGCTTTCACCATAAACCCGGCGAGGCAAAGTAGAAAACAACAGTAGCATGACATACGGATAACATGCATAGCAACAAGCACCTTGATTGTCACAACAGCGTCGTCCGATGAGAGGTGAGCCCTAACATCTAGTGGGGTCACAATGACAACTAAAGGGGAGTCGATGGGTTGTTGGTATGCTACCATGGGGCAGTTTTTTAGTGGTCAATGGGTAGGTTGATAAGCTCATTTTAAGGTAGGGTTTAGTTGAAGAATTGCCTCATAAGAGGGTCGGGCTGGTCTAGCCCCATTAGCAGCCGTAGCAGAAGCTAGGTAACAATATGAGGATAGGAAAGATGATTGCTTTTCACATAGTTGGACCTACATAGGTTATTTATAGTTTTGGACAGTATCTAAGTTTGCACAACGTATTAGATCCAAGTATCGAACCATGCATAAAGTAACCAGTTTTTTTAGAGCGTCCTCAGCGGCAATCGCTGGCAGCCGACGATTTCTCCGGCTGCTGGGCCCTACACATTAGTTTTTAATCATATTTGCTTCCCTGCCGGAGTCCATCAGCCACCTACACACCAGTGCGTGCACTCGCTTGGCCTCGGTCTCTGAGCGAGACTAGCGACGAGAGAGTCGATAGCGCTTCGTCCTCTTTCTTTCTTATTGGTCAAGTGATTCTCCTATATAGCAGATTGTCATCCATTACGAACGCCCTTAGTGCTACTGAGATACATATCTGACATGCATCCAAGGAGTATTAGTATCAGACACAAATACGCCACCTCTAAGAAGTATCCACACAACATCAGAATACTCCCTCTATGTTTTTGACGAATTTGGTGCAACACCGGAGCCAACTCATATCTTCACCGATGACCTCTAGGAGGCGCGCAGGCAAGAGTAGAGGGACGACATTTGTCTTGCTCTGGCTTGGAGTCCAACGATGTCCTTGCATTTACTTAAATACAAAATATTATTTTTTTATTAGTTTATTCCAGAATGTCTAAATAAGTAACCAGTCCAAGAAGGCTTAACTTACTCCTAACATATGATTACTCTTGATTTCTTTTCTCTCTTCTTGCAAACTTTGTTTTGTCACACGTCGGTGCTGCACATCATCGTTTCTTCTTCACTACAAAGTGTAAAAAGAACTGGGACCCAAAATTTGTATTATGATGATATATACGGAAAATATGAGGATCTCTACGGAAAAAACGCACACCTTCTCCCGCCACGTATATATTTGATTCCTTCCGATTCTCTCTCTCACATCCAAATCACTGAAAAACAATCAGCACATTAAAATTCTACCAACCTTCCCAAAATGCCCCCAACCTCCCTGCTTACTTCCTCTCCGCCCTCCTCCTCGCCGGCGCGGCCGCCGGCGCGGCGCCACGCGTCTCCAGCCGCGAACGCGACCTCCGCCGGCGAGCCCGTCTACCTCTGGCCGCTGCCCAAGAGCGTCTCGTCCGGGTCCCGGACCCTGACGGTGGACCCGGACCTGGCGCTCGACCCGCAGGGCCTCGGCGGCCACTCCCCGGCCGTGGCCGAGGCGTTCCAGCGGTACCGGGGCCACGTGTTCGCGCCGTGGGCGCACGCCGCACGCCCGCGCGGGGCGCGGTACGACGTCACCAGGCTCACCGTCGTCGTCAACTCCGCCGACGACACGGTGCGTAGTGTAGCTTGCTTGCTGGCTGCTTCGTCTGAATCAGTTAGTTCACCGGCGGGTCTGATGTTTTTTTTGGTTTCGTTTATGTATGTAGTTGGCGTTGGGGGTCGACGAGAGCTACGCGATCTACGTGGGGGCTGCCGGCGGCGTCAATTCCATCGTCGGAGGAGCAATCATTGAGGTCTGGGCGTCTGGTCTCTTCCCCCACGGTTCTGCTCTGTAGCTTTTGTTCAATTCGGTTCGGTGCAGCTAACTATGCTCCCTGTCTCCTCGATCTCCTGTGAATTGTGCGGCTTTTAGAGTTGACTGTGCAGTTACTAGTTCAGTAGTTCTCCATTTTTTTTGAAAAAGCAACCGGGGGTGGGGGGGGAGTCCCCCACCTGATTTCATTGATTATGTGGCTCTGAGAAAGCCTAATAGTACGAGTACATGATACAATTCAGTAAAAAGGTTTACATTGCACTAAACAAAACAGAACACCAAGCATCTGTTCTCCATTATTTTCGGATGTTATTACTTTGCATTGTTGGTGCTTTTCACGGGAAATCTGGAATTGTTCTAGTTGTTGAGAGTTTTTTTAATTATCAGAATGAACTAAATTAATGGTTAGTGATTGAAGCTTATAAGGAAGTTCCACAGTTGAGATAAACTATTAAGCATCACTGGTGTACCTACCACTTGTGCAAGTAGTCTTGTAGGCATGATTTCTGTCAAACTTGTCTTCCTTATCTGTATTCACTAGCCCTATGATTGAGTGCACACATGCTGACATACATGCATTTGTATTGATCCTTTTTTTTTTCACCAAGCATATGCTTGGCTTGCGGTTATTTGGTTCACTTTTATGTGCTTCGATGTTGTAACTGAAGCCATACTTTATCTGTACTTCTAGGCAAACACAATATATGGAGCTATTCGAGGACTGGAGGTATGAACTGGCTACTGAGTGTGCGCAAATGACACCATTTTGTTTTCAAATTTTAATTGCCTTTTTACTTTTTTAAGCCTGATGATTGTAAACATGTTTTGCATGATCTCTGAAGTGCTTGTTAATACTTAAATTTTGATGTTTTAAGATTTTGGAGCATGCACATAAACATTACCTGTTTAATGGATTGGCAGACATTCAGTCAACTTTGTGTTTTCAACTATGACACCAAAAATGTTGAAGTGCGCAATGCTCCATGGCATATTCAAGATGAGCCCCGCTTTGCTTTTCGTGGGGCTGCTCCTAGGTAAAGATGTAGCTTAATGCTTTACTAAAATCACTATGGGTTATCAACAAGAAACAAAACATAAAGTGTGAGATCATTAATTTTGTGTCTGTCGCATGTATTGCAGACACCTCACGGCATTATCTTCCGATTGATGTTATTAAGCAAGTGATCGACTCTATGTCATTTGCTAAGCTGGTAATACTACCATCTTCTGGATCATGCTTATTATGCTACCACTACCAACTCCCATGTACTGAAACCTGGAGTTGTGTCCAGTAGAATGTTCTTCATTGGCATATCATCGATGAGCAATCCTTTCCATTGGAGGTGCCAACATATCCAAACCTTTGGAAAGGTTCATACTCCAAATATGAGCGCTACACCGTGGAAGATGCACATGATATTGTGAAGTATGTCATTATATCATTTGACTTTAGCATTACCTTTTGATTTTTCTCGTCTAGTGCTTTTACTGACTGATGTTCTCTAATTGCTTCCATATCTTGTCTCATATTTCTCCACATAAAGCTACGCTAAAAATAGAGGTACTTTTGGTCACTTGCTATTTCAGATTGCAGTCATAGAAAATCCATGCACATATATCTTTCATCTAATTGACTATGTTATATAACTATTTCACTCAGAAATTACAATCATATTTTATTTGTGCCCTGAGCGAAAACAACTGGGGAAAGCCATTGTAGTAAAGTATATTTGTATAAGTAGACAAAAAGTGCTGTACAAGGTAAAAAAAAGGAGAAACAAACTGTACAAGAAGAAGAAAGAGATGGGAAAAAAGGAGGGAGGATAAATTACTGTAGGATGTTTACATAATCATCACATTCTCTAATATTATCCTTACTAGTACTATTCTTTACTTTTTACAGGTATCAATGTCATGGCAGAAATTGACGTGCCTGGTCATGCAGAATCATGGTGAGTTTGCCCGTAGCTTTTCTTTTGATGTTCAGGAAGACAGAGTGACTTCTCCCTCTGGCCTCTGTTCAGTGTGACTTAGTTATCTCCTGCACAATTGAAGACACAGTGACTTCTCCCTCTGTTCCAGTGTGACTTAGTTATCTCCTGCACAATTGATGAAATCAATGTTATTATTCCATGGCGTCACATAGTGTTAATTTACAAGTATTGATTCATCAATTTTATTAAGACGTTTGATTAATCGCGATTAGTCGTCCTGATTGCTACTCTGGACTCGTCCTGATTGCTACTCTGGACTTCACTAGGAGCTACGACCTGATTAGACTGATTAGTTTTTGGTTGTCCAATTAGTTGGACGAGTTGGGAGTGGGCACCAGAAATATAATGCAATTGCTGGCCAGCTGAGACACGGACTCTATCTAGGATAGCAGTGTAGCAATTCCTCTCTGCACTGCCTGTCTGCTATTTACTGTTGTGTATGTGTACTGCTGCTGCTGGTTGCTGGCTAGTGGCTTAGCTGCTGCCGTTGTGCAGATTTTGTTCTGCACTTGTTTATATAGATGGTATATTAGTCTGATTTATAGGAGACTGCTAGGACCGACCAGGGTCAATGACTAATCGCAACTAGTCACCTGGTTGGTCCCCTAGCTTACTAGGATTGTCTAGACAACTTGATTGATCAAGCAGTAGTTGCTCCTGGGTACAGCATATGTCCTATGGTACACACATCAAAAAAATCATCATAATTCCCTTGTTTGATTTTGCATCCGTTGATTTACATTTTAACTGAAAATAATGCATACTAGTTGTCCACATATTTCTAACTAGGCGATTTGATTAGGCATAGAAACATGGTTATGCGACTTTTTTCTTCTTTTTTTTTTTCTTTTGCAGGGGAAATGGTTACCCAAAGCTCTGGCCTTCTCCCAATTGTACAGAGCCATTAGATGTTTCTAGCAATTTCACATTTGAAGTAATTTCTGGAATTCTATCTGGTCAGTTCCTTTCACACTTCTTTCTCAATCTCGTTAAGTCATATGAGGACTTGAATACTAATCGGACAAAATACTCATTCACTTCATAAGTTCATATTGTTTTCACATCATATGTTTTTGAAGAAAGTGAAAATGAATACATTGAAATTATGCAATGTGAAACGTGTGAGCCCCTATATAAGTGCATTTCTGCTGTACAGAACTTGTGCAGAAAATATCGATTATGATCCATAGTAATTCTCTGCTGACTTTTGTATATATCAATTTGTGCATTTCTGCATTGTAACAAAATGGTTCATCATTATGGACCTTTTTTTTTATCTTCTCAGATATGAGGAAAATCTTTCCATTCGGGATGTTTCACTTGGGTGGCGATGAAGTATATACAGGTTAGCCGATTTCTGTTGCTGATTAAGATTAACTTCTAAATAAGAGTTTAAGACTCTGTTTTAAGGAAGGTTGTAATGCTTTTTTTTTGCCATGACATACTGTCATTTCTGTTTGCTCTATTGTATCAATTTCATCTACAACTTCCATTCTATTTTTCAGAAACTCTCTGAAGTGATTCATACCACCTTTATAGATCCTTTTTTTTTATGCGACAATCTATTTTGTATTGATAGGTAAAATGATAGTAAGTGCCATATTACTTATGATGCTCAATTGGATCTTGTGTATTTTATCTCCATTTGTTGTCTGTTGAGCATAATGGTCATTGATGTGCCTAAATAGATGGTGATATATAAATTTTTAGTGTTAGAATACATTTTTTTTTTCTTTTGTGAAGTATTTACCTGACTAATTCTAATATCCATGACAGGTTGCTGGAACACAACAACACCTCATGTGAGGCAGTGGTATGGAATCTTATCCAACAACTAGGTTTAATCCATGATGTATTCTTATCTGTTGCTAGATGTTCCTTTTATTTAATTGTTGAACATCCTCAATTTCAGGCTTAATGAGCACAACATGACCACAAAGGATGCTTACAAATACTTTGTTCTGAGGGCCCAAGAGCTGGCAATTAAGCTAAACTGGATTCCTGTGAATTGGTCTGTTCCTTGTATCTTTGTTTAGATTGAGTTTGAAGGGAAGAGGATGAGCTTTAACTTTGACTTGTGCCTGCAGGGAAGAAACCTTCAATTCATTCAAAGAAAACCTCAATCCTCTGACAGTGGTGCACAATTGGTAAATCATAAATCTATTTTATGCTACACAACCTGTTTCGTTCATTTCTTGACACGTCATGTTTCCATATCCAAACTAGTCTTCTATGCATATTTTCCTAGTACTAAAATAAGTTTAACTTATGAAACACTTCAGGCTGGGTCCTGGAGTCTGCCCTAAGGTTGTGGCAAAGGGTTTCAGATGTATAATGAGCAATCAAGGTGTCTGGTACCTTGATCATCTTGATGTTCCGTGGGAAGATGTCTACAGTGGCGAGCCACTGGATGGGATCAGTGACAAAGTCCAGCAAAAGCTAGTACTTGGTGGGGAAGTTTGCATGTGGGGTGAGACAGCAGACACATCTGATGTTCTACAAACAATATGGCCCCGAGCAGCTGCAGCAGCAGGTACGAGAGACACATCATGGAAGTGTGAACCACAATCTTTCTTCCATCCCCATTCGTTCCATTAGGACTCACTTGTCTCCATTGAAATTACTGTAGAGCGTCTGTGGAGTCAATTGGAGGCCATAACTGCCCAAGACGTGGAAACAACAGTCCTGTCACGGCTACACTACTTCAGATGCCTGTTGAATCACCGTGGCATCGCCGCGGCTCCAGTCACAAACTACTATGCTCGGAGGCCTCCAATCGGCCCAGGTTCATGCTTTGTTCAGTAAGCAGGACCTTCAGAGCGAAAGGTATCCACGAGGTGCTCTGCCTTCATCTATACACCTACCATACTTTGAACAGAGAACCTGATATTGTCCTTTGCACTGTACCATATCTGTTTGTCATTCACAAAAAGAATCTATACAATTTGTCTCTGTGATTGATTCCCAAACTCAAATAAAACTGCACCATTCAAATCTGTCCTGGGAGAAAGCTGGTCATCGGTATAACAGTAAAACCCAGACACCTTTTTAACAGCCTTGTCATTGAATTCCTCCCACGTGTATCTGAACTAGAATCAGCAACTGGACAATTGGGCAAAGCTCCTTTGAATTGGTAAGAGAACAGTGATCTCAGTGTGGATATTTCAATTGATGCTTTGTGCCTTGCTTGCTCGACTGCATTTGGATTTTTGGGGAAGCCGTCGTTGTCGGACGCCATCCTTTCCAGAGTTTGGCCTTGACCTGAAACCTGCTGGTCCAAGCTACGCATTAATGGTGCGTGTAATTTGCGACCACCTGTTGTGCTCGGGTGATCTAGAGTGATTGGCTCCTTGTTATATGTCACTGTCCTTCCCATGTCACCCTCAATTGGCCATATATACATCTCTGCCCTGTTTGGCTGTTTCTGAACCTGTGGTGACTCGTGAGCAGTGCAGTGCAGGTGAAGCATGGAACACTATACCCCCTCCTATGGCCTGCCCTGAATTCAGCTGAATTTCACTGAAAAGATGTGTGAAACGGCGAGTGGATAGTGACACTGGAGACTGCTCTCTAGTACTGAATCTGATGTGTGCTTCCACTCCATTCCGTTCGTTTTCGTACCTGTGGGATTGGAATGTGACGTGACTTGTCAGCGAGGTATCCCTCCGTCCCACGAAGTTTGTACGTCTCCATTCCGCCGCCATGTTTTTTCGACTTTGTCTTTATTTAAATTTTTTTTGTACAAATATAATTTATTTTGTTACGACTTATTTTATCAATAATAAAGATACTTAAATATTGATTAATTTATTTTATGATTTGCATAAATATTTTGAATAAGACGGATGGTCAAACCGGTTTCAAAAGTCAAAAACGACAAACTCCATTGGACTGGAGTATACCGTATACTTGAGGGTGAGGATACGTATAAATACGTACCTGTGTTTTCACTTTGCCTATGAATGGTGGCTGTACGTGCCGACGTGCCGCTGCAGACAGTTTTTACTACTTGGACTGGTGGTAACTTCCCGGTCAGCGAAGTAACTTGAGCCACCGGTTTCTTGAACCTAATGCCACTGTTGTGACGCTGACGCGTACCTGCTATCCGCTACGATGTGATGAGCCGGCGGAGTGTATTTGTCGACGAGTATCTGATTTGATCTGTTGCTGAAATTATAAGATTTGAACAGGGAGACTCTGACGAAAGTTACCATAAACTATAGTATCCGTTTATTTATATATATATTTACATATATAAAAAATGGTATTATTTATATAATCTTAGTCAAACTTTTGAAAATTTGATTTGGTCAAATTTATTTGTTGTTGTTTTTTAAGAAACGAGTATTTTGTTTAAGATAATGAAAAGGAAAGTGCTTATTTTGATTTTTTTTTTTTTTTTTTTGAGTAGGTGCTTATTTTGAGTTGAACCGTCGTCTACGAATTTGCTGAAAATGCGGCGAGACTAGTAGTAGCTCGGATTCTTAATTCCGCTTTATTACGCAAGGCGACAAGAGCATCAGCGTAAGTCTACACCTTGATGGACATTCACTACTATACAAAAAGGATTAGGCAAGGAGTACCCAACCGCATGACCACAGGACCAAACAAAATTGTCTCGCACCTAATATTCCCATGACATCTTTTACCAAATGGAACCCACCCTCCTTTTTTTTTTTTTAGTAGGAGCTCACATCATGTGGCATCACTCTTTTCCTTTAGGGTCAAAGTTTGTCTTAACTCTCACCTTTATCTACATCTCTATTGAGTATCGTTTTTACCGGTGTCCTGGAACGAACCAACCAACCACGCCCTTGGTCTACCAATATAAGATGACGTCGTAACGCACCAATCAGTTCTCATTAGGAGCTCACATCATTTTTTTTGTCGATTCTCATGGAAGCTAAATTATTTCATGCGAGACTTGTGTGGTGCCTCGTGACCTAACCGCTTGGTTGTCGATACCGTAATCAATAACCTAGAGCATTTAAATCGTAGAAAATAACCATATCATTGGTCTATTGAAAACCAACCAATTGATCGATCGATTCGTCGTTGCCCCCACCAATAAAAATGGCGTCATAACACATTAACACACCAAAAATTGTCTTTCAATCCACAACAACCTTCGGCCCCCCTCTAGGCACCCTCGAAACACAAGAAAAATCTTGTCAATTCTTGCTCACTAGAACCAAACCATTATGCCACGCGAAAACTCTCACACAAAAAAAAAAAAAACATTCCCTTAACCGTCATCCGGATCACGACATACACCGCAATCAATAACCTGGAAGTGTCCAAATCGTCATAGAACACCCATGATCTGAGACACGGAATATCTTAACCTATCGGAAACCGTCCCGTTAACCTATCGGAAACCGTCCCCATTCCCGGCACAATACCGTCCGCGATAGTGTCCAAAGAGCAGGTGCACCTAACATTTTTGGGGGGACCTGACACGCAGTCTCTTCTTTCCTCCTGCCTTCCTCGACCAGCCGCTGCGCTGCTGCCTGCCAAGACCAGTCAACACCACCCCCGTCAAACCCGGGGCCCACCACGCAGCCACCCGTCCGATCCGGGCGGCACGGATCTCGGCGCGCATCCGACGGCCCTGTTCGCCCTGATGCCTCCTGAAAACCCTCACCCACTAGGGCCACTGCTTCCCCTTCCTCTCCTCCCCTTCCTTCCCCTCCCTCTCCCCGACGCTCCAGAGGACGGAGGGCGACCAACCGGTGCCGCGCCGATCTCCCGATCTGGTGGCCCGCGCCCCCCCGATCCGCCGCGGACCGCCGCGCCCGGGCCGGATTTGCTGCCGCCGTTGGATCAGGTGCGGATTCCCCATTTTTTTGAGGATTTCTTTTTGCCTTCCCGCCGGGGTGAGGAAATGGCCTAAGCGTGCTGCCGTCTCCGCGCAGCGTCCGTTTGCCGTCTGGGGAGGCTCCGATTTGTGGCGGGCTCATGGCGACCCCGACGAAGGCCCGGCACCGGCCGGGGCCGGGGGCCGCAAGTTCTGGCGCTCCGTGTCGTGGTCCGAGCCGAGGGAACCGGCCCCGCCGCCGGACGCCGCGGGTGGGGCTGGGGCAGCTGGTGGTGGGGGCGTGGGTGGGCAGTCGCGCCGCGTCCCCCCCGCCGCCGCCGCTCACCCCGCGGTCGATGAGCTCCAAGGCGCGGTCCTGCCTCCCGCCGCTGCAGCCGCTCGCCATCACCCGCCGCAGCTTGGATGAGTGGCCCAAGGCAGGCTCCGATGACGTCGGCGAGTGGCCCAACCCCACCACGCCCGGCGCTTCCAGGCCCTCCTCAGCCAAACCAGGGGAGGGGCTCCGGCTCGACCTCTCCTCGCTCCGCTCGCAAGGACGCAAGGACCAGATCGCCTTCTTCGACAAGGAGTGCTCCAAGGTCGCCGAACATGTCTACCTCGGCGGCGACGCCGTCGCCAAGAACCGCGACATCCTCAGGAAGAACGGCATCACCCACGTGCTCAACTGCGTCGGATTCGTCTGCCGGAGTACTTCAAGTCCGACCTCGTCTACCGCACGCTCTGGCTGCAGGACAACCCCAAAGAGGACATCACCAGCATCCTCTCGACGTGTTTGATTACTTTGAGGATGTCAGGGAGCAGGGCGGCCGTGTGTTTGTGCATTGCTGCCAGGGGTGTCGCGCTCCACGTCGCTCGTCATCGCCTACTTGATGTGGAGGGAAGGCCAGAGCTTCGAAGACGCCTTCCAGTTTGTCAAGGCTGCCCGGGGACGCCAATCCAAACCTGGGCTTTGCCTGCCAGCTTCTCCAGTGCCAGAAGCGGGTGCATGCGATTCCGTTGTCCCCAAACTCAGTGCTCAGGATGTACCGCATGGCACCTCACTCGCAGTATGCCCCTCTGCACTTAGTGCCCAAAATGCTCAATGACCCATCCCCTGCCGCCCCTCGACTCTAGAGGCGCGTTCATTGTACATGTTCTGTCGTCCATCTATGTCTGGGTTGGAATGAAGTGCGATCCGGTAATGGAAAAGGATGCAAAAGCTGCTGCGTTTCAGGTAGTGAGGTATGAGAAGGTGCAGGGGCACATCAAGGTTGTGAGAGAGAAGGTTTGGAGCCACAGGAGTTTTGGGATGCATTTTCAAGCACGCCGCCTAATTCAGATAGTAATACAAAGATTAGTAAGGACCAGATTGATTCAGCATCCAAGAGTAACCCAGGAAGCCGGAGAATCGAGTCTTATGACGCTGACTTTGAGCTCGTCTACAAAGCAATCACCGGGGGTGTGGTTCCAGCGTTCTCAACCTCTGGTGCTGGTGACGAGACCCATCTTCCAGCTAGAGAAAGTAGCTGGAGTTTACTGAGGCACAAGTTTATCTCCAGGTCGCTAGCTCGTGTTTATTCAGATTCTGCTCTAATCAGGGATTTTGATCCACGGGTAGACCGTGTACAGCACCTGGCTGCTGAGGCATCAACCTCACCTCCTTTCCTTTCTCAAGCTCCTTGTCATCGGATTCAAGCGTCAGCTCGAAGTATAGTTCAGACTCACCTTCCTTATCACCTACCACTAGCTCCCCACCATCGTTTGGCCTCTCTCCTGCTTCATCTAATCTGCCTCATGCTTTGGTGCCATCGTCCAGGTCTCCCCTTTCTCAATCATCTAATGAGGGAGCTTCAAAGCCTTCTGGCCTGGAATCAATACGCTCTCCTTCCAAGACCTCTTCCATAGCAGAAAGAAGAGGGGGCTTCACACTTCTGAAGCTACCATCTCTCCAAAAGGATCTTGTATTGCCGCCAAGGGTACCGTCTAGTATTCGCAGGACTGAGGAGGCCTCAGATAAGAGTAGTACAAATGGTGTTAAACAGCTGACTGGCGTTTCTTGCTCAGAAAAATGCACTGGTAATAGTTCAAGCTCACATTCTGAAACCAGAATAACTGAGCGTACTGACAGTAACTCAGAAGCTTGCAGTAATGCACAACTGTTGGTCTACCAGTGGCCCAGCATGGAAAAGCTAACTACATTTTGCGCAAAGATCTTGACCCAAAGTCGGTTTTGATTTTTGTTACATCAAATGCCATCAGAAGAGAAGCAGTTAAAATGGTGTATGTATGGATAGGAGGTGAACATGAAAGCAGCAAGAGTGTTGATGCTGTTGATTGGCAACAGGTCACTGGTGATTCTCTTCATCGAAAAGGCCTCAGCGATGCTCTTCCTGTCAAGGTATGTGGATACTGCACCACCTCTACTTTTCTGCACTTTGTTCTGCTTCTGAGCTTTTAGCTACCATTCAAGGTGTATAAGCAGCTTGGAACTTAAATTTAGGAGTTCACTGATTTCTTGCTTTGGATGATGACTCTTTTAGTGGTAACACAGCACTCAAATTTTGTATGATGACTCTTTTAGTGGTAACACAGCACTCAAATAATATAAACATTGCAATTGAAACTGAAATAGGAAACTCCAGTGAGCTTCAGTGTTATACAAGGTCCACTTGCTTCTCCTGCCTATCTTAGATTCTTCTCACCCTTTGCAATTATTGATATTAGTCAAACATAGATTGTTAGGTTATAACTTTATAACATTGATGTTTGGTCATCAAGAAAAATTGGATTATATATTCTGATAGTGATGTGTCAAAAATACGATGCATAAGGCCAATCAGTTCATGTCGCGTTGCAGATATATGTTTCTAGAATTTCTTCAGTTTTCCTGAACTTATGAAAGTTGATACTTGATTGAATTTTTGTGACTGAAGGATAATGATCTATTAGCATCTCGAAATTTACCAATGAACTCTATCTGTATTTTATTGTTTGTTTACTTTCGCACAATGGTAATTGTTTCTCTATAGATATCACTTTATACTACATAAACATCTGCCAGAATGCCAGTAGTGGTTAGTGTTTGAAACTTTGAATGTAGAATTGTTTGGTTGAATTAGTGACAAGATTGGCTAGAATATTAGTCTGTCTTGGGCAGGGGAAAAGGCCCTGTGAGCTTGGCTTCTGTACCTGATTTGTATAATTTACAGCGCAGACAAGTTTGACTGGAAATGATATCTTGCTGAGTATATTGTTATCTCAGATTACATATCTTTATTTTTGTAAATCTGCCATGCCTATATAGTCAAGGACCCACGGCATCTGATGATGTTTGGTTGACTAATAAACAGGAATTGTTTAGTGTCAGGTTGACTCGGTTCTCGTTGAGAATACTGGAATAATGATTATTAGTCCATAGCGACCACTCCTTGACCCATTCTAGCTATTAGTTTTTGTCATGTCCGTCCTGTTTGTAGTGTAGATTGAAATTGTAGGAGGTTGCTGCTGTTTGTTTTGCGCACATCAGTGGAACTTCAACTTGCCATATATTTGTTTTTTGCCACGTGTCACTCCAGGATCCAACTAATCGTACTGATAGTAATAGTGATTTGGTTTGCATTTCTCATAGAATCCCTTGCTCATAACAGAAAGCACGTTCTAGCTTTCTAGCTACCCATGGCAGTGATTGAATCCACGGCCGTGATTGATTCCACGGCCTTGGCTTCTATCTTGAAGACTTGAACCCTGCAATCCTGCTTGGTACCACTTGTTATTAGCTTGTTTGAAGTTGTTTGGTAAAAATTCTGATGGTTTTTATGCGGATGTGGACCTATGTAACTGTGTCTTTTTTTTGTTGATCACGTGTGTGTCGTGTCTGAACATTCCCATGTGGCATACAATATTACTTGTTGCCATTTCACCTTTTATTCTGCTTGACAAATTATTAATTTTATTACTAACTCATGTTGGGTTTTAACAATACAGGTTTTCAAGGAGCATGAAACTGAGAATCTTTTGGAACTACTGAATGTTAGTTAACATTAGGCGGTAGCTATCAGGATATTGTAGTTGCTTAACAAACTCAGCCACAAATTATCATTCAATGAAGGCATGCCCTCCAGCATCAGTCGGTAGCGATGATTGTCAGCGAGGTATAAAGCCACTACCATTCCCTTGAACATAATAGGCTACAAACAGATTCCATTTTAGTAGAAGCGATGGATCGGCAACTGCGCCTCAAGATCTATCTTTTTGTCCAAATGGCAGGAGGCTGCCATGGGCGTTGTATCCGTTGTGAATTAACACTCATGGTGTAGGCACAATCGGCCAATCGGGTGTATATTATCCGCTCCCCTGTAATGTAAGCTCAGATACTGGGAGATGGTGTGTCAACAGTTACTTTTAGCCTAAACATTCATGTACATCTTTGAAAGGAACAGATTTGTAATCCTCTTGGCTTATATATGGCTCCATTGGTCATAACTTTTAAACTATATAGAACTTAGTGGTTAGCTGGTAGTCTCAACAGGTTCCTGCAATTTATTACATCAGAACTGAGTTGTTAGCTGGCAATCTCCTGTGTCTTGCAACCGCAGTTCTGGTTACCTGTTGAGTGTGCGCGGTAATCTGCTGTCACTGAAAACTCGTATTTATTTCATTGTGATGTTCTTGTGAGCAGCATTAGAAGCCTGACGATAAGACGCATGTCAGAGTTTGCTCTCGTATTTGTTAAAGTCTTGCACGCATTTATTTGAAGCCATGTTCTTGTGAGCAGCATTGGAAGCTGGATCACAAAACACATGTGAGAGGTTGCACTGAGCTTGTGGGCAGCACTAGGATGTTTTGCACTGAACTGTGAAAAGTTATTTTTAACTTCATCCCATCTCATAATTCCTATGTGAGAGAAGAATTGAAAGCTGTTTGTAAAAAAGGCCTGCTTCATGTGAAGCTTCAAATGGCTTGTGAAGCTGTGTCAAACAGAGCCTGTTTCATTGTGAGCAGAATCGAGTGCTCAGCCGGATCACAAGACGCATGTCAGAGCTTGCACTCGTATTTATCTCGCTGTGATCTTCGTCGTTCATCGTGATGTTTGTAATTGTAGGATAAGTCAGAGCTGTCTTCCTGCAATTTGTAAGGTGGTATTAACATGTTTCGTGCGAATTGCAATGTTATTCTGTCCTTAGCTGGTGATTGTTCACACAAACACAGATCTGATATAACCAACCGGTAGAATTCAATTGCTAACTACTTTTACTGATTCATTATGTTTGTTTTGGTTTGCCTTTAGCCAATCCATCATAATGTTAGCGTGGACAAATTTTAGCCAAAGAATAATTCTGAAGCTTGACCAAATGGAAGCCAAAATTTGACTTTTAACTTTGCACACACTTAGCAACAAAAACAAACACAAATAACCCCGTTCGCTTTAACTTATCAGCCAATTGTTTTCCCATTCAATAAAACAGCGTAAGTGAGCTTATTATCAGATGAAGAAACCCATCATCTGAAAAAGGCAGAACTGAACCATATATAACTTTAACTTGGAAGTGAAAACTTTTTACATAGCAGACCAAATAAAAGATGTTCTGACCAAATAATAGGTATATTAAACTTTGACCATATATAATTCTTACTTTGACCATTGCACTTTGCAGAGCCATGGATCGATAGTACGTGCTAGCTCTAAAGATTGACGGAGCAGTGTGCAACGCGGACGTCGCCGCGCGGCCGCCCCATCGCCGACTTCTTCTTGGTCCGTCCCCTCCTGCCGCTGCTGCGCTTCACGTGACGCGCCCTTCCACGGTCAGCGAGGTCGTAGTAGCCTTGGTACCTGTAGTCGTCCTCGTCCTCCTCCTCATCGGTCACCTCGTCGGCCTCGGCCTCGGCCTCGGCGGCGGCGATCTCGTCGTTGATCTTCTGTTGAATATAAACAATGAAGTCGGCGGTAGGAGCCTGCCGCGCCGCCGGCACTGCGTCGAAGGACACGCCATCCTGCTGACGTTCCTGGTCCCACAGACCAGCGAAGACGGCATGATCGTGAACGTCGTCGTCGACGCGATAAGATGCCGGCGGCGGAGAACATGGAACGAAGGTGATCTCTTCCTCCGCATCCACGTATGGTGCCGGCGACGACGACGAAGCCATCGCTGCGGCGCATACGTGCGACGACGACGATGATGGCAATGGCAACGGCGGCGGCACGAACGTGGTGATCACCTTGATGTAGTCGTCGTCTTCTTCCTCGGATGACGCAGCAATGGCGAAGCCGTCGTCGTCGTCGTACGCTGCATCGATGACGAAGTAACCGTCGTCGTCGTCCTCCTCGTACGCTGCCATCCCGCCGCCGCCGCCGGATCGCCGATCTACTAGGGGAGAATGGCATTCACGCGTGAGAGGTTTCCGTATAAATAGGCAACTTCCAGTTATGAGGAAGTAGAAACCACCACGCCCGAAATTGTAGGGAAATCTTAAAAAATATTTTGTTTAATTAAAAAAATCCAAACGGTGCAGTCCAGCATCTTCGATCTAAAGAGCATATCCAATAGTTTCTAATCTAAAAAAAAAAATCAATTTTTATAAAATTTAAAGAGTTTTCCAAGTAAAACGTTAAGAGCATACTATTTTTTTAGCTTTCTCCGGAAGGAACGAGATTTTTAACGAACACTTTTTTTTTTCCAATCTTGCCAATAGAAATCTAGAATGGAATGGTTTTGAAAACTCTTGGAGATGTTCATTTTCCTGACTAACCTAATAGCAAGTAAAAATGTGTTTCATTAAAGCTGATTTTTGGTAAAAATGCCTATGTATGATTTTCTTTTAGTGGACTTTATTAGAATCGGTTATACAGATGACAAATGGAGTGAGACAACTTGACAAAATCGTATATATATATAAAAAGGACAAATTTACACTATGCTTATGTTGAGGGTATAAAATCTTTCTACGGACTAAAAATACTTTGTTGTATGATATGAAACTGTTGTGATACAGGTTAACAGAGAACGGCCTGAGCTACAAAATTGGTAACCCCAGCTCACTTAACATAGCAATATGGGCTGCCTGAACAATTTGGTCTCTAGATACTAAGACTAGAACCACCTTGATTTTTCCAAGAAAGAAAAAAAAGGACCACCTTCATCACCTCCAGGTCAGGAGCAGTAACAGCTACATTCTGGAACCTATCTATCTGTCCAGTTACCTTGCCATGCCGCCAAAGGTGCCGTTGATATCAGACACAGACTTTGTCCCGGTACCACCACAAGTCCATTGTTTCCTATGTTATTATGTCGTCAATTGTCAACTACTGTTAACAGGATTCGGGCTAGAACCACGTGGCGGGCTTCCCACCGCTGGCTTCTGCGGTTTACTCCTCAAGAAGCTCTTTGTGTATAGGGCTCCGAATACAATGGCCTGGTAACAAGAAAAGATTGTTGTTACCCATGGTTGAAACAGAAGCAGGTGATACTGTGAGATGACTGGTGAGACAGGTAGATGATGACTTACTGCGCCAACCCACTGCATCCAGCTGAGAGGATGTACAAACCAGATGCAGGAAAGCAATATGCTCACCAGCTACAATAATGCATGGACAACTATTGTTAGAAAAAGAGATTGAATATTATTTCTTCGAGAACTATCACTGAGGATGCTAATATCCACCTGTCTAGTTGTCATTATGGTCGCAAATGTGAGAGCTCCAAATGTTCGAATGGTGTAGGATATGAAGAACTGACTAGCTGTTGCAACCTGTGGAATAGTACATAAAGTAAATCCCATAGCAAAAGGATAAGCTGCCTTAGGAATTTAAACAAAAAATAATAGCTTCGCTTTGTAGGCACAGGAAAGGAAAACTAAAAAAATTGACATCACCCAAAGAACAACATTTCAGAGATATTTTTCTCCATTGCACTGATTTTCACAATTTCTATCTCTTTACATATTTATTTCATTTCCGTTCGTTCTGCATCTAACATCTATGCTCAAGTGGATTTTGTGTTTACATTCTGAACTGGCACACTTCAGAATAAGGAGCAAGCAACAGTGCATAATAAAAAAATGAGGTAAGTCTTACGCTCGACAGGATTAGAACATCAGAGAAGCAATCTGGGTGACGAAACATAAAATCCACAGCTGGAATCATATGATTCTGGAGAATCAGCCCTGTGAAAAAGGATAAAGTATCAGAGATGTGCAAGCACAATCATCACAATTATTAATAATCTTGATATAGTGTAGCAAAAAAATGGTAGAATTAGTGGAAGTCCAGAACTACTGATCAAACTCCAGCATATTGGGCCCAGTACAAAATTAAGTTAAACTTTGGTTGTAGTTCATACCGCTTAAACTAATAAGACAAGAGCACACCGTTGTGTAGAATATTTGGTTGTGTATTTCCATGTCATACCCTTTGAAGAGTTTATCTTGGAATGTGCTTGTGAACCCATCAAATCTGGACATCCAGAACACAACATGGGGTCAGATTAGGTAGGTTCTGTAGTGTCAAATGTGATTGAAAGGAAGTTAAAACCCTGTGAGTTTATCAGCCAGTAGTTCTCTGTATGATCTATACAGACACCAATAGTACAAGTCCTTAATGGGAAAATTTTCAAGTATTTTACAAGATATACCAAATCATACAGTAGAAAACTTTTGAAATTAAGTCAGATATTTCTATCTTTTCTCTGTAGCCATTTTCTAAAGGCTTCATACAACCATACCTATACATGTATTGGTGTTTAAGATAAAGAGTATAGCTCTAGAATCACAACATCACCTAATCCATCTGGAATAATTCAGTGCAATATTATAATGGAAAATTAAAAGGTTTCCAGAAATTTTGAAAACGCAGAAATCCAAGTTATTACATGATTTCATGAGCTGCATCAGGACTTCAAATGTTATGTGTTGTTGTCTTTAGCATGGGAAGAAGTAGCAGAGTCATACCCAAGGTAACCGAGCATGAGTGAAACACCCCAGATAGTGCTTTCTCTGCCTTTATTAAATGGACTCACATCCATCGACGCCTGCATCCAATGAAGGACAAAAGCAAAATGAATAGTATCAGAAAATACCCAACTGTTTTGGCAAAAGAATTGGTGTATAGACAAATCTTTTTCTTCTGAGATAGAATTCATCCACCAGCCTAACGCCAACTCTAAGCTCATTGCCCCAACACCCTCCCCACGGCCCACTTGACTCAGCAGCCCAAAGCCCACCCCACCAGCATGCAGTGTGCCTCTCTCTCGTCTCACAACATGCAACGGCAGCGGCTCTGTTCCTCTTCCCCATCTCCCCACATTCATTTGAGCCAAACACTAGGTCCAGCCGCAGCACATGAGGCATGAGGGAGTGGTGATTCGGTAAAAGCCATAGGCCCACAGTCTCTGGTGGCGGCAGGGCGTGCGGTGCCGCAGTGGACTGCGCGCGACTTGCTGATAGTCCTATGATCATTATCTCGTTGGATGACTGGACTCTGGGTCAGCACTAAGCTTTCTTCAATCCTTCTCGACTTTCATGCTGGTTAAGTGAAGAAAAATCTTGCTAATTAGTCTCTTGTTGTTGGGTGCAACTTTAAGTGCAGGAACACAGTGGATTCCTCGCTGTTAAGGAGTGGCTGAGGAACCTACAGTGGGCAAAATGTGTTTGTTTGGATCTTAACATCCTGGTTGTATATAACACACAGACTAACAATGATGGTGGTTGTAGTATAAAAGTTCTTATCAGATCACTTTTATTGAAAGTAGCCTAATTCGACATTTTTTCTTTGGAAGTAGGGAGTACCCAACTCTAAATTCCTGGCTCTGCCACTGCTCAGCTCTTGGCTAATAGCCCTGAAGTAATGGCCATGGATGCATTGGTTAATAGCCCTGAAGTATTTGTTGGTTACCATCCGTTTCCATATGCTAATGTGGAAATATGCTAACCAACTAATATATTTTTGCATGATAAAACCCTATCTCCATCCTGCAACTAGTTCAGCCCTAACATTTGTGCTATGTCTGTTCTACTTCAAATGCAGTGCAAGATCCATAGTAATTGAAACAGCTATATGCTCCTCTCCTATTGATTTTCTATAGTAGTAGACAATTCACGCCAGAATGCAAGCACATAATGCTCAATAATGAGAGAGAGAGTTGGGCATGTCAAGTTACCGGATATAGAATGAATAATGCGCAACCCATAGTCACGATGACAGCAAAGAAGTAATCTTTTCCACCATACTTCTTTCTCATTATTATTGTGCCCCAGATCTAACAATCAATTAAAAAAAAAGATAATATCTATAAGATGGCAGTGATCTTGATCAAAGAAGTATATGTAAACATGTAAAATGTACATTACTAAGACCATCAGATTCATCTTGTGCAATTTTTCACATGCATCTTATTAAACATTTTCCATTATGTATTTAGCATCTGATCCAAAGATATAAGTTCCAGTGGCTATTGGCACCAAACTAGACTATGCACAGACATAGAATGTAATTGCTTCAATCAATCAACATCACTTAAATGAGAACCATTAAATCGGATGTAATCCTCACATGCATATTATCAAATATTACTTTGTATATTTAACATCTGATACATGGCTATCAGTTCCAATGACTACTGGCACCAAACTGAACTTTACAGACAGACAGTGTAATTGCTTCAATCAACCATCAATACACAACCCAGAACCATTAGAACCTGAAAGACACAGATGCTTCCCTAGCAGGCTATAAAATAGTGGAGATGTACAGAAAAGATGGTTTGATCACTGGTTACAGTATAGTAGCAGAGATTACCATGACAGGTATCATCTTGGCACATTTGGCAAGTGTTTGGACAGGGAAGCTGACATACTTGAGGGCCTGAACGAAGTTACTTCACATACTCAGTAAACAGGTAGCACAAAACAACACATATAAGCAAAAGAAATGAAGGACAGGAACTAGTCCCAACCTCATACTGGCAGGTTGTGGTCAGTATATTTGATATGGAGACAACACCATATTTGTGTAGCGGAGCCACAGGGTCCAAGGATTTCTTGCTTGCCTGCACAGGGTTATTGAGAAATTAACAGGCCTGCAGATCCAGGACGAGTAACCAGCGAGAGGGGGTCCATCATACCAGTAAGACCATCGCAGAGACCATGGATGTGGTGATGCGGTTACAAAAAACAAGGAACAGCGAGTATCTGAAGAACTCCTTCTCCACTCCATACGGAACCCTCATGATCTTCTCCTACACAGCATCAACACAAAAACAAACACATCTAGTAAGTGAAGACGGCAGCACACATGGTGTGGAAAAGGAACCAAAATGTCTCAAGTTGTTTGATACTAAACAGCAACACACTACCTCAGTCCCAAAATAAATAATTTCTCTTCCTAGAAACACTATAAAGTTTGATCAAATTTATAGAAAAAGGGTGACAACATCCAAGACACCAAGTAAGTATATGATGAAAACATATTTCATGATACATCATGTATGATTTTATGTCATAAGTATAGGTGCTCTTTCCATGAAGTTGGAAATAATTTTGACTTAGGACAACTCTAGAAGTTGATTAAAATTGGGATGGAGGGAGCATTGGTTAATTATAAGACAAGTATGACTAATACATGTATACGGCTGTACCCTGTCATGATAATACCATGTTTGTGAATGCACCAATCGCTAGTGTAACTAGTAGTGGTAACAATTGAGCTGAAGGGCAAAGCAGAGGTAGGCATGTTTGTCACTGATTTGAACTGGAAGCAGAAGTTGGGGAACATCATGTGTTGAATTCTTAGAGGAAAAGAACAAGGTCCCCTATGTGGATCCATGGGGGCAGGCATAAAGGGAGGAACCAGCAAACCAAACCAACCCACCTGGAGAACGCCGTAGACGAGGAGGGTGCTCATGATGCCGAGGACAGCGAAGCCGCACCGTGCCATCCAGCGGCGGCGTTCGTCCTTGTCCTTATCCCTGTCCCTCTCCCTCTCCGCCGCCACCGGTAGCAGCCCCGGCGCCGCCGCGTCCGCCATGGCCCTTCCTCCCAACCCCCAACCCCACCGCGGCACCACTCTCCTCCGCCGCCCGCCGCCCTAACCAAACAAAACCCAAACCAAACAAAATGCCTCGATGGCGGCGCCGGCGCGTGGTCGGTGGTGGATGGGGGCGCACGCGCGGCGGGTGGGCCCGCGTGGCAGCGAGAGGGGTGGGGAAAGCACGAAGAAGTGGGGAGCGACCGGCCGGGGCGGCCGGCTGGCTGGCCACTTGCAGGTTTTTCCGGCGGAAAGGGCCGTACGGTCGCTCTTGCGGTTGCGGGGTCTGTACGGCCTGGCCCACCGGGCCCCGTGCGTGCGAGGCCGTTGTCGTCGCCGTGCACGAGCAGGCGTGAGATTAGATTACACAAGGCTAGTTGTCAAATTAATTATCTTTTACCAGTAGTAGTATACTGTACTCCATCTCCAACCTAGTCACCTAGAAAATGGCCTAGAAAATGGCATATGTATGCTGCACGCCAAAAGAGATCTGCATAGTATGTTTCACGTAGTGTATTTGAGGTTGACAAGGTTTGCCAGTATCCCTCTAGTTCTTGTTGTTGTTTATTTGTGATTGTATTCTCATCTTATAGCGAGTGGAATACGCGAATGACATGAGTTTGTAGTGGGTTTTCTTTTTTCATTTCTTTTTGTAATAATTGACCTAATTCTATCATTTGGTAGATGAAGTCGGGTATGAATACGATCCCTTATCTAAAAAGGTTTGACCAAAGATTTGGCGGTAGAAGGATTTATTTGAATCAAATCAAAAGTTTAATAAAAATATATGATCCTTGGGTCAAATCTCAGCCACATTAAAATTCCGTTTTGTCAACACGTATGCTTTGTCGACAAAGGTTAGTTCGACATAAAATAAAAAAATCTACTCGAAACCAAGTCTTATATCAGTTCTTTTGGTCTCGCACAATATGCCCACAAACACTTCCCTCAAAAAAAAATATATTCCCACCAACACGATGGTCACTGCCATTGCGACGGTCAACATCCACCTTAGTCCTCACCTTGGTAGGTCAAAACATTTGAGAAGGTCCGTACCTTCCAGTATAGATGATCGAAATGGTTAGGTCAAATGGGTGTTACGAGGCATACCGGTTAAAGGCGAGCGCAGATCAAACACAACATGGCCTGAAGTAATTCAAGCCTTTTCTATGCATGTATGGCTCGATGACTAGAGACATGTTTGAGCCAAGACACGCGATCCCCCATTCCCCGGTGCGCCACCCCGCCGCGGGTGCGCTCCTGCCCCAAAAATCGCTCGCTGCTGCTTTCCTACCCACCGCCGCGCCCTCCCGCTGGCGCCCAAGCTGAGGGCGGAGAGAGCCATGGAGAAACGACTCTCACAGAGAGAGCGACAAAACCGGGGTTGTCTTACGCGGATTTTGACGGATGGAGCCAACCCACATCTACCCCCTGAATATTTCACCACGAAGTTGGCTCCGTCCCCTTTCACTCCCCCCATCAACACCTAAAAGCGGTTTGATCCACCCAGGCTGGACTCACCCTCCAACAAAACATACGGTTAGTTATCTAGTCCATGACTAATAGATGTACAATAACGTTGAGTGGGGAGACAACGCTTATTGTAAAAACATCTCCTTCCAAAACAAATTCTTATGTTTAAATACAAAGATGTGTAAACCTTTTGCTTATTCAAGAAAAAAAAAAGAGCAGAATCAAGTGATGCCAACCTGGATACGCACGAAGGTGTGGAAATGAGCATGCATGTATACGCAAAGAGCTATTGTATGATCGAGGCGGTTGAACCCATGGCAAACAAAACTGGGCATGATTGTCTATGTCGTCGTCCGCGTCAACAGCACACACTACACATATATGTTGGCCTCCATAGGCATACACATGCATGATACATGATGTTGCCAAAATCTTAGAATAATAATATAGGTCTAACAGTTCAGAAATAAATTCAATAATAATATTGGTCTAACAGTTCGGAAATGAATTTAACAAAATGAGAAAAAAGGGGCAGAATACTAGTGAACCTAGCTTAGTGCTAGAAAATCATGACTTGATACAATGTAAACAAGCTAACTCGAGAGCGAGCATGGTTGCCTTCATCAGAGACGATCAAGCAACTAGAACGTTGTCTTGACGGCATGTAGAAGATCATCTCACAGGGACGGACATGGAGCCCCCCTAAGCCCCTCCTTAATTGTTTTTGTATAATTATATGTATTAGAAGGGGCTAAACTTAATTATACATTGTTCAGCCCACCCTAAAATTATTTCTGGCTTCGTCACACGTACGGGCGGGGTGGCTCAAGCGGCTCAGTATATAGTCATCGTCGGTTTTCCCACTTCTTCGTTCTTCGTCTCCAGGAAGACGTCGGAGAGCACCGTGTCGGAGCGCAGCGCCGCCTCGATAAGAGCTAACCTCTGGCGATCGACGGCAAGGCAACAAGAAAGAACAGTCTCAGTCAGTCAGTCAGTAGGGAATCAGGATCACCGGCAAGAAACGATGGGCGAAATAAATAGTAAGTTGTTTGCAGTTGCAGGGTTAGCACGTGCCGACGAACGAACCTCAACCGTGCCGACGGAAACGATCTTCTCGGCGAGGTCGACGTCTTGTCGGCTCTGAACCTGTTGATGAGCGTGAAACTCGAGGTCATGGGCGTCACCTCCAGCCCGTCGGTCACCATGTAGGTGACGAGCCCATTGACGTAGCCACCGCCGCCGTCGTTTTGCGCCGCCGACGGCGGCACTACTAGGGCCACCTCCGAGGCCATTGCCTGCTTGCACTCGGGGCACTCGGCCTCGGCCTCCACGGCCACCGTCAGGCAGGTACCCAGGCAGACGTACATCTTGTTGAACCTGGCCAGCAGTTCGCGGCGGCCATCGGCGCCGTGCAGCAGCACCTTGGGCTCAAGCAGGTCGCGCTTGTCGGCGCTGGGGAGGAGGTAGGCGGCGTCCATGTCGTCAACGCTCTTGTACAGGCGGCCGGCGCTGCCAAGCGTCTGAATGGCGCCCACGGAGACGGGGGCCGCCACTTGGCTGACGGGGAGATTCAGGATACCGAAAACAAAATCAACGAAGTCGTTGCCGGCCTCCACGAACAGCACCTTGTTCGCCTTCTTGTCCACGAGGAGCTTCAGCGTCACCTCGGAAGATGCCATTGCCATTGTTGTCTAGCTGCTGGTGTCGTGCTGCTGCTGCTTGCGTTTCTGTGTGGGTTCCGAGCTGGGATGGGGGCTTCGTCCTCGCCTCTGCTTTTTTATAGAGCAATAGGAAGCATGAGGTGAGCTGGAGGAGACGGAGAGGTTTCAGTTCTCGGAAGTTGGATCGTCGTCAAGGTTGAAGATGGATGGCCTCCATGGCTCTGTTTTTGAGTGAGAAATGAATACTGTGTTGTTGGCAGATGTGGCATGCAGCCGTTTATCTTCAACACGCTTGTATCGGGAAGAAGCACGGCAGTTAAGTAGCACTAGTAAATTTTTCTCCAACGGGTTTGACTGAAATTGACAGTTTTTTTTTTCTCTGTTCATGCAAGATGTAAGTTTTGTCGTCACTGCTTGTGACTATAGCAAAGTATCTGTTGTGAGGTACTAATCTTGATTGTCTAAGATTGTTGCCCAAGAATTCAGACACCTAAATTACAGCAAAACTCCACATCACCAGCAAAGAGAATCTATGAACTGATGGAACGCATCTCGCCTGAATTTGCTGCTGAAATTTCCATTTATTTGTCACGCACAACGTACGAGTCTGCAGCAAGAACACTAGTGTCAACTGAGCTAGAGACACACAGCGCAAACGTTCAGCGGAAAAAGACAGACGACACGTCCAGCTGACAGCAAAAACACTGAAGATGAAACACGACACCCTTCAACGGCCGGCGCAAAACCAAGGGGAGCTTCCGGGCGACGCCATATTGGCATGGATCAGCCAACGCCGGCCTTCACTTCTTCCTCGCCAGGAACACGTCGGAGAGCACCGTGTCGGAGCTCATCGCCGCCCGCAGCAGACCCAGCCCCTGCATGCCGCCGGACACGTAGACGATCACAAGTTCAGGATCATGTAGCGTGACATGATCGAAAATTCACAATGCAGACAAGAGGACGACGCAATACATACAATCCACGAACACAAACCTCATCCATGCCGACGTTGACATACTTCTCCAGCAAGCTCGACGTCCTTGCCAGAGCTAAACTTATTGATGAGCGTAATGCTCGAGATCGCCGACATGGGCGTCACCTCGAGCCCATCAGTGACCATGTACGTCACCAGCCCCTTCACATACCCGCCGCCGCGCTCCTCCTCGTCATCCACCACGCCTTTCCCTGCAGCGCCCTTCCCACCGGCCCTCGGCGCGGCGCCGGACGGCATGACGAAGGTCATCTCGGTGGCCATGGGCAGCTTGCACTTGGGGCACGCGGCGTCACGCTCCATGGTGACCGTGACGCAGTTCCCGGCGGTGGCGCACGCGTACATCTTGAACTTGGGCAGTCGTGGCGGCTGCCGCTCCCGCTCCTCGTCGTCGTCCACCTCGCCTCCGTCGCCGTTGGCGCCGGCGCCGGTGGTGTTTGGGCGAGGTGATGGCAGGAGCAGCAACTGGTGGCGGGCGTCTGGGTGTAGCACACCGGGCTGGAGGAGCTCCGACTTGTCGGCGCCTGGGAGGAGGTAGGAGGAGCCCATGTGGTCCACGCTCTGGTACAGTCGGCCCACGCTGCCGTGCATGGTGCCGGCGGAGACGAGCTTCGCCACGGCGCCGATGGGCAGGGTGAGGAGGCTGAACACGAAGTCCACGAAGTCGTTGCCGGCCTCGGCGAACAGGACGCGCTTCGACTTGGTCTCCACCAGCAGCTTCAGCGAGATCTTGCTGGGAGCCATGGTGACGGATGGATCGATGGATCAGAACGACGATGCTGGTTTTGTTTTGGAAGGAGGAACGCACGGTGCTCTTATATACGAACGAGAACATGGTCAGGGAGATGGAGAGGTTTTGCAGCTTAATTTCCATCAGTTTCGCAAAACTTGAATCGTCGTTTGCGTTGTTGAAACTGCAGTCGTCTCTTTGCCTGCTGGATGCGATGCAACTCACTTTTCTTTAGAAGCAGAACAGTCTCTTTGCCTTGTGGATGCGCGATGCAACTTCTAATCTAATGTATTAACTTCTCCAGTTCAAATTAGAACTGAAAGGCCACAAGTCTCACTGAGCGAGGAGTTTTACGGTATTGTTTCTAAAATCAACATGTCATATAAATTAATTGTTATTTTCATACAAAATTTTACAGAATGAGTTCGAATCTCAAATTTTATGACAATGCACGTCTATAGATGCACTATTGGTTTGCATAATTTTAATTTTTTGAAAGATCCTAAGTATAATTTTAATGGGGTTTTCATGGATTGCACCGATTTTTTTTTGCGGATTGTTTAATCAACCTGATGTGATCCCTCCCTTTTCTTGTTGTCGCAAGGCCCAAAACGAAACAAGATTATTAAGGAGGAAGCTGAAGTAACTGTGTCGTTGAATACTAGCAAACATCCTCGTGGAAAATTTTTGGAAGAGATTTGCGGAGTACTACTATGCAAACAGGACATGAGATCAGTTCGCGCTGATTACTGTTTGATGCACATATGACTAATTATTTTAGGTGAAACTAAAGAAGTTTGTGGAATTGTGGATGCTACGCCTAGATTTTGCGTAGGAATGAAAGTGGACGCACTTTTTAAGGGTATGGTATCGTTATGCTATTTTTTATGCACCTTATCTTTTGTTCTGACATCTACTTCATTATAAAGTGTTCCCGTAACTCATTGTTTTTAGAAAGATGCAAAGTTAACTTTCGTGTAGTATAATACTTGGTGAAACTAATCTTGTCAACACAATTTCTTAGAAAATTGCAAACATAAACTCATAACTTCTGTGCTTAATATTATGCAGAAACAAAACTTATCCCCGGCGTTTTGTTTTATGGCAACTTTTTCATAGTTTTTATGTAATTTTATAGACAATTTGGTTTGTTGCAAAAAGTGCTCTGATTAGACTCATTTTACTTTTCAAATGAAAATGAGTGGATTTGGAATGACTTTTGACTTCGGCTGGGCTCTTTAAACTCAGCATGAAGTTGGGTCTTAAACAACTATAGGAGACTATGATAAATATGATATTATGCCATTTTCCAATAAAGAAAAACTCAAAATAAATTACGGTTAGCTCCATATATCCAGCCCTATGCGTAACCTTCATACCCCAAAATTCATTCATAATAACTAATAGGGGATACACCTATTATGATTTTCCCCAAAATTTGTTACAAAATATAAATTTAAATAACTTAAAATTATACATATAAGTTTTCATTGTCTAGCAATTTTATTTACATAAGTTATTTCATACACAAACAACATATAATCATCACGAACCGGGATAGATTTCGGCGATTCCAGACACGTCGGCCGAAGAAGACGGTGGTGACGGGCGGCGGTTGAGGCGGAGAGGGAGGGGGGGGAGGCTCGGGCGGTGGCACGGCGGTGGAGGGGATGGATGGGCGGCTCTTATGCGGCGGCGGCGGCGCAGGAGCTGGAGGCGTGGAAGCTGAAAACGCGGAATATTTTTATTTCTTGCTTGCCCCAAAAGAGATTATATGCTCCCTGTTTATATGGTCCTCCTATGGGACTTGTAATCCAAGCAATCTCTAATAGGAGTTTCCTTATAATACAGAACCTCCCTTACAAGCAATCCTAATTTATTTCCTAATGAGAAATTTTCTTATAGATTGGATAATCTCTCTCACACCAAAAGTCCTAAGATAATCCTATTCCAAACCGACTAGACTCTTTCCAAACTAGTCCTCATGATAGAGTCGCGAAGAATGCCTGGCAGCTTCACCGTCTCCCAAGAAACGGGGGTGCTTTCAGTAGTAGGTGAGTGGCACATGTACCTTGCCAGGCGTGGATGTGCCCGCAGAAGACGTGGGCGGATCGGGGCCGTTGGCGTGTTCGAGAGGCGGAGCAGACGACCGCATGTGAGGTCGCTAGGGGTCTTGATGGGCGCCCAGCTCGAGGGGTTGGCGTGTCCACTCCCTCCACGCTAACGCCATCAACGAGAAGGAACTCCTGGCCGTTGTCGTCGAACAAAAACCGTGACGTCGTCCGGCTTGACATCGGGCGCGCCAACATGAGCAGGATGCTTTTTCGGGAAAGCTTCGCTGCTCAAGGGGCGGGGGGCAGTGTCGGATCATGAAATCCCACTACAACGCCATGCGGTGGAACTCCGTCGTCGTAGAGCACACTCGGAGGAGCTCGGAGGTCTGCCGGGATGTAGTAGTGGTGGAAGTACCGGACGATGCCGTTGTGCATGGTCCACTCCGGCGGTGGCATGCGTGGCGACGGCACTTGCAATGATGGCGAGCTATGAGTTCGTCGATGTGGCAAGGGTGAGCTCGGTGCGGAGGTCGAAGTCCGTCTGGCTGGTCGGGGACGTCCATCGCCCACACCGGGGCGCGCTCCTACGGCCGCTTTGCGCCCGGGGACACGTCAATGTCGTTGCGGTCGTAGCCGAAGTTGTGAAGCGGGGGTGCCACCGGCTCCTTGTCGTGGCAGTTGTCATGGCGGCGTGAGAGGGAGATGGCCACCTACATCATGCGAGGCTCATCCCACGCGAGGGACTGGCGAAGGGTGCCGCGGAGCCCGGCCGATGAAGAGGGAGACCCGCTAGAGCTCGCTCTCAAGGTCCATGCGTGTGGCATAGGCCTCGGCGTCGTGTAGTCCTCCACGCGCTATCTTGTCTTTGGTGGCGCGAACTTCGCTCGTAGTGGTGTTGGTGATCGACGGTCGAAGTTGCGCTTGAGGTAGCACGAAGACGCCCCATTGGACCAATGGCCACTTCGAGGACATCTTATTTGGAATCGAGAGAGCAGCATGACTGTCAGGTGGAAGGCAACATACCGCGTGCGTAGAGGTCGGGGTTGATCTCGGCTTCATTTGGAAGAGGAGCTTGAGCTTGTGGAGCCGAGGTAGGGGTCGTTGCTTCCGTCGAATGGGGGCATCTCCAATCGCACCGCGTAGAGAGGGGTAGGTGGACCGACGCGATCGGGGGCGGGCGCCGGTGGCGCTGGCGGAGGGCACCGCGGTCGGCGCCGCTGAGCGGGCGCCCGCGAGGTGGTGCTCATTTGGAGGGGCGCTGTGGTAGGCGGTGGGAGTGCCAACCACGATCGTTGGCGTCGATGGAGCGGAAGGAGCGATGGTGATGCATCGTCGTCGTCGGCTATGTCGTTGTTGTCGCTGCTCTCCTCCGGGTTGGCGATGGAGATCTCGTCGTCGGCGTCGCGGCGCCCTGGGGTCGGGGCGGCCCTAGGGGCGCCTCGTGGCCGCGCGGGGGTGCCGGCTGTGCCGTTCTCCAACGTCGTCGAGTGCGGCGGCGTATGATGAGGCGGGACAACAGTAGGGGTGCTCAAGGAGGCTGAGGCGAGCCTCGATCCTGTCAAAAGCGGCGTTCCATCTTAGCGCAGCCGTCGTCGACGATGTCCTTGAGGGCCTTGATGAACGCTTTTGTCTCTCGAAGCCATGGTGGTGGTGGGTGGATCGAAGTGGCCTCGGATACCGGTTGTCGAACCGGGATAGATTCCGCGATTCCGACATGTCGCGCGAAGAAGACAGTGGTGACGGCGGTGAGGGAGGTGGCAGCGGTTGAGGCGGAGAGAGAGAGAGGGCAGGGGAGGCTCGGGCGGTGGCGCGACGGGGGAGGGGATGGCGCCGACGGCGGTGGTGGGTGGCGCCTGGCGCGGCGTGTGCGTGGCGGCGCAGGAGCTGGAGGCGTGGAAGCTGAAAACCCGGAATATTTTTATTTCTTGCTTGCCCCAAAAGAGATTCCATGCTCCCTATTTATATGACCCTCCTATGTGACTTGTAATGCAAACAATCTCTAATAGGAGTTTCCTTATAATCTGGAACCTCCCTTACAAGCAATCCTAATTTATTTCCTAATGAGAAATTTCCTTATAGATTGGAGAATATCCATCACACCAAAAGTTCTAAAATAATCCTATTCCAAACCGACTAGACTCTTTCCAAACTGGACTCGACTTCGACTCTGAAGCAAACTCGGTGATGACGTGGCGATGATGACAGCCGGCGGCGCCCTCGGCGTGCGTGCACGCCCTCCTCCTGGGCCGGCCATCGCTTGTTGGGCCTCCTAGCCCTCTCATGACTGGCCCAATCCCGTTCATGACATAATCTAATTGTTCAAAGTAAAAATAATAGAAAATTAAAAAAGGAAATTAAAAAATGAACTCGTTTACTCCAAATCAAGTCGTCCTATGATCTCGCGGTGTTGGGGAGGACGACTTGGCCTTTTATATATCCGCGAGAAGATCTCTCTAGTCTCGTGTGGAGGCAGGCAATCGAGTTGCGATTTGCTCGGATCTGATCTCGTAATGGCCGGTGATGGGGCGGCCCACGGCGAGGTAGTGTCGTCTGTTCGGCTGCAACCTTGTTCCTGTGCGGCGGCGGCGGCCGGTGTCGCTGTGGGGGAGGCCAGATGCTGAATGCCGACGGGTCGTCGTCGGCCATGCCGACCGGTGAGGATGGGCGGAAGGCGGCCGTTGTTTCCCAGGCCAAGAAGCCTTCTGATTCGATGGCCGTCAATGACGACGACAATTGGATCTATATAGAGCAGGGTGAGAAGAGCAACCTCGTCGTCGACGACGTCGTCATCGATAACAAGGATCCGGAGTTGCTCGAGCACCACCCGTCGGGGCTGGACGAGAACGGCGACCTCGCCATGGATAAGGAGTTGCTGGACATCATACTTGATATACCTAACCCACTCGATATAGATAACTTGTTGAGGGATGATGATAGGTATTGGTGGGATGTCTACATGGACATGGACGATGACGATGAGAGTGAGGAGGAATGGAGGAGGTTTGTTCAGAAGCCCGACACCAATTCAATTGAGAGATGACGAGATGATGGGATGATGGATGTCGATCAAATAGTAATTCTTTTTTTTTTTCATCCACGTTATCTAGTATCACTATTCTATTCTAGTTATATAGTATCAATCTGTGCTATTCATCTATGCTATGTTGGTAGCTAAGTCTGATCTAAGAGTGTTTGGCTAAGTTAGTTATCAGTCCATCGGTGCTGCAGTTAATTTATCAACCATGCCATTGTGTTTCTTTATCTTTCTTTTTAGTTATTACAAAAATGTATATATGTGTCTACATTGACTGGTTGAGTACCATCTAGACTTCTAGTATAATCCACTTGTATGCCTTTGCAATATAATGTTATTGTCTTTGTATCTTTGTGGGTTCAGTAATTCAGTTTTGGCAGCTACATAATGCTTTGATGTGCCTGAATCTGCTGCTAGTTAATCCAAGGGGGTTGGCTCGGATAGTTAAATTCCTACTTTGTTGTTGTGGCAAGTGCTTTTGCTAACATCACATTTATTTTCATTAGAGACCTACAATGTTACTACTGATTAGTTGCATTCTTGTTGGATTTGAGTTTATTACTACTGCATCCATTCCATTTTTTAGATAGTACCGTGAGGCATGTTTTTTTCGAAAAAAGGGGACGCTACTAAAACGGCGGTGGTCCGTAGCGGTTTTCATGAGCGCCACTCGCTCCTTTCTCACATTATCTAAGAAAGGCGGATCTATTCTCGATTTGAACATCCAAATCTATTCTCGATTTGAACATCCAATCCCCTGTCCATGACCTGTTACGGAAAAGAGATAGGAAAAACACCTATAAATCACCTAAATCATGGGGAGAGAGAGAAAGCGCTTAAAAGCATATAAATCATGAAAAAAAATACATAAATCACCTAAATCATGGAAAAAGGAGAGGAAAACCACCTAAATCATAGAAAAGCACCTAAGTCACCTAAAAGACAGAGGAAAAGCACATAAACTTGGACCTAGATATGTTTTTCTCACTCTCACATTTGGATCTAGATCCAAAAACCACCTAAATCATGGAAAAAAGAGAGGGATTAGGGTAGGAGAGTAAGTATCAACCTTTTGCGGTGTTGTCTTTCAACCAATTCAAGGGCAAAAGCTTCCTTCCCTAAGAAATGGCCAATTTTTAGAGTTTTGGAACTCAAAACCTTAAAAAATGGAGGAGCCACGGGAAGAAGAGGACGGGTGACTGCATTTATAGCCCGGACTTAACCATAGTGGTTAATTTACAAAAACCAACATAGTTAATATAAGCTGTGGCGGTTAAATTACAACCAATGCCATGGTCAATATTAACTGTGGCGGTTAAGTTATAACCAGTGCCACGGTCAATCCATTAATTGTGGCGGTTTTGAAGCACGACCGCTACGGTATTCAATAACCATGGTGGTTATTTTACAAAAACTACCACAGTTAACATATTAACCGTGCCAGTTTTCTCCCTGGCTGGCTTGGCTGGCCTCCATTAACCGTGACATTAAAAAAAAAAAAAAACCCGCCATGGTTAATAAAACGTAAGTGTCTTACAAAAGATTTTGTGTAGTAGTGGGATTAGAGTTTGAAAGAGTATAAGGACTTATCTCTACAACATAAAAAGAACAAAAGGAAGACCACTTTTTAGTGCGACTTTTGCCTTGACTACGCCCATCCGCCACCCTATGCGACCAGTGAGAAAAAGAAACAATCATGTGACCTGGAGCGCCAAAAGGAAACAAACGGCCTCCTGCGATCCCTCTCCTTCACCTTTCCTTTTGCGACATCATAGACGCGCTCCTTCAATCGCACTCTCCTTCCTAGCATGCGTGTCTCTATTTTTAGGAAAGACAAATGCCTCCTAAAGACAAATGTTTGTAATTTTTCTTTCCACATGCAATCCATCTATATAGGAAACATGCACCCAAGCGCATAATTGATTGTTAATTTAAATAATTAATTCATCAAGGACAACAAATTAAGAAGTTGCAGGTAATTTTCTAATTTGTTCGAAATTCATTACTGTGATAGGGTTCTAATTTTCTAATTTAATATATCTTTTGAGCAAAGAAACATTTGTCAGGTGCTCCAAAAAGGAAAAAAACAAGATCAATCCATAGAATCGTAAAGGGATGCTATACATAATTTTGTTCCAACTAGAAAATTAGATTGCCAGGCGTGAAGGAATATATACTCTATTTAATTATTCTTAGTAATATTATATGCAATTTGTTCATGATTCAGATTCTGTGTTTTTTGAGCTTCCTAATGTTTTCCCTCATATACATAGATGGTACGGTTGTGGTATAGGTGTGTAATCTCATAGGTGTGTGATCTCTCCTCTCTCACAGATATAACGAATCAGATTAAGACCGCATCTTCATGCGACTAGATTTTTAGGTCGTTGCCGCGTGCGACACCATGCCTCCGTGATCCCCAGCCTTCCCACAGTGCGACCATTGTGTTTTTCTTCCAAAATAAAGCCACTAATCCACGAGATCCCCCCCCCCACCCACCCACCCTGATCCCCTCGCTGAATGCCACTCCTTTGCAGAAAGAAAACAACGCGATCAATCATTATGGTTTGACTGTTAATTTCACAAAACTTGTGTGTTTGGATTAAATGCTACATTAATATTATTGTTTAATTTTACATTATTGTTACCTTACCATGTGATCCATGTATTTTTATATAAAATTTACTTATCCCCTAGCACGCACGGGCACGATGCTAGTAAGTAATCTAAGAATTAACACAACAGTCTCAAACACACACCGAGTAGCAAGACGGAAAGAAGAAAAAAAAAAATATACAAAGGACCCACAACCACAACACCTATGATAAAAAAAGGTTGCGTATCAGGTGAAAACTAAGGGTCTCATGTGCAATCTTGGAAACTCTCAATCAAGTGAAGATGAGCATCCGATGGCTATGGACAGAGGTGGCATGGTTTTCTTTTACACTTAAACAGCCACACTTGTTCGGTGGTATATTTTTGCAAATCCCCGGCGCCCTGCCATCCCTCGTAGCTGTTTGGACGGGCACCGAACGCGCCGCTGCTGCTGATCACCACTCGAGCTGGTTGGTGCATTTTTCATGTCTTGCTGTTGTTGGCTGCCGCTCGACCATAAAGGGGCTGCAATTGCAATTTCCAAAGCAAAGCATGCAAGGAAGAGACCCGAACAACAATTGCATACGTGTTTGCATTGCGTCACATGATCTGCATTCTGCTGCTCTCATTGTCATCGGGTCAATTGAGGCTTTAACCACCGTGGGGGCACAAGCCCCCCTCCCCATGTTGGTAGATGTATCGTTTTCTACTAGCTGGTAGCGGAGGATCGACGACACGAGATTTCCCATAGAGTAGCCGATGGCCCACGACGTGTATCCCTTAAGCTCAATGACCTCGTAGGCGTTGTCGACGACGGCATGGCGGATGCCTCCAGCGCCTCTTCGCTGAAGCCGCCGAGACAAATTAATTGAAGAGAAAAATACTTTGGATCTAACTTAAGCAGCAGAATTTATTAAGAGACATAAATAGTAATACTATTTATCATATATTTAGTCAACTTAAGCTAGATCGCCCTCTTAATGGCGGCTCCACGGTTTGTATTGTGAATCCTCCCGAACAATGGGCCACACCCTATTGACCCACATGCTCTTCCCTGTCGTCGACTCGAGGTAAAAGTGATATCCACACACATGGGGTCTATGGGTGTGGGTTAAACTGGGTGAACCTATTATTTAGGTACCTTTGTCACGCCAATCCTCTACGAGAGCTCCATGAGCCGGTGGTGGAGCTCTATCATCTCCAAGAGTTTGGCAAATAGGTTTGGCATTTTAGTTTTTTTTTTTTGAAAAATTCTAGAAACATGCCTCCAACAGTTTGACATCGAGTTGGCATATTTTGCCAAGGTTTCAAACTCTCTATATTTAATCTGAAAAAAATATATTTTTATTTTATGAAGTGAATTATGTCAAACTCTCGGAGATGAACTCTTTTTTCCTCTCTATATTTTTTGGGGAGTTGGCATGATTTCAAAACCAAAATTTACCAAATTGTTAAAGATGCTCTAAGTTACTAGGCTAAATATGATAGGTCCACATCAGCATGAAAGATGTCATGTTGTCTTGTACTCCCTGTGTTCCATTAAAGTATTGTTTTTACTTTTAGATGTCTTGTTCGATCCTTTGTTTTATTCAATTTTTATATTAATAATAAAATAAATAAATAATTATTAAAATATCTCTGATAAAATAAATCATAATAAAATAAACAATATTTATAAAATAAATAAATAAGATAAACAGTCAAGCAAAAAGTCTAAAAGTAAAAAACGACACTCTTAATAGGGCAGAGGGAGTAGAGCGATCTGAGCTTTAAGACCATCAAAGTTAGTGCTAAGACCTGGGAGGGACATAGAAATGACACCATATCCCAAGTTTAGAGACCACCGCTATTTGGATTTTATAGTCCATTGTAACTCTCATGTGCTGCTCAAAAATCATTAGCTTTTCTTATGTGACCATGCCTCAATGTATGGCTTCATCAGCTTTTATTTTCATAAAACAAAAAACTAGCGTTATGTCTTCTTTTTCTTCTCGTCAACGTCATCATGCTCAGCACAATGACTCGCAGTAATGTTGAGAAGATGGAAAGCTCACCTTAATTTCTCCACACATCGTCTTAATTGATTTCTTCACCATAAAGAAGCCAAGGAGACTGACTCCTGCAACGGCATGCAACTCGATCCCCACAAGCTCAAACGATTCATCTTCATCGGTTCCCTTCCCACACGGCTATAAAGCCAAACGCACGCACTCGACGTACGCCACCACACCGTCTCGTCGTCTCCACCATCACCCCGATCGATTCCCGAGACCGATCGACCCAACCAAGCCAACCATGGGCTCCTCCAGCAAGATCTCGCTGAAGCTCCTGGTCGACAACAAGGCTAAGAAGGTGCTGTTCGCAGAAGCTGGCAAGGAGTTCGTGGACTTCATCTTCAGTCTCCTCACCCTCCCATCGGCGCCGTCGCCAAGCTCGTCTCCGCGGGCACCATGCACGGCAGCGTAGGCCGCCTGTACGAGAGCGTCGACCGCATGGGGTCCTCCTACCTGCAACCAGGCACGGACCGCTCCGACCTGCTTCAGCCCAAGGTTCTCCACCCGGACTCCCGCGAGCTCCTCCTCCTCCGCGGAAGCCACGGCGGTGACGGTAACGGTGACGGTGAGTCCCCGCTCGGCAGGTTCCGCCTCTACACCTGCGCTGGGTACTGCGCCACCGCCGCTGCCGAGGCAAACGTTACGTGCCCGCAGTGTAAGCTGGCCATGGCCACCGAGGTTGCTTTCGTTCTGCCGTACGCCGCCGCCGCCGCTTCTTCGTCGGCTGCGGGCGGCGATGACGGCGGAGCTGGAGGGTACGTCAAGGGGGTTGTTACGTACATGGTTACCGATGGGCTCGAGGTCACCCCAATGTCGGCGATTTCTAGTATCACGCTGATTAATAAGTTTACTGTTGGCAAGGACGTCGAGCTCGCTGAGAAGTTCGTCACCGTCGGCACCGACGAGGTTCGTTCTCGGATTGGATTGTTGCCTGTGTGTCTGAATTTTAATGAACTAACTTATATGTTTTTGGAATTCGGTGTGACTCAGGGGCTGGCGCTTCTCAAGGCCGTGCTGCGTTCGGACACCGTGCTCTCGGATGTCTTCCTGACGAGGAAGAAGTGATCGATCGACGATGGATTAACTGCCGATGCTTCTCGTCTTGCTGGGAGACTTCGAATCGAAGCTTATTAGTGCTGCTGCTTCAGTTTCCTGAATTACCATGCTGCTTGTTATCGTGTTTCAGTTTCGGTCCTTACTGCGTCTGTCAATTTCAGTTTGGTCATGCTTATGCTCGTATGAAGCTTGTTTTGATTCAGTACTAGCGACTTCCACTTTGATCTGAACCTTAATTTGGCATGGTATTTTACGCGAAACGAAAATTTTCAGTATGCATTATATGCTTTGTTTCAAATGAAAAGAAAATTCAGGAACGCTTTCTGTTAGACGAATGCAGTCTCCAATGTTTCCTTAAAAGGGGTGCTGTGTACGCCTGTATCTCCTCAGATAAGCTCAGAGTTCTGACAAGAAAACTCTGCTAAATCAAATGTAAACTTGTTTGCAGTTGATATAATCACATTGCCTAGGAGAAACACTCTCCAAATCTCTCTTTTGTCGGTTATTTACAATGCATTGGAAAAACAGATCATTTGCCATTGCATTGCAGAACTACCCAAGGAATAGTTTCCTTTTATCAAAAGTACAGAAAACATCAGCTGCCATTTCACATAGCTTAGATTCTTTTGTCAACCGAGAAACTGTACTTTTACAGAACACAACAGGCTGTCAAAACACAACAGCAGGTGAATTTCGTTGCGAGGAAGATGCATTTCTCAGCCAATATTTTCTGTCGAAACCTTATGCTATGTACGCACAAAAAATATTCAATATGCATTATATTTCTTAATTCATAGCGATCTGTTTGTTTTCTTTGATTCCAGTTGACTGAAGTAATAAACAATGTAATGCTTACTGAATATTCTATGGGGGTAGTGTACGCCTGTGCTTTTGAGCTACTATTACGAATGGACTATGAACTACTCTGCTAAATCAAAACAACATTACTTGCAGGAGAATATAAAATCACCTTGACTGTAAGAAAAGACTCATCCAACTTCCCTTTCAAAAGAATACTCTCCAACAATGCAATGCAGATAACAGATCATATGCAGAATCACAGTAATAAATATATAGGATCTCATATCATAAGCCATTGCATATATCTTACCTAAAAGAATCATGTTAATTTGTACCAGCAGGTTATACAACTATACATAGGAAAAAAAATATTTACTGAAAACACTAGAATAAAGCTGTTCGTCTAAAGTACTGAAAACCATCAGTTGGCAGGTGCTATTTCTCTATTTCGCCAAGGTTATTATCTGTCATACTCTGTAGAATTGTAGCATTTACACCTCACTTGATACAGGTTAACATATCATCAGCAGAAGAATCACATTGTGAGGAGCCAACATTCTCTGTCAAAGCCATGTACTGCCGGTTCGATGCATATGTTCAGTAATTAGTTTCAGTAAGATGTCCAGCCAGATCGTTGTCAAAACCGCATTAAAACTAACACCATCCTGGTTTCAGGACAAAATTGGCTCCCATGTGTAGAACTGAGGTCAGAACATCTATTGGAAGTTACTCCATGTGAGATAGCTGAGCTACTCTTCTGCTCTTATTAATTCAAGCGCTCCAAGAGATCTGAAAATAGATCGTGTCCTTGGGATGTCACCTTTGTTAGAGATCGTTGTCCTCTGTTCATTTTTCAGAGATCTTGCTGCTATCGAAAACTCTTGGAGCATGCAAATCTGGGTACCGCAAATCGTTGTCCGCTGAAATCATTGAGAAAACATCAGCATTCGTTACGGCTTCTGAAAGACTGAAAACAACTCTTTGCACAATCTCTATCAAGTGCTTAAAAGAACAACGACAGATGAAGATTATGAATCACTTGCACTTAACAGTAAGCATTTAGTAATGACAGCTGCAGCTTATGAAACATTAGCACAAAAATGTAGGACTGCGAGTTAGCACAATCTTTTGCCATGTGACCCTGATCTGATCTCAGAATTCTGAGCTGAAGTGAATCTCTGAACCTCACCTGGTGTGCCGTGGTTGATGATGACGATGTCGATGCGGTCGTTGCCGACGGGCAGGTCGACGAGCAGCGGGCTGAGGTGTGCGTGTCGTCCGGCGCGGACGCAGAGCGTGGTGCGGGTCACGTCCTGCTGGCGCCGAGGCGGCACGCCAGCGTGAGGCGCAGCTGCATCAGGTTGTGCGTGTTGAGCTGCATCGTCCTCCACGCCGCCTCGTTCACGCTCCCGTCCGTCTCGCCGCGCACGTACCGGATCTGCCGCGCCACCTCGCTCTCCGTCACCGGCCGCCGCCGCGCATGCGTCAGCTGATCATCCATCGCAGACACACGATCATCCTCCGACTCCGATCGAGAAAGGAAACAATCGAACGAACGAACGGACGTACCTGGTAGGTGGGATCAAGAATGCAGGGTCGACTCATCCGGATGGGCACGTTCTCGATGTCCCACTGCATCATGGAGCTGCCATTATCGCCGGCGGAGGTGACGGCCCTTCGCCACCGGAGGTACCGTCCATTGGCGCGGAGGTACCTTCCGGTACCGCTACGGATGACGAAGGTAGTCCGTCTCGGGATGGCCTGCCACAGCATCCCGGGCGTCGGCGGCGCGTCGCCGAGCGCGTCCTGCCCGGTGACCACGCCGTGGGAAGGGCCCGTGCCGGCCTGCACGCTGGTGGCCAGGAGGTACCGGCCGTAGGCGCCGCGGAGGAGCACGTAGGGCCCGTCGCCGTCGGGACCCGCCGCGTGGTCCACCGCCCACACCGCGTTGTGCACGCCGCGCTGCGACGTCAGGCACACGCTCGAACCGTCCGCGTCCGCCGCCAGGTACTTGCCCCGACGCGCGCAGCACCGCAGGCGCACGAACCGCACACCGTTGAACACGTCCATGGATCGCGACCGGCGGCGTTGGCGGCGACGGTGTGGCGATCGGGGCGGAGCCGGTGCTGGGGGGTGGCGCGAACTCGTCGGGCTCGTGTCGCGGGTTCCTGTCCCTCGCCACGCGGAGGCGGAGCAGGCAGGGGGACGCCCAGTTCGTTAGGGCCCACCGGCCCGGCTCCTATGGACCCACATGTCAGTCACCGTTACGCCACGTCAGAGTCCTCTGGCAGTTGGTCCGCACCGCAACGGGAAGGCGCGAGTGAGTATTTCAAGGCCAGGCCGGGCCGAGCGAGAGGTCCCCGGCTCGCTGACAGGTCATCATGACAGGGGCGTGGCTTCCTTCGGAGTTCGGACGCTTGGCCGCCGCCTGGTCTGGTCGCTGCACTTCCAGGTGTGACCATTAAAAGGAGATGAGTAAATGACCATTGTGTGAGTGTGGGTCATTGTGCTAAGATTGTTGCCCAGATGGGTACAATCTTGTGCTGATTCATCCACAAAGATGAGAAAAATGTGAACTTAAGCAGTTTCAGAAATAGTGATGAGTGATGCGATAGCAACAACAAAAGATCCACAACAACAATCAGGGTTCAATGTTAACTGTACCAATGGCATGGTACTCACTTTTCCAGCACATGACGCGAAAACAAAACACCTCTCGAGCACATGAAGGGAGAAAAATGCAGCAAGTTGCATACGTGAAGCATGCAGGTCAGCAGGTGGTTGTCTGGTGTCGAAAGGAAATCAATCAAAATTCAGAAAGAGAGCTCACTTGTAGTTGTAGGCATCAAACAGTACGCAATCTGAAATTTGGTACTGTAGCACTGAATTTGACTTTGTGACACTTCTCGTTTGTTTTATGGTAATTGGTGTCCTACCACAACCTACTTAAGCTTAAAAGATTAGCCTGCCATGAAAGTACATCCGGACTGTGTAATTAGTCATTTCGTTTACCTACATTTAAATCGTCATGCATGGAGCAAAAAATTGATGTGACATAGTTTGGAGTTCTAAATTCAGGGTACTGAACACATCGTAAGTACGATTCCACTAGGTAGTACTCCTTCCGTGCCACAAAACATGCAATTATTGGAAGCTTGTCGGACAAATTTTTTCAACTTTGATTACATTTGTAGAAATACGTGCAACATTTATATCTCAAAATAAATTTATTAAAAAACTAGATTTAAAGATCTTTCGATGATACTAATTACTTGATATAAATACTTATATATTTTAATATATAATTGTCGCCAGATTTGAAAATATTGACTTCTTGAGAAGCGAGAATTGTATATTTTTAAGGCGGGGAGGAAGTACACCGCAACACGGGGGCACATGCTAGTAGACCTTGTGTGCGAAAATAGCTCTCGCTCACACCGCACACACAATTCATTCATGGCTGCCGCCCTACCGGTCCCAAATAAAATGGGAGCCAACTTCATATTATGTACTGATGAGCTGCGTGCAACCGCCGTCCTTCAGTGGTGCCATCTCAGCTTTGGGCATACGGTAACACCAAAACGATCGGTTCGGTTCTTCGGTTCCACTTTGCAAATTCGGTTCCTCAAGAAAGTGGTACCGATCGGTTTCCAAAAATCTCGCATCGGGCGGTCGTATTGGTTCTTTCGGTTCGGTTCGGTATATACTAAAAGAACCGAACCAGCGTAAGAAGATTTAAAAATGGAAATCGCCCTCGTCGGGCTGGTTTCGCCGCCGCACGGTCACGTGCGTGGCCCGGCCCGCGACCGCGAGCACCGGGCGGAGCGGCGCTGGCTCGAGGCCGGGGAGTGAAAGCGGGCGCCTGAGGGCTCGCTGGGGTGGCGGGCGAGGGCGAGGCGGGGATGGGCGGCACGCGGCATTGGGGCGAGGGCGGGCGGGGGGTGGCACGCGGCAGACAGAGAGGGCGGCCGGCGGGAGACCGTGCTTCGGGCGCGAGGGCGACGCCCGTGAGTGCCGAGTGGAGTGGGGAGGGACCTAGGGTTTCCGCCGGTGGTGGACTGTTGTTGGGCTCGGTGGAGTCACGGACCTGTTTTCATCCAGTTCGGTTCTATTCGGTATTTTCGGTTTACCGAGGTACGAGACCGAAAGTAGCTCGGTAGACTTCGGTTACCACAAATCGGGAACCGAACAGGAACAAATTTTTTGGTTTTGGTTTATTTCAGTACGGTTCTCGATTTTTTTCGGTTTGTCGTGTCTAGAGCGAGCGCCATCTGTAAGTTGCAGTTAGGAGGAACCACCCGAATGTGATTCTCTGACGTCTAGGAGCAAGTCAATGGTGCTACAGTGATGGTGAGTTTAGATGATTGCTGGTCATCCGTTCCAAGATGGATAGCTCAGATCTCACGATACAGTGATGATGCGGCCGTACGTATTTTTTCTACCGTGCCAATGCTACAGTGTTGTATGTTAGGGGCACTGTTCACCCACTTACAAAATTGGTGGCTTTCCTTGACAATGCAGAGATTTTGGATTGCCCCTCCAACCTCCTTGACGACGTCTCCTGGACACGCTCAGCATGGCGGTGGTGCGGACGGCACGGTCTTGTAAAGGAATGGATAATGCCAATTGTTAGAGCTTGCCGGGATACACCAATCCCTAGGAGCGCCAACTCGTTGGCCACCAACGCACGATGAGAAGTTTTTGCGCTGCAACTGGCAGCTTTTTCAGACTCTATTTTCATGAATTGAAAGAAAGACTGGGCAAGATACATGGCGCGGCCATTGACACGACACGAGCAGACTCTCTACGACTGGCACAAGCTTTAGTCTAACACTTTTGGAGCGTCCTGAGCTGCTTAATGCGCGGGCTACGCCGCGGTGCTTGTTCAGTAGCGCCTTGGGGCACAGCACCAGCAATCCTCACTCCCTTGGCGTTCCCTTCCGTCAACCTGCGTCGATTCTTGAGTTCCTCCACCAAGGCGTGCAGGCACGAGGTGGCATCGTCATCGTGGCTCTTTCGCGTCAGGTTCTCGGCGACGTCGGCCGGCGCCATCTCCACCTCCCCGAGCAGCTTCTCGATGGTCTCGAACAGCTGGTGCGACTCCACGCGGAGGTACAGCTTGGCAAGGACCTTGAAGGCCTCGAAACCGCAGTAAGACATCTCGATGTGCTTGTCCATCCGGCCCCTCCGGATGAGCGCCGGGTCCAGCTTGTCGACGTGGTTGGTGGTGAAGACGATGATCCGCTCTTCACCGCAAGCCGACCACAGCCCATCGATGAAGTTGAGCAGGCCGGACAGCGTCACCTCGCTGCGGCGCCGGCTGCTCTTTTTCTCTTGTGTCTCATCGTCGTCGTCGCTGTCCTCCTCCTCCGCCTTCCCGTCCTCGTCCTTGCGCGCCCCCGTGAAGTCGAGCGAGCAGTCGATGTCCTCGATTAGGATGATCGACTTGCTCTTTGTGTCCATGAACAGCTTCCGGAGCTCGGCGTTGGACTTCACCGACATCAGCTCGATGTCGTACACGTCGTAGTCGAGTAAGTTGGCCATGGCGGCTACCATGGTCGACTTGCCCGTCCCCGGCGGGCCGTAGAGGAGGTACCCTCGCTTCCACGGCTTGCCGAGGTCGGCGTAGTACTGTCTCCCATTCTTGAACGTCTCGAGGTCGTTGATGATCTCCTGCTTCGCCGTGGGGTCCATGGCCAGCGTCTTGAACGTCTTGGGATGGTTGAAGGGCATATCGGAGGTCCAACCTCTACCCGAGGCGGCGTTGGTGATGATCTTCCGCAGGCTCTTCCTGATCAAGTACCGGCCCTCGCGCCGGACGTTCCGGAGGTAGGTGTCCAGCACCAGATCTCGGTGGCGCTCCTGGTAGAAGAGCCTGTATCCCGACTCATAATAGTCTCTGCTGATTTCCGTCGTGAACGCGGACCACCAGACCGTGACGCCGCCCTCGATCTCGTCGGTCACCTCCTCGCCGTCGCGCATGCTGAGCTCGAGCATGTCGGCGGCGCTCCGGTCGGTCTCGGCCGTGAGGTGGCGCGCCTTGCGCGAGCACCTGTCGCCGAGGTAGGCCTTGACATCCTCGTATGCGTGACTGGGCCTCCTCTTGTACCTGTTGCGGGGGCCGTCGAACTCGCCTATGGTGACCGACATGTCGGGGTCGACGATCGACGCGAGCCACCGGATGCGCCGGTGCACTTGGCGCCCGAAGATCTGCTCCAGGAGGCGTCCCAGGCCTGGGGACAAGAACGTGAGCAGGACAGTAAGCAGGCTTATGACGGCCGCCGGGGCCGCGACAGCCTGCCAACGAAGGATGTGTCCCAGGATCGGGAACAAGGCCATGAGCAGGCATACCGCCGCGGCCTTCCCCCAAGGCCACTTCTTCATGAATGTGGTTGGTTTATGGGCCGGTCTTCTGGATTCCGGCATTATTTATGCCCTTGCTTGCGACTCGAAAGCAATTCAGTTGGCAAGGTCTAAGAGTGGCAGCCTAGCTTGCTTGCTCGAAATTTGTTGGATGGAGCAGGGGCCCGGACATCCAGCTAATAAGCTAGTAGCTGATTTATAGTAAGAAGAGGAAGCACAAGCTAGCTGTCTCATTAACGTCAGTGCACTTTGTCATGCCATTTCCCACCTCTGTGCATCCATGTAGGATAGGAAGGAGGGAGGAAATGTGTTTCGATGGAGACCTTTGTTTCGTACTCCATTCCCCTTAATGAAATATGGGTCAACGATCCGATCTTGAAAAAAAAAAATGTTTATTTTGCTTGCCAATGTTCACTATGCTGTCGCGGACGAGGTACTCTTCGATCTGCTACTGCACGACGCTCTAAGACGGCGGACTAATAGGATCCGCCGCGGAGATTGAGGGCGCTGCCCCCAGCGGAGATCGACATGGACGATCTCCCCGGGGGCGCGCTAGGAGGCCGTTGAGGGGGCGCCCTGAAGGTGCACCGTGAAGGACGGCCGGCGGAGCACGGAGGGCAGGGGTGCGATGAGGGGCAGCGGAAGGTGGAGCGTAGAACCAGAAAACTTAAGCTCGTGATGCCATGTTAGAAGATAAAATTGGTCTAATGGATGATTCATTAATCAGAGTATACGCAGGTACATATAGTTGTGCTGGATCACTAGAGACCATTCGTGAAAGTCTCCATGCATACATGTAGGGGGAGAGAACCTGACCCAATCCAAACACTAAATATAGTCTAACACTCCGCATCTCCTCAACAGAAGGTCTATATATGATGGTCCCTATAAACGTGGAAGCAAGCAACTTGGAAATCTTAGCAAGAACTTTTGACTGTGAAATAGGGACCTTCCCCTTCCCGTACCGAGGTTTGCCTCTGGGTCTCAATAAGCCAAAAGTGCAAGATTATCTACGTCTAGTCCACAGATGTGAAAGAAGGCTCACTATCATTGTTCTGAGGACGGAAACTCAACTACAGAAAAGTCTACGATGGTTATATGTATGCACGGTTTCTAAAAAGCAAGCAACCAAAAGCGACATGGACACAACAAATTAAAACGCAACCACCATAAATTTGTCTAAACATTGACTGTGAGGGCAGCCTGGCCCATGATGAAGGATTGCGGATCAACAAGGCATCAGACGCCGCATGGCGCAAGACATCCGGATGATATCCTGAAGACGGCGATCTAACAGGGTATACTTCGATCCCATGTAATTTGTAACAGATAGTTTCTTTCCTTTCTTAGGAGATCGTATATGTAACCCTACCCCGGCTATATAAGGCGGGTAGGGGAGCCCTCGAACTCTCTCTCTCTCATCTTGTATGATAGCCAATACAGAAAAGCAGACACAAAGGACATACGTATTACGTCACGCCAGTGGCCGAACCTGTCCAACTCGTGTCTCTGCCGCCGTCTCGATCTTGGTCACGTGCAACTCTCGCCTAAATCTACCATCGTGGGTAGCCCCTCGGTGGACTGTCGAGCACATTTAGTCGACATTGACTCAAGTAAAACCATGTTGCTCCCTTGAAAGCAGGAAAACACATGGTGATTTGGCACATTGGTATATATATGCATGGTTTCTTGTTAGGGCGTCCGCAATGGTAATAGCTAGTGCTAGCTACATAGTCTGTTGATGTGGAGGTGAGAGACAAAAACAAAGACTATTTTATACCATTGGACCTACATGCTCCCTCTCACATGTTCTTAGGCTACTGAAATAGTCTAACTATTTACATGTAGCTAGTGACTACTCTCTGCCCTACTTTTTTCATGCCACGTCATATCTAGATAGCCGAATAACTATCCATTGCGGACGGCCTTATAACAGACAAAATTAGCCAACCACCCCAAATTTTCTTGTATATATGGTAAACTGCAAATTTAGAATATTTGCTAATAGCATCTAATTTACTCCCTCCGTCCATCTATCGGAGGGATATTATCAAAAAAAAAAAAAATCCAAGAATTGGAGGGATATTAGGTGGTCCTCTCATTTTGCTAATAAATATGATGCCTCATACCACGTATATTTGTGCATATGCCCAATCTAATGTTGTGCATACACTTTGGGAAATCAAACATAGACCGTGCAACGAGGTGATTAATTAAAAATCTGCATAGCTTTAGTTCTTCTTGGTCATTGTGCCGAGGCTAATATCCCTATATCCCTCCGATAGATGGACGGAGGGAGTAGTTGTGCGATAGCTGGTCGGTCAAGGTGCCATAATGATAATATTGTAACACTCCATTGATGCGACGTTAGAGTCGGGCGAGTCGTTGCATTCACTGCTAGTCCAAAGAAGCCATTTGCTTTCAACTTAGCTTCGCCTTTGGAAGTGAGCTCTGAGTAGTATCCGGACATATGCCGTCCCTCCCCTCTTCCTTTCTCGACCTCTCTTCCAAACCAAGCCCCGGCGGCCTCCATCTCCGGCGAGCTCGCCGCGACGAGGGAGGGGGATCGACCCTTCTTTCTCCCTCCATCCCCTCTTCATCTCTTCCTTGTAAAATTCTCGGTCAATAAGAGTTATGATGAAGAAACCATCCATGATAGGAGTGGAGAAAATCGTTCTCCCGGTGTTCGTTGCAACCATGGCCGCTCGTTCTCCGTCTCGATCTTTGCCGGCGGTGGTGCTTGGTTGGATTCCGAAGTGGGAGGTGATGGAGGCGACTCCCCACCGGGCGGCCGCGGCAATCAGCGACACCATGTCCATCTCCCTCCCGTCGCCGGCGAGGACCATGCGGAGCTGCGGCCGGCGAGCGGTCGCGGCCACCCGCGCGGTGGATGCCGGCATTGACCCGTCGCCCGCGGTGTGAGCTCCGTCGCGCGCGCCAAGCCCCCGGCCACGGGACGCGAGTTCCTCGGTCGCGCAAGGGCTACCCAGTGGGCGAGGCCATCGGGCGTTCCTGCGCTGCGTGAGCGGCGGCTCCTACATGGCGAGGCAAGGCTGCAGCTTCTCCGTCCGTGCAGCGCCGCCACAGCTCCTTGTGGCGCCGCCACAGCTCCTTGTGGGAACGGCGAGTGGAGAAGAACCGGACGGAGCATCATCGACATCACGTAGGCGTACGCGCTAGACTTGCGGCGTTGTTCCACGGCCGGCCAACAAACCTGGCGAATCCGGTTGGTCGCGCGGCGGAACCGACCAGCGGCGGCGCCCGTGTTCGCGTGTCCGTGCTCCACGTGGGCGCCTTCCTCGCCCGGCGAGGACTCGCTGTCTTCTTTTGTCGGGGTCGAAAAGCACCATCGACTTGGCTCAGAGCGTCGGGCGCCCGCCAATCTCCAAGACAGAAGGTCCACCGACGCCGCCGGCGAGAGCTCACCACCCAGATCTAGATCTTCAGGAAAACCAGGGAGATTTTTTTGTTGCAACAGTGTCCCACATGGTGGGTCCCTCATGCTGCGGTGTGGGGTCCACTGACGATACGTGGGACGATGCGTACACCGTTCCTGTCTCTGGCACCTTCTCTTGGAGTGGCCCAACACGGGGCTCATGTACCCATGGTGCACCGACGACGACGTTGTCGATGCGGAGTAAGATGTCGCCGTCGTTGTCGAAGAGGAGGGGAGGGCGTCCTCAATCTTGGTGTCCGGGCGTGCTGTAGGAGGAGCACGCTCGTCGGGAACACCCGATCTTCCCGCTGACGGTTGGGGAGGTGGAAGCCCACTACAACACCATGCAGTGGGGCGCCCTCCTGAAGGGTCAAGATGGGGACTAGAGGGGGGGTGAATAGTCCCTATTAAAAACTAATCGCACCGGCTAACCGAAACAAATGCGGAAGAAAACTTATCGGTCTAGCCAAGACTTCACCCCTCTATCTATGACTCTAAAACACCTCACAAAAAGATCCTACACAAGAAAGGTGAGGTGACAAGCCTAGCTTGAGCCCCTAAGCTCACTAGGTGCACAATGGACAAGGCAACACACGCCTAACCCAAGGGCTCAAATTACCTAGCTACACAAGCTAAGCAAAGTAACTAAGCAAGCTACACAAGCTAGAAGTTACAACTACTCTACTCAAGCACAAGCACAATATATATATAGGAATGTAAGAACAAAGCTTGAGACGAAGAGATTGCAAACCACCACGAAGTGTGGACACAAGATGACACCGGTGATTTTTACCGAGGTCTCGGAAGCTTGCCAACTTCCCCTACTCCTCGTTGTGTCGACCAACACTTTAGTGGTTCCACGGTTTGGCGAATCACCCGGTGATGATTCTCAAGCTTAATGGCTTGCCAAATCCCACAATTTGGGAGCTCGATCGAGACACTCACACGGTGTGAGTTCTCTAGCCAATCCCTCGGAGGGTACCGTGTGAACCCACACACAAGTGTGGTAGCTCAATGACACGCTCCACTAGAGTTGCTCTTCACGATCCCCGCGAGGTGAGCGCGAACATCTCACAATCTCTTCTTCGAGCACCGCACAAGCTTCCTTTGCGTGCTTCACGAAGTCTCTTGCCACCAAGCCGTCTAGGAGGTGGCAACCTCCAAGAGAAACAAGCACACCGGCTTGCAACACGATCACCTAGTGCCAAGAATGCGATCTCTCAACGCAACGCACTAGAACTCGATCTCTCACTCAATCGGATGAACGATATCAAGCATATGTGAGTGGGAGGGCTCTCAAGCACTACAATACAAGCCACCAAGGCTAGAATGTGCTCAAACAACCGACCAAAGCCGGCCACCCCATCTATTTATAGCCACAAGGCAAAAATAGAGCCGTTGGGGTGTTGCGAGCGTGGCCGGACGCACCGGCCGGACTCACCGGCCCGAAGTCGGTCGCTGGTCGGTCCGCCGCTTCCGGCCACAACAGACAAGCATTGGGCCCACGGCTAGCACCCACCTCCGCGCATCCGGTCGGTGCTTCGGTCGAGCAGGAAGCATCCGTCGGCGGCGTCGGTCCCTCGCGTCCGGCCAAAACCGCTGCGGGGCTCTCGACGCATTCCACCGGAAGGCGCCCGGGCGTCGGGAAGCGGCGTGTTTCGGCCGGCAGCGTCCGGTCACCATTTTCCGGCCCGAAAACTCCACCGAATCACCGACGCCTTCGCCCGACATGCTGCCCATCAAGTATACCAAACTTGAGCACGAGGAATAGCATGTTTTTCACCACCAACTTGCATCCCGCGCAATAGAAAATATGCAACTCATTTTCGAAAGCGCCGAATCCCAACTCAACCCCGCAATCACCGCCGCCTTTGCAAATGTGCCAACACCACCATGTGTACATCACCATGTGCAAGTGTGTTAGCATTTTCACAATCATTTCAAAGGTCGGGTTAGCTCTTAGCACGCCACTCGATCCTAACACATCGCAAAGTTAGATCGCTCAAGTGGCACTAGATGACCGATATGCAAACAAGTTTGCCCCTCTTGATAGTACGGCCATCTATCCTAAACCCGATCATAAACTTCTCTAAGCTCCTCATGACCCGGCGAAATGAAATGCCCTATAGGTTATACATTTGCCTTGCGCATTTCCATTCCGCTCCATCTCCAAGTGCCGATGCAACACATGCACCAACACGATCAAGAATGATATGATCCACTTCATATCATCACATGACCTACTTGGTCCATCGATCTTGACCTCACTTGCTCTTCATCGTTGCGTCGGTCCATCGGCGCCAAGTCCCTCGACTTGCCCTTCACGCTTGCAGCCGGTCCATCAAGCCAAGCCTTTGTCTTGATCTTCACCACCTTGGTCACATGACTCCATGAAATGTTTCATATGCAATATAAGCTCCTTCATTGCATCATCTCATGTGAACTAATCTCCCGTGGATAATCTCAATCACACATATTAGTTCACCTAATGTTGACACTCAATTACCAAAAATCACAAGGGACCTTTCAATCTCCCCTTTTTGGTAATTGATGGCAACACTACAAAGATATGGAATTGAAGAATAAATCTTTCTTCGTAGTGGTAACTCCCCTATATGTGTGCCCAATTTATTTGAATTCAAGGTTTGCACACATACAAAGATATGAAACTTTTGAGAGGGTTAACACTACAAAGTGATGCTAAGGTATATAGGATAAACCTTTGAAGCGTGATACCAATCGGAGTTGCAAATTGAAGTTCATCCTTAGCATCATTCATGTAACTAGACATACATCAAAACTCAAGATACCATGTGAGATCAACATTATATGCTACGGTACTTGATCCACGTGAAAGCTATATATGTCTAGCTACAACCTATGCATGCTAGTTATCACATCATCAATCAAGTTCTATGACTAGCATACACCACACAAGCATTGCATGTAGAATCTAAAAACTTATGCAAATGCAAGCAAGCACATGAATATGCACATATCAAATGCAATCAATCAAGTTCATGAGCTTGCTCCCCAACTTGTGTGCTTCTCTTTTGTCCAAGAATGTTGATCCTCTTCTAATCTTCAATCTTGCTCCCTCTTATTCTATGTCCATATTCTCATCCCCCTTTGTCATATATCCAAAGACACTTACATATCTTTGTCCAATTTCTCCCCCTTTGTCATCAATTTCCATAAAGGGTATGTCTCTTATTGATACAAAGGTTGTGACTAGGGATAGATGGTTGATTGTTGAATCTTCATTTTTGATGGACACCACCATATGTTGGAATGACACCACTTGTAACAACCACATGTGGAAGCATGAAGACCACCTAGAAATGCCACATGTAGGTCACTTGTAGGATCCTTGACCTTGACCTTGAGGTGGGGCACCTCCCCCTATGTCAAAGCATATGTCAATCCATTAAACAATTTGAGCTCTTGTTGGTGAGGGTAGCTTTCTTGATTTGTAATGATCACTTAAAGTTGAGGATCACTTGTGGAACCACCATTGATACACACCACTTGAGTGTGAGCAAGAATACCACGTGAATGAAAAATTCCACGAGGTCGATGGCCTCCTCCATCGAACGAGGCTCGAACCACTCGGCGTCGTGCGAAGTGTGTTGCGTAGGCCTCCGACGAAGACGCCGACACGGTGGCGCTGCCCCTCAAGATCCATGCGGGCGCATAGCTCGAAGGCGGAGATGTAGTCGTCGCCTTGCCCTCTGGGAAGGAGGCGCATACTCCCCCGTAGTGTCGGTGATGATCGGGGTCCGAAGTCGCGTCGCAAGTAGTAGGTGAACACATCCCACTTTCAGTAGGGACCTCCTCAGGGACAGCTGTGGAAGCGGATTGCGGCGGGACTTGTCGGATGGAAGGCAGCATAACGAAGCGTAGAAGTCGAGGTCGATGTCCTCCTTGAGCTCGAGACGGTAGCTCCATCTTGCTTATCCAGAGGTCGGGGTTGTCGTCGCCGCCGTACTCCGGGACCTCTAGGCGCGTGGCGAGAGAGAGGGGTCGGTGCCGCGGGTGGCACCGCGGAGCGGGCGCCCGCGGTGGCGCGTCCGTCGGGGGCGCCGCTGGTGGCGCCTCGGGGGGCGCCGCGGGTGACGCTGTCTCTACCGGTGAGTCTTGCACGGTCGCGGTGTCGGGGAGAGGAGAGGGCAGCCCGGTGCTGCGTCGGTGCCGATGGACGGTGTCGATGACGGCGGGGCATCACGTGCAGCGTCGGCATCCTCTTCCGGTACGGAGGATGGCGGGATCGCATCGGCGGCGATGTCGCAGCGAGGGGCGGCGGCGGGGCAACGCTTGGGCGCCCGTGCGTCGGCGGCGGCGGCGGTCAGGCTATCCTCCAGCGCGGTCGTCGGCGTAGCTGAGGTAGGGAAGCGTTGGGGTGGTGTAGACGAACTCCATGCGGCGCAGACGCGTCTCGATCTCGTCGGCGTCGGCCGATCTTGACGCCAGTTTGTCGTCGAGGAGTGCCTTCAGCGCCATGGTGAACTCGTTCATCTCGGAAGCCATCGGTGGTGGGAATAAATCCCGATCTCGGATACCGGTATCCACGCAGCACCGGTTCGATCGGGCTGGTTGTGACACGTCTCCAATGGTCGGCGAGGTGGAAGGTGGCGTGGGGGGCGCCGGTGTCGGCGACGGCGCCTCGGGCGGCGGCGCCGCCCGGGCGGCGATGGTGTGGCGCGTGGCGGGCGGCGTGGCGGCACGGCAGCGGCGGGCTGGGGGCGGCGACGGCGGAGGCGGTGGCGCGGAGGCGGGTGGCGGCGGTGGCGGCGGCGGTTGAGAGAGAGATAGATAGGGACTAATTTTTATTGATTGTTTACCCCCAAAGAGATTACATGTCTTTGCTTATATATAGCTCCGGCCGGTGGGACTTGTAACCTAAGCAATCTCCTATAAGGTTTCCTTATATGGTTGGAATATCTTTTACAAGCAATATTTATTTATTTCCTAATAAGGGCCTTCCTTATAGATTGGAATATTCCATTTTACACACAAAAAAGCCTAAGATAATCCTAACTTGAAGACGAAGCGAGAGAGTCGGAGGCGAGGAAGGAAGGGAGGTGGCGGTAGGGCGCCGCCGCCCCTTGCCGCTGGCCCCTTCTCTGGGCCGGCCGCGACCGGTTCAGAGCCCACTTAGCCCGTCCGGGCTGGCCCAATTCCGGTTCATGACACATATGTTCGAGTATTAAATGTAGATAAAAAATAACTAATTAGACAGTTTAGATGTACATTCTTGAGATGATTCTTTTGAACCTAGTTACCCCATGGTAGGATAATATTTACCACAAACAAACGTAACGTGCTATAGTGTGCTAAAGGAGTTCCAACAGTATTTTTAACAAATTTTTCTAACATCTAAACAAGGCCGAAGTGGTTTCGAGCTGATACGATTCAACGCATGGGAATCCCGTCTATTGCACTGTTTGTCACCAAACCCACTGTCACCAAACAAGCACTGTTTGTCACCAAACCCTCCAGTCATTTTGAAATGACATTCCGGACGGAAAGTTTTGCCGGCTGCAGTGCTTGTTTAAATTCACCGTTGGTTACATCATCTTTGACCGGAGTATGACGAGCTAGACCAGCAGTCAAATAAAAAATCCTACACGCCATCTAGTGTCTATTAGTTGCTCTTTTATTTGACTTCCCGGCCACTCGATGCTGATCTCCTGTAATGGTTCCTGCTACTGGAGCTCGACGGAATTGCTACGAATTCCTAATCCTCTTAACTTTGGAGGTGTTACGGCATATATGAGCCCGCAGACCATAGACACATCTAACGTCTCCTGACGCCTTCTCATTGAAGCCTCTCCACGCATTTCCTTGTATTGGGCCTACAAATCATAGACACATGAAACACTTCCAGATGCCTCCCAAGTATTGTAGAAATGCCTCTATTTGTTACGCCCCTGTCACTAGAGGGTTTCTTGGCTCTCTTACTCTTAGTTGCTCTTCTATTTGACTTACCGGCCGCTCGATGCTGACATCTTGCAATGGTTCCTGCTACTGGAGCTCCACGGAAGTAAAGATAAATGCAGTGGCAGAGCCAGGATCTCAGCATAAGGGAGGCCAAACCAACGAACACATTTAGGAAGAACCACTAAAATCAAACATCTTCATCACCAAAAAAAAAAAAAAAAAGAAATTATTGTCAACAAATTACTGTCGAATCTCTATTATCATGGATACCCAACACAGCTAGGAAGAACTACTTTATACACTGAGCCTGATTGGATCACGGGAAACATGAGCTTACCTTTGAGCAGCACACCAGCAAGGAGCAGACATTATGGACTTAGCATTCACCTGCAATAAATTGATGTATGCATATTAATTAATTGTACCATGGACTATGAACCAAATTAGATCCAATATCTTACACGAAAATGGTTAATGAGACATAATTACATACTTTTCCTATTGCCAAACTGCTTCCAAATATGCTCGACGTCTAAGTCTTTTTTTTTTCAACTGAGTATGTGTTGGGTGATCACGGATAGCAGCTTTTCTATGTAATACTCCCTCCGTCCCTTTTAGATGTCGCTATCGGAAGTGTGTAAGTCAAACTTTCTCAACTTTGACTACCGGGTTTGTACAAAATACGTGCAACATTTATATCTCTAAATAAATTTATTAAAAACTAGACTTAAAGATCTTTCCGATGATACTAATTACTTAGCATAAATATTTATATATTTTAATATATAATTAGCGGTTGTTTGAAAACGTTAACTTCTCGGGAAGCGAGAATGACATCTATTTAGGAACGGAAAGAATACTTTAGAGAAGGTCGATTCACCACCCTTTGCTACTTCAGAGTGTTACGATCCTTAGGCCGGTCTCAATGGAGAGTTTCACCTCCCGGTTTTCAAGATGTGAAACTTTGACATGAAATAGGCGTCTTTCTCAATGCACGAGTTTCATTGGCTCAAGGGTCCCACAACCTCTCTCATTGCATGGTTTAATTGCATAGTTGCATGGTGAAACTCTATTTGTGTCAATGGAGGTTTCACACGGTTTCCAATGCATGTGAAACAATTGCCCAAAGGTTTCACCATGGTGAAACTCTTTCCTTCTCTCTCCTAGGGGTTTCATGCAAAAAGTGAAATTTTCTCGATGTGGCGCTGCATTTAATATGCACTAAAACACTCATGGAACCCTCATTGAGATTGGCCTTAGATCATTGGGAATAAACACCACCGGGAAGATAGCCGAGTGGAGTCACGTTGGGGAAAGAGACTTTTCGGGGTTGGGGCACACGCAAGAGGGTAGGGTCGAACCCTACTTTGCTCCGTGGCTCTTCTTCATTAATTAATTTAATTAATATATCTCCTCTCTTTATACTGAGAGGGACTTGCTTGACCTTTAAGTAAATGACTTCTAATCTTATCTCGTAACAAAACCCTAAAAGATTGGCGGTGCTACATTCTCAGTATGCTACGGTGTTGTGGTGCCACAAGATTTTGGCTTAAGCCCAGTGGCCCAATAAGCCTAGCTGTCGCCCATTTCATTGCCCCCTCCATACGGTGGGCAATGGGTACGCGAGAAGAAAGCCGATCCATGAGAACATCCTCCGAGCCCCCTGTCAACCAATGTTGTTATTACCAAGTATTGTGATGAGTTGAAAGACGCAAGCCAAAACAGCTACCAAAGGCTAGTGGCTAGTGCCGATCAAGGCAATGGATACGCGAGGTAGGATTCATAAAGCTCAACGTGGACTATTTGCTCTCTCCAAAAACTCGGCAAAGGCATCGGTTGTGACTATATCAAGAGACCAAAGTGGCAAGTTTTTGGGAGCATTGGGCCTTGTCCTAGAGGGGATCACAGATCAGAAGTTGCTAAAGCTCTTGCCTGGCAGAGAAGGCTTGGACCTTGCAAAGGACCTGAATTTGACGTCTCTCGGGTTAGCCTCAAATGGTGCCAACATAATAAGAAGTTTGAAAGGGTCCGCATGGGTAACTATGGGCGGATCGTCAAAGAAATCAAGAGCAATGCGGGAGAATTTCTAGCGGTCGACTTTGTACATGAGAGTAGGAGCTCAAATACCGATGCTCATTGTATAGCTAGAAGTTTAATTTCAGCTTCAACAAAGGCAGACATGTCTGGTACTTATCACCGCCCTTTGGCATATGTAATTGGCACGGGTTAATGAATGAATAAAGTGCATTCCCCTCAAAAAAAAAAAAACAATGCCCCCTCCTTTCCATGCAATGCAACACATCCTCGAGCTATAGTGTAACTATAGTGTAACCTATCATCTAAGAACAAGTCTTTTAACTTATTTCTTTATTATTGACAAGGACTCCAATTAAATCCCAAATATTTATTCCAATCCCATGGTAGCATGCAGCAACCTGTCCTCCTAGCTCCTAGGGAAACGAACCACAATGCAGTTCGGGGACTTGATTTCCTATCTCTTCCGTGAAGGAAAGACATTTTCCTTCAACATTTTCCTTCTATTTTAACCTTTTGTGTTCAATTTTTGTGATGAGTGATTGTCAAATTAATATTTTCCTTCTGTTTTATTTTTCTTTTCTACGTTGGTTACCCTTACGTGAGGCTTGGACCGAGGGACCAGGACCACCGGGTCGCTAGCCAAGGTGGTTGACACTTGGGATATCGATAAATGTGAGGACGCATGGAGTGACCGTGGTGATCGGGTCAAGACAGCGGACGTGCAAGTTGAGCAGGCGGCTTAGAAGACTTGGCGGCCGAGCGGTTGAGGACGGCGATGACACATGTTGGAGCATGGGAGACGCGTACGCAGTACGCTACTCGTGGCTCGGTTTGCTGGTTTGGTCCTCAAAACCATTGGTGGCCGGTTTCGCGAGTTTAGGCCTCAAAACCCGGGTGGAGATTCCAATGCTAGAAGGACGACACTTGGCAGCATCGAGTTCGCGTCGAAGTGAAGCTACCGGTGAGAGGCTCGGTGGTCGTCATATCGAGAATATCTTCGGTCGGGCCACTATGCCCTGGCTATGCGGTGTGGCTCATGTATCAAGAGGGGGTAGGATGGTCATTCAGACCGAGACTATGTACATAGAGAGGCAGCCGTCCATCTCAAGCTACCTCTCCATTTTGCACTTCATTCTTTAGGGTTTCCCTTTCCCGTAGCTTTCTCTGCTTTGTGATAGGTCCAGACATTTTTGTGATCAATGTTCGTAGGAAGAGCACCCCTTAGTGTCTAGACATTTTTCCGGATCAATGTTTGTGTTGATTTGTTTGCTATGATTTTGAATTGGTAGTAAATAGAATTAGCTTGGCGGTTAATGACAGTCAAGGAAAATAATAATTTCCTTGGAGGTGAAGAGTAGCCAAGGAAACAACAATAACCTTGGTGGCCTAAAGTGTTTACTTGGCGTTTGTTGACCCTCAAGGAAACTACTTTCCTTGGCGGCTCAATGATTTCCTTGATAATTTGGCAAATTAAGTCAGGCACTGATTTCCTTGGTGGCTAGCCTCCAAGGAAATTATCCTTGAGTGTCGAAACCGTCAAGGAAACTAATTTCCCTTGCCCTCTATTCCGGAGTGTATTTGCTTGGCGGTTTATGGTCAAGGATTATTTCCTCGGCGGTTTTCCCTCTTTCATTGACGGTTTCGGCCCTCAAGGCAATTCAGAGTAGTGTCTCCTCTCTTCTCGATCGGATTTCTTCGTCTCTAGGCCGATTCGAAGTCATTTTTTTCTTGTGTTGGATCGAAGCATGATGTGATTCTAGTCCGTCTGCCAAAGGAAATCCATTGATTTTGCGTGTTGGGCTGATTTATTTTGTTTTGGCATTTAGCCAGGTAGCCAAGCTGCTATTTTCTTTTGGTCTACAGCATATCTGCACTTTTCCTGCTGATCGGCTTGGTCAGCCAATCAAGTTGGCCTATCTGCTGCCGCCATATATCGGCTTGGCCGATTAGGCCACGGGTCAGGCCGGTTGTTGTGATGCTGATGGTCGACCAGGCTAAAGGGAGCAAGGGTCACATACGTAACGATTAGAAAGCTAAAGATGGAGTTAATGCATGAGCAAGGAAAACAATAGATCAATATTGCCGTGCACCACGCTGCCGCTCGGTTGTTGTGCCCCTTTCTTTCTTTTTTTCCTTGCAGGGTGATTTGGCCAAGTACAGGAGCATGTCTTCTTGCTGATCGATCAGATGGGCTCTAGCTCTGTTACTTTACTATTGGCCAACCATTTCGCATGAGCTGCAGGTTGCATGTGCACTGATCAGCTTCGGCCCGGCTGGTTTGAAACCCAGCCAGGGCCAGGCCGTTTTCTCTGCTATTACCTGGCTGAACTGTTTACTGTGCCTGCAAAAAACCGAGCCGGCTCAGCTGACTGTACCAGTCGGCTAACCCTACCTACGTAAGCGGCGGCGGCGAACTCACCGCCGCACGCCCCCGACGACGGAAGGCCGAGGACGCGGCCGGCGCCCCACGAGCGCGGCGTGCTGTGGACCAGGAGGCCCGGACCAGAGCAGAGGTGAGGCTATGCGAATCGGTGTCTTTCTTTGATTGGTGTGTATTCTGAATGTTGTGCTGTTCAACTGAATTGGCTGGTGAGACCGTCAGTGTCCGTCAAATGCTGAACCTGAAGTTCCTGATCTCTAAAGCACTTTTTGAATCCTTTTTACATTCAGCATGCATCATTGGGAGAAACAGAATGCAGATGAGCTAGTGTTTCCATGCCTTGTCCGAACAACATGTGTGCATATTGGAACTGCCTCTGGTGATTCAAACAGATCAGCAATGTGTGGGAAATGGAGTTTACAGAGATGAATGTTCTTGAAGTTTACAGATTTACTTGTTGACAACCTCCCCATACGTTCCCTGATCATTCTGCGTCAGTGGGTACACTGTCAGGATCTGTCAAGCCCTGCTTATAAAAAATATATATTCCTTGTTTAAAAACTAACCATCGTATTCAGATTTTAGGATGCTCAACTACAGATGCTGCTGCACACTTGTGCTCTAGTTGTCCTGTTACCACCTTTACTGCAGCCAGGGTCTTGTGGGTTGGTTCAAGCATCATTAACAGAGGAAAAAGTGCATAGTGTGTCCATTGGAAACTGATTAGGAAACGAATCACATTGCCTCGTATCCTATGGGCCAACTCTTTTCAACAATTTTCTTCCTGCCTCCAACAATACCAACACCGCGAGAACATATGTAGGAGTATCTTTTATGAAAAATGCAGTCGTCATTTCTACTGAGGATGCACTATTTATCCTGTGAAAATCAGTTAGCAGTGGTCTCTCAGAGTGTTTTATATACTTACACTGGTGTAAATATGCACTTGTGCTTGTTAATGCTGCCGGCATGACAAGAACATAAGATCATTGCTCTTATTCTTTTGACAAATAACATTCTATTTACTCAAACAAAGTGACCGGTGGCCTGGAGAGGTGAAAACCAGCCTATTCTAAGCTGGTTTTGATCAAAGCTCCGTTGTTTGGTGGCAATTTATCTCAAAACTCACAAAGCTTGGCTGGTTAGCCGTTTGCAAACTCTTTGGAACAGGTAGGACTCATATTCAGGGAGTGCTTCAGCTTCTTCATTAGTCTAGCTTCACAGAATTTGCTTCCAGCCTACTTGGTCTCCACAATCACTACCAACAAGCATTGCTAAATTGTTTGCATCACTCATTCAAATGGCACTGGAGTTGATGAAAACCATGTACTAATAGTAATGGCTAATTTCATTATTTGCACTCCACTCATCAGCCCGTACTAGCAGGAGCAGCATGCTCTTCCTGTTGTTGCCTCGGCATGATTGTTCTTCAGTTGCTGCAGGTGCAGGCATGCAGATCATTACTTTGGAGACTCCGTAAAAGGTTAATGCAGAAAGCATCATTTAGTTTTTAGTGGCGACATGATAACTTGTAAGTAGATTCCCTTTATGTTCATACAGCTTTTCTTTTATGATAAAAAGCTCATGATCTATGTGTTAAACAAAAAGAATTAAGTTTGCCTCTAATGATGAAATGGAATGTGCTCATTGTTCCAGGAAGAAGAAAAATTGCTGTGCAACTCCAGGTACCTTGTGAATTGAGCTACCACAACTCCATTCCTTCCTTTGTAATAGTATTTGTATACTTGTATATGTGCTCTGTTCCACAACATGCTGTGTCAGTTTTGGCTTGGAAATCTCAAAACGTACTTGCTGAAGTTTTGTTTACTAGCATTTGGATTTGTCTGCATATGATGAGTAAGAAACAAGAACCGCTGGGTTTCTTCCATCTCCTCATGTGAGACCTAGCTTTAGCAGGCTAATCTACCAAGATTAATAATCTACTACTAGCATAAGACAGCAGTTAGGGGAGGCTCTCTCTCTCTCTCTTAAAAAAGAATTGACATGGTCAAGGATTGTGGGTTCCTTGGAGGGAGTTCTTGGTGTTGAAAAGTTGTGTTGGGATATGCAATGCATTTAGCCGCTCAACGCGTCCTAAATCCGGCGCCGCGCTTCGTCACCCATGTTCTGCCCAATTTTACATAGATAATTTAAAGAGGCGAGAACAAGCTTCGTGTCTCGAGGACAAGCTTTTAGCAAAGGATAAACACTTGTCTCTTCTGATTACTATTATATTCTTTTGTCAATGGAACGAACACTTCAACCAAACTTTGGCACTTACCTGCCATGGCATTTCTAGTGTATGCATTTATATTGGAGCATTATTGCTAAACAAATGTTGTTGAACAAGCCAAAGGTTGACACCTACTCTTTTGAAGTTACTGTCAGGTTTTCTTTCATCTAGATTCTAGTTTATGCTTTATTTATCGAACTGTCATGTGCAGTTACTTTGGTTTGGAACAATGGAGTATCATATAGGAGTAAGTATATAGTATCTCAAAGCTTTGACACACCCAGAGATAATATAGTACTAGCATATACTGATTTGCAGAGAACATTTCAAGAACAAGCTCTCCACTGAAGGATAGATAGATATATAGATAGATAATTTTGTTGACTCCAGCCAAGGCATCGGCTGTGGGCATGAAACCAGTTGAACCAAGACCCCTCACCACAAAGCAAGAAATGCTGGCTCTAATCATGCTCCCATGTCAAGCTATGAACATCTAGCCTTAAGACGACACTGATGACATGCCCAAAACTGAAAAAAAATTGAAAGAAGAAGAAGATGAAAAAAACAAACCCCCCGAGCAAGTGTGATAAAACCCTGCTATTCACATGGATCACATTATCATGATTCAGAATCTGACTATACTTAGTTACTTCTATGACGCAATAACACTACTATGCAGTTAGCAGCTAAACCACCATCATGGCTTTGTGGAAATTTTCACTCATCAATCATCACCATCATCAATCTAGGACGGTGGGTCCCGCAGTCACTGGCGAGTGGGCCCACCCGTCGGCCGGCGACCAGCGATAGGCTGTCAGTGCTGCAGCCTCTGGCGCTTGGCGATGAAGCCCGGCGAGGAGCAGCTGGCGGCGGGCAGCATGGGCGTCAGCGGGAGCATGGACATGGTCGCCGCCGCCATAGGCCGCTTCATGCAGGCGGCGCTGGATGCCAGCGTGACGGCGTCGGCACCGGCGGACACGGGAGCAGCAGCGACGTACCCGGCAGCAGCGCGGGCGCCGCCGAGCGGCAGCGTGTCCGGGGCGCGCACCGTGGGCGGGTTGCGCCACCGCGGGAGCTGTCCCGCGACGAGCAGGTTCTGCAGCAGAGGACCCGCCTCCATGACGGCGGCAAGCAGGCGTCCCTTGTGCGGCAAAGGCCTCTTACTGGCGAGCATGTCCAGCACAGCGTCGGCCGCCGACCCAACTCCACCAGGCTGGCACTGCTGCTTGGTTCCCACCGCCGCCGCCGTAGCCGTCGCCGGGGACGTGGCGGGGCTGAGCTTATTGCAGCGCCTGTCAGCGGAGGTGACGGGATCGAAGAATGGGTCGACGGGGGACGACACGAGGCTGCAGTCGGAGTCGGTGACGCTGGACGTGACGAGCGGCGGCGGCGCCGGCGCGGCTGCCGCAGCAGCAGCCGCCGCAGCCTGCGCCTGGGCGGCCAGGAGACGGAGGCTCTGCAGCTGGTCCCGCGCGTCGTCGCGCTCCTTGGCAACCTCACGGACCAGGTCGGCGAGCTTGGCGATGCTCTGCTCCTTGCGCTTCAGCTCCTCCCTCGCCGCCTCCAGCTCCAGCGTCGTCGCCAGCAGCGTCTGCTTCAGCTCCGCCACACTCTGCTCCAAGGACGCACCATTGAACAGATTCAACAACAAGGTAAGTTCTTGCACAAGCAGTTAATAGCAGCATAGAACAAAAATCGAAATTGGGACAGAAATCTGGTGACATGAAAATATGAAATGCATCATCAATCAAAATCTAGAGAGAGACGTGGTTGCGCGGAACACAAGGTGATGGGTGGAGAGAGAGAGACATGGCAGCACGATGATCTAGAGAGCGAATGATTTGGATTCCTGCAAATGATTGCACCATACAACCACCACTACTCAAGTCCGTTGGAGACTTGGGAGCACAACTCTCTCTACCCAAAAAATAAAACCTTTTCTTTTCTTAGATAAAAAAACAAAAATATACTAGGCATGGCTGATTCAAAAAGGAGGAGAAAAGGAAAAAGAAAAGCGTCTGAAATCAGAGCAGGGACCCAAGGCAATACCATCATTCAACAGCATCTCCCTACAGTGCCCAGCCTTTTCTTTCTCTCCTTTCTTTTCTTTCCAGTTGAAAAACAAACAGATCGAGTAAATGTGAAACCAAACCAAACTGAACCACATGGAAAGAGAAGTCTGGCATGGAAGTGTGATTTTTTCCACGAGGCGAGCCGAACATGCGGGACCGACCATGAGAGATTAGGGATGGAGGAGAAGAATTCCAGCACGGTAAACAAGTGTCAAGGCGTGTGCGTGGATGGAGCCGGAGCACCCCGTCCGCTCCTAATTCGCCGCCCATCTGCCTAACCCCCCTTGACCACGGTAGCTAATGGCGAGGAGATCCCCTGCGGCGACCCATCGTCCCATCCCATCCCGTGGTGGAGTGGCGGCCGTCGGCTTACCGGCCAAGAAGAAGAACAGGGAAATGCGGCGGCGGCGGCGGCTGCAGAGGAAAGAAAGAAAGAAAGAGTAGTACCTCTTGTGGGGGCTGCTGCAGATCGTCGGGGAAGGAGGACCAGAGGGAGGAGAAGAGGGAGGAGGCGTCAGGGCCGTCGCCGAGGAAGAGAGGAAGTTCCATGGCCATCGCGCGCACGCTTGATCGCTTCTGCTGCTGGTGGTGGTGGTGGTGGTGCGGGGAGAGGAGGAGGAGGAGGAGGGGGGGAAGCAGAGGTGAGGGGAGAAGGAGATATATATATACATGTATATGGAATAAGTAAATATGGAAGGGGGAGGAAATTAGGGGTCCCTTAATGATATGGGAGGTTCGCCGACCTATCATCTCTTGCCATCTGCTAGTGCATGCTCCCCCAATATTTTTTTTTTTTTTTTGGCCTTTGCCTTTCTTCTCTCAGGAGTGGGGCCAACCACTTATGTGTCTCTTGTGTCGTATAGTACTTTTAACCTTGGACAAAGTTTTATTGTTTTCTTTCTTTTCTCCATTCATTCAAGGCACTATATATATAGGCCAATTTTGCATACTATGATATGATCAGGTACTCAGGTGGGGTATACTATGATATATAAATTTCCCTATGTAACAATACACAGGGTCTCTTTTTTGTGAAAGGGAGAATTTTTGTCAGGATGCAAATCAGATGCAACGCTAGCTGCATGTACACACTTTAAAACCAGAAGAAGAAGAAGAAACTTCGACCACACACTAAAACCAGAAGATATTTGTGAGTAGTAGTATATATAATTACTCTCTCCACCAATAATTAACTCATCATCAATCACCCAGCCAGCCAGCCATGCATCTTCCCTCCAAATTTTTGTAATTTGAAAAAGAAAAAAAAAAACTGATCTAGCAGTAGATTCAAATGTTAATTTGACCGGGTTAATTACACCATCATTAGCCAATGACTTGGGTTTATCTGCTGGGATGGGATGAAATCATGCATGCATCCTCTGCTCCTTCCCATCCCTCCCCTGTCTACAAATAAATGCTCACTGCGGCCTGGCTGTGGTTGTTAGGTGTAGTGTAATTCTCCGGTGTCTTTGAGCTGTACGTAGGCTTCCTGAGAATTTCAATTAATTTTGGAATTTGAAATGCTAATTTTTTGGGTTAGCTTAGTGCTGGCTGATTCCATTTCCATGCATGCGCGTTCGCCCTGTGTTTTTTTTCTTTCTTGTTTTTGAGGGGAGAAAATGGAGAACTTGTCCTTGATGATCATTTACAGCTGTGTCCCAGCAAATCTTTCGATGGAAAGTGGTCTGAACATTGACTTGCCATGTGTACTGAGAGGAGAAAAAAATGGCTCGGTTGTTAAGCACACGGTTTCTCTGTATTTGTTTGGTTTTTTTTTTTTTTTTTTTATCACTTAGGTAGGAGCATGCATGTTATACTTGTATACGTACGTCTCTCAAAAAAGTCAAGATAGTACTGTACGACATTTTAAATTTTCTAGAAAAGTAAAAAGCAATGTGTCTAGAAAATATAAAATGTTGGAGTTCATATTTTGTGTATACATGAATTGAATTAGTACATACATGATCCCTTATATGTACTTTGTTCTTTTTATGATCTCTTAGCAGGTGGGTTTATCTCTCATTCTCTAGGGAGTAGAATAAAAGAGTAAAAATCGGTGTCGACGAGTTTTTTTTTTATCTTTTTGTATCTATGGAGTATGTTTGTACTATAACTATAAGTTAGCAGTTGGCATATCTGAAGGTAACGACTATTGGTTGTTTAGGTGCATAAAGGACAAGAATGGACATCGCTGTCCATTCCCGGCCGGTTACATAAAACTATACAAGAAACCAGCGGCGAATTTAAATAACATGGTACCATATAGTATCTGAAGATTAAGTAGTAGTGCCACATATTTTGTGTCCATGTCCAGGTACGTTTAACGTCGTCCATGCACGAATGTAATCTATACAATAATGGGACAGAAGCTAAGAGAAATGTTGTGTGAGTGTGAGGTGGTACTAGATTACTGTGTACTAGCTGTAATATATGTATGATATGATGAACCTGGAGAGTGAGAGTGAGGGTGAGGATAGTATCATGGGCTTGGGTTGCCTCGTGTCCTCATCACACTCACGGAGAGCCACGGTCGCCATTGGCTCAAAAGAAGGTAGATTTTGACCATTTTTTAGGATATGGCCCGTTTAATATTAGTAGGCCCTTTTTACGTACATTCCCTACTTCCGAAATTCATCAATTATTGAATGCTAAAATAGCTTTTGAATAGGTAAATATGTAGTTTTCAAGTAACTTTATTAATCTCCTTCAAGAATGCTATAGAAGTAGACTTTTTTTGTTTTGAAGAAAAATTGAAAAACTATATGGTGATTTGTTAATGAGCAGTACATAGTCGATACAGAACTGAATGAACTGATGTGATCCTGTGTTACTGTTTGTCTTGTTGAAGGAGAAAAAAGAAAGAAAGAGATTAATTAGCCAATCTGTGCACTACGTGAGGTGTGCACAAAACTGAAAAAGGTAAGGAGAAATGAAAACAATTAGTAGTCCTAAGGGCGTCCAGTAATGGTAATAGCTATAAGCAAGTATGTAGTCGGGCCGATGTGGAGGTGAGAGACAATAACAAAGACTATTTTATATTATTGGACCCACACGCTTCTTTCTCACATATTCTTCGGCCACGTGAAATAGCTTCAAATTTATTTCAGACGTAGCCTAACGACCACCGCTCTCCTATTTTTTTTTTCACACGCCACATCTGGGGATACCAAATAAATACTAACTATTGCAGACGGCCTAATAGGACAAGAGATAAGAGGAAAACAATGTGTTTCTAGAAAGAGAGATAGAGAGAGGGAGAGGGAGGGAGAGATGTTCACGGACGGATGGAGAGAGAGAGGGTGAATAATGAAGCGTGCGTGAAGTGAAAGTTGCAGAGTTGACCTTGGACCAACCAATATTCGGTGGTTGGTTGCTGTGCTGGTGGTTTCGTTTCTTCTGTGGGTGTCATGGACACGTGTGACTCGAGGGAGTACGTACCCTGCTGCGACGGCAGGCAGCGACGGCAGTTCAGTTGCTCTTTTGCGTGATTGTATTGTACATGCATGCATCCATCGGTTCATGGTCATGGTGAGTGTAACACGTTAGAGCAAGTTTAATGGTTTTCATCAGCCAGCCCATTTAAATGGTTGCAAGACGCCCAAAGATTTAGCCAAAGACATACAATAGACTCTGGCTATTTGGGAAATTTAAAGAGGAAATAAGCAATAATAATGACAACGTATTTAATACTTCAATATGCATACCATCACTGTGGTATACATCTTTGTGGCCTTTCATCAAGCAACATAATAAGAATTCCATTCAGTCACTGCCATACAAAAAAACATGGTTCTTTAACTTCTTGATAATAGGTTACGTTGCACACGTAACTTAATGGCATACGGTACCATGACACCAGTACTTAAGCATTACAGAAGTTTTCTGAATAATAAAACATTAAGCCAACTCATAGTTCTCGGCATACAAGCCATTGATTATTGATCTAAACGATGACTAAACGACGACAAAGGCACGATAAAGGTTGGATCCTCAGTAGAACTCAGGTAGTACCTTAGTTGGTGTTGCCAAATAATTTTCTCCCTTAGGCACCGCAATGCTAGCACATGTTCAGATCTCACATCTTCTGCCATAATAGTTGTGTCTTGCTTCAACAACTCTCGGTATGTTTCTATCATGGCTGTCTCCTTGTTCTCTTTTGCCGCAAGATAAGAAAGCTTCCGAGCTTCAAGATTCTCACTAGAGACACGCTTTTGTATCTCTAGCATCTCTTTGCGCCCCTCATTTGTTTTTGTTCTGAGTTTCAATAAATGTCTGGAGCTCATCTTCAAGATCTATAATACAAGCTTCGTCCTTCCTTTGTTTCTTGCTTTGTTTCTGCAGCTCTTTTAGCTTTCTTGCCCCCATTGGCCTCTCTTTTTTTCATCATCTTGTACAGAGAAATGCTGCTCCACATCATCATCATCAACATTGTACTTCCTCTTCTCTGATCCAAATCTGCAAGGCGCTCCAGATAGGCGTCCCATTTTGGTGCTTTCCGCAGAACTTCCCAACAATGCCTAAACTGAAATGGACCGCTTTTTTTGTGCTCCTCTTCATAAAGGTTCAATGCCTTCTTCATTAAGTCTGCATCGGATTCACCACTAGCCCACAAAGCATTAGCCTCCTTCCAGCTACCACAGAACCACTGAACTCTTTTCTTAATTCTTCCAAATCGATCCTTGACTTGCTTGAGTAGCCTTGCACGGTTTTTGGGATGGCACTATTGTAGGCAGCAGTAACTTCTTTCCAATATTGCTCATTCTTCTTGTAATTTGAATGGATTGGATCATTTGAATTATTCAACCATGCACCAACCTAAAAGGATAATGGATGGAAATATTAGAATTAAAAAACTAATCAATGCAGCCATCAGAGAAGGTGATTCATTGCTTTGCTACTAATTAACAGATAATGGATGGAAATATTAGAATTAAAAAACTAACCAATGCAATATCTTCTTCTTTTGAAAATAACAAGCGCTTCCCAGACCTAGGACGATCAGACTCATTGGTGTCATCACCAACACTGATCGGTTGCGATGGATTACCAGTGCTCTTAGGCTGTGCAGGACCATGCCTAGGTGTGTTTTGAGTCAAAAAATTAAACATGCCACCCGGTGGGATAGAATCCACTCCCCTGTCAAGATAGCATTAAGTCATTAGAACAAAAAAAAAATGCAGGACATCAATGTTTAGACACAAAATGCAGGAGGATATCAATGTTTAGACACAAAAATGCTTCAATAGTTAACTAGTGCTTCAGTAATTCTCTTTAAGTCAGATATCAAAGAAAAGCATCATAAGAAAAAAAAAAGGGCCACCAGGAGATAATTCAGAGACATGCCTTTCAACTGTACTATTCGGCTATTCAGTATACTAATGATAGGAAGTAGCTGGTAAGGTAGGGATTTTGCAGGCAGGAAAAATGTCCAAACGGGCCTTGTGTTGCAGGTATGAATATACTGTCAATATAAGCAAGTTTAATCCATGCATACATATAAAATCTAACTAACTAAATGACTGACGAACAACAGAATAAGGTAGCCTACATGGAGATTGCAGACAGAAGCAAGCAAGTACAGGTTCCTCGCAAAATAAAAAAACTAAGAGTACATCAAACACTTACCAAACTTGCAAATCAGAGTCTTCCGTACTTGCAGATGGAGGAGGTGCCCACCAAGGGCCTTGAGCCGATGAACTAGCCATGCCTGGATGTTGTACTCAGAAAACCAGTACGGAGTGGAGGAGGGCGCCATGGATTGTTGTGGATATGGAGGACACCAAGATCCAGAGGCGAACACAGAAGGGGTGGTCGTCGGAGGAACAGCAGACTGGGCACTGGTAGGGGAAGAACGGATTGAGTCCTCGACGCCGGCGGAATCTCCATTGGCAGCGGCGCTGAGGTTCTCTTGGACGGCGGCATCTTGCAAGGAGATGGCTATCTAGGGTTTGGATATGGCGATTTAGGATGTGCTGGGAGGATTTGGGGGATTTATGCATCGATTCGGTGCGTGCGGAGCGATTTGGCGCGAAGGAAATCGATTTGGCGCGCGCGAAGAAGTTTTTGGCGGGGAGAGCAGTGAGGGAGGCGGGCGGAGCAGGGGATCGAAGGAGAGGAAGAAATCGCCTCGCTCAGTCGCCGATGGCGGGCGGGGAACGGGCGAGTCCGCCTCGGTTCTGCGGCACGGAGCGAGCGAGTCGCGAGCCGCCCGTCCCAGCTTTCTCTCCCCTCCAACTCGGACTGAATCTGACGTGGTGGGCTAAATCGCCGGCTGACTAGGCTTATTATACTTGCTCTTACACGTACTACTGGAGTATACTATTATTATAGTAGAAGACGGATAGAGGAATACATACTGTAGTAGAGACATGAGTGTACTCCGTATGCATGCAGAGAGAAAGAGAAAGTGGCGACGCGACAAAAGTTTGCATGGGGAAGGGCGCCATGTGGTGGGCCAGCACTAGCCAGTAGGACCTCCATCGCACGCTTTTGTTTACCGTCTGGGCTACGGCTATTGCATGCATGCATGATCGACGACTTGTTCCAAGCTCCAGCACCGAGGACAGGACAGGAAGGGGAGCCCTTCTCCGGCCGCCGATAGATCCTACGTCGGCCTCAACTATTCAGGTTCCAGACCGACGGATACTGTGGCTGCCAAAATGGCCCTCTTGCCGTGTTTTTGTCAGAGAGCGGAGCGAGCCGGGTTGGATTGAACCTCTATTTTGGGTGTTTAGATGGAGACAGTAGGGGACGGAGCCAACCCAGGAGGGGAATATTCGTCCCAGATGGTCGGCCTGGCTCCACCAAAATCTCGCGGATGGAGCGAACCCCGTTTGCGGTCGAGGGTTCCGTTTCTCCCGCCGCATCCCGTTTCTCAAAGACACGACCACTCCGGACAGCAGGGACCGCTCGAGGCCGCGACGCGTGCGCGAGCACGGAGGCCGCGCAAGACATCGAGAGGCGGCCGACGGGGCGGCGGCGCTCCTCCAGGTCTCCTCCGCGCGCCCGGCCTCCCAGCGCGCGCGGCGCCCGGATCCGTCCGCTCTAGGAGGAAGAAGGGGCTTAACGGAACTTTATTTCACTTTCCGGTTACTTTGGTAAAAAGTACAAGAGCGAAGAAATTTTAGATTAGGCCCCCGATGGATTCCAATAAACTCTAGGGGTTCTCGCCGCAAAGTGCCAACAATAACGTTGTTACAAGCTTCCCCTTCTTCGTCTTCAATACCCGCAACCAAATACCATATGGAAGTCACTCTGTCCCTAAAATAAAGAATGCAACCAAACAGAGAACGGGGCGGCTCCGTCCCCAAAACACGATTAGTCATCCCAACCCAGTGATCCCCCATCGTTGGTTGGTCCTTCAGTTGCCGATTGGGTACCTGTCGGCAGCGTGCTAGAATAGTAGGGGTTTACAATTCTTGCCATCCATCCTGGCAACAAACAAAAGAAAATATGCTATGCGCCGCCGCGGCCGCGCCTACTAGGAACGTACGACCAATTCTTCCTTGTTGGCTTCCTTGTTGGCTCCGCCATGCAGCAACTACTCACCACCACTCGGCAGGCACCGCCAACGCATACAGTTCAGCAGCAGTTAGAAGGAGTATAGAGTAGTACGTATGCAACGACAGCACCAACCTCTCCGTCTTCTACTGTCTACAAGACTACTTACTAGCTACAACAACGACCTTTGTTTTTAGCTCGATGATCGGCCACGGTTACTAGTAATAAGATGTATAAAAATATACTATCTACAAACCTTTACGCGTCTCCAGCGCGGCGCGGTGGTGCTACGGTCCGCTTCCGGCCGGTCGGCGCCGACGACGACCTTGCAATATATATACTGCCGCCGCTGCAATCTACTGCTTCCTTGTAGGAGTGCAAAGCCGATTGCATGTTTTCAGGGTCGTAGCGTGCATTCTACACCCCTCCAACTTGCATGTTACTCCGGTTTTATAAAACCTTACCATAAATAAACCGGTTTTTTAAAACATTTTGAGTAAATATAAAACCACCTCTGAAACCAGATACGACGAAATTTGTCTGGTCTTAACAGTTGGGAGGCTGCTCGCTAGCCGGTTTCATAATTTAGAGTTGGTTGGTGGGTTCATGATACTTGGCAACATATGCTATGAAAACCGGGTTCATGTGAAAAACTATAAAAACTCAAATCAAGACCACAAGATCCTGGATCCAATATCCGTGGGAGGGTTTAGTGAAAAACCACCGGTCTCCATGCACGTTGGATCCAAATCTTGTGAGCCCTCGATTGTAGTTTTCCATAGTTTGATACGAAGTTGGTTTCCATAAAGATAACGTTCCCATGATACTTTACCCTTGTTTTCGTGAAGACAACTTTTTTAAAAAAAAAAAAAAGAAAGAACTATCAATATTTATGAAATATATTATTTGAGAATTTCTTCTTAACAAAATCTATGGTGCTTTGCACTTTGAATACATATACATGAACTCGCTCATAGTCTTAATCCATACAACCTTTTATCTATTAATTAACAAGTGATCTAAATGGTATCCAGCCAAAAAAAGTGATCTAAATTGTAGAAGTACCATTAATTTTGATCGAAATGTTTCCTCCATATTTCAAAGTATAAGGTGCGGTCTCACTCGGTTAAGTCTTGAGAAGAAAGCGTAGGCCTTAACTTCATTCTCATATTACACTGATGTGGTTTATTACATCAAACAAACAAAACCATAAGGAATAACCATGATAAAATAAATACAAATGCTAATTTAATGATAATATCTTTGACATAGACATACAAGATATTACATCATGAGAGTTTAATTAGGATCATACATAGGTGTCTAATCAAATCCTTTCACATATACATTGTTGATTAAATATTGATCGAGGTACTATGAATCTTGAAACAGCTGGATATATATATGCAAAGAAAAATAGGTCAGGGAGTACAAGCTCGATCAAAACACAGAGGTAGCAGTAGACACCCACATAGGAGTAGCTAGATGTATAGGACGGCTGAGTAGCTATCTACTATATTCTACTGCTAGGGAAATCGTCCGGTAGCAAGTTAATGCACAAGAATAACAAAAGCAAACAGGTAATATAGTTGGTAGGGGAAGGGGAGGGCCATATGCACGCATGTCCGTGGCTACCTAGGTCTTTTTCCATTTTCTCTCCATCACATCACATTAAATACACCAAAAGACGTATGTTTGGAAAGATTAAATGTAGGTGAAAAAATAACTAATTACAAAGTTTAGATGTACATTCATGAGACGATTCTTTTTGAGCCTAGTTACTCTATGATAGGATGATATTTACCACTAACAAACGAAACACGCTACAAGATACGATGTGACATCCTGGTTCTAAATTTTAGCCATCTAAACAAGGCCCTATATTCAATTTCCCTGTGCTGTGTGCCTGCATCTGCTTGAGAAAGAACTAGAGAGAGGCCGGGTGGCTGTAGCTTTAGGTAGAGGGAAGACGACAATGGCCGTGGGGGACATAAATCTGGAGGGGTCATGTACCTTGGATCTCCCCCACCCCATCCATCCATCCATCGCCGTCGCTTTTCTTTGTGGTTTTTTAGGCTTTCAGCAATGCAGCACGGTGGTAAAGCGACGAGTGCCTTTCTTTCAAGTTTCAACCTTGCTGCATTGGCTCTTTTTCTTTTTCTTGCATCTTCTGTCCTCTCTCTCCATGAGTGCAGAGCTAGGGTTCTTGCATTGGGACTTGTTTGCTGCTGGCCGGGGCTAGCTAGCTCTGGGTCCCAATAACCCCAAGGCAAATAATGCAATTATGGGAGCATGGCCAGCAGGTAGTGGTCTCTTGGGCCCTCAGCAGCTCCTACTTGTTTTGCCTTTTTGCATTAGGGCACTGTGTGAGTGTTCATCAAGGGAGAAAAGGCAGTGTGAGTGTGTGACCCCCTTAATAGTAGTATATGTTTACTTATGGGATCTTTGCTAGTCCCCATCTTGCTCTTGTCCCATGTTATCTTCCAATTCTTTATTTTCCATTTCTTGTGTGATCTTGAGGTTCAACCACACAGCAGTGCAAAAGTTAACCTACATGTTGAGGGTAGATATGTAACACTATATATATGTGCAACATTATTTTCATGCTCGAGCAAGCCAAGCGCAGGACCAAAAAGGGTGTGGTGCAGTGATAGTGGGTATCTCATGTGTCACTGTCTATATTTATATTATTAATTTGAATAGAGTCTTCACACTAATTCTTATGAGACATGCTTTTAAAAAGATATATCCTAGCTAGAAATTCTCACACTAATATAAACATATTGTTTTTTTATAGACTCTAATCACTGTCACCAATAATAACCATTGTATCTATTCAATTTTCTAAAAGATTAACCACCTCTACCATTATAAAAAAATATATATAAGCCAATCTCATCCAAGTTAACCCCTATTGCCATTATAAAATATGAATTAAAATAGCCCCTAAAGTTAGCATCTAAATTACCCATGTATGCCATTATAAAGATAATTTGAAATAAACCCGTAAACTTGCATCTAAATTAACCAAAGGAAAGGTCCTAGTACGGTTAGAGAGTGGAGTGAATAGTCTAATGATTAAAATTTTACAAATAGTACACTAGAGCAAAGTGGTTACTAAAATAAATGGCTAAATGTCTTTTTTTTACCTAGCTCTAGTGTTGTGTTGGAAGCTCCTATCCGTAAGTTCTTGTCACTATAGCACTCAATTGGTAAGTCTCTATTTCTACACTAGTATATTAAATTAAATTAAAGTAAATGCAAGAGGGGTATATCAGCCTCGCTCGCCCGCGCCAGGCTTCGTGAAGAAGCAGATGAAGCCCATATCCCACGAGCTAGGTTCACTACTACACAATGCTCCTGTAGGGGCGGCTCGTGAGGCTCTATAGTAGCGGTTTCGCGGCCCGCCCCTAACTTCCCGTTTCTATAGTAGAATTACGATTAGGAAGCGGCTCGTTATACAACCGCCTATTGTATGATCCGCCCCTACAGCTGAATTTCGGAAAAACGCGTTTTCAAAATTCAAAAAAATACTAAAACATTTTTATTTAATTAGGGGAGGCCCCCACCGGTCGACCACACATCATCCCATGTCTCCATCTTTTTTTTCAGAGTTTTTCGCAATTGTTTCGAAATTGTTGCGGTTATGGGTTTCGAACTCGGGACCTCCTCTCGCCGCGCGAGAGTCTCCACCACCACCGCTACACACATGTCTTTGCGTCTATATCCCATTCCGCGCCCCCACATATTATACCGAAGTGTAAATTGACTATTTGAGGCCCTAAATGGATTCAAACTAAAAGTCGTCAACTACAAAGTTTCATAACTTTTCGAGATCTACATTTCATATGTACAAAGTTTTTTCATCCGAGGTCGTTTATTTAAATTTGAATTTCAAATTTGAGACATTTCAACACAACTTTTGAATGCCTAGATGATTTCAAAAAAAGTCGTCAACTACAAAATTTCATAACTTTTCGAGATCTACATTTCATATGTACAAAGTTTTTCCATCCGAGGTCTTTTTACGAATTTCGAATTTCAAATTTGAGACATTCGAACACGACTTTTGCATGACTAGATGATTTCAAAATAAAAGTCGTCAACTACAAAGTTTCATAACTTTTCGAGATCTACATTTCATATGTACAAAGTTTTTTTTCATCCGAGGTCGTTTACAAATTTTTAATTTTTTAGTGTCAAGTTTCAAAATTCGGGATCTCACTTTGCAGAAAAAGGCAATATAGAGCCGCCCTACCGCGGACTACATTAGGCGGTTTGGTGATTGAACCGCCCCTAATAATAGTAGGGGCGTTTCTATATTGGCGCCCCTACAAGAGTCACTATAGGGGCGGCTCGTATGGTGGAGTCGTTATAGGGGCGGCTCGAAAAATGAACCGCCCCTAATGCAAAAGGGGGGGCGCTCTTATAGTAAGTTTTTGTAGTAGTGGTTTAATTGCCATTTTTGCATAATTTGAGACAAGCTGAGCTAGAGATGTGTTCATCGATCCAAACAAGCGCAACTTGCACAGCATCGGGCAGCAGGCTAAACAACCAAATTAACACAAATGCATGGAGATGCTGCTCAGCCTTATGCTATGTTCATCTTCGCCTAATGTACTGTATGGAGATTCATGTGTGTGGTAGCTTAATTTTCATTGCAAAAACCAGGGGTCCTCTGCTAATAATTAAGCTCGCTGTAGCTTCATTAAATTCGTGGCGACGATCGATGGTGATGTATCATGAGTCGTTACAGGACCGTGTCGTATATGTGCACAGGAGTATGTCACATGTGTGTACTACGTATGCAGACAAGCTAACGACCACAGGTACAGCTAGGCGCTCGTGCTATGTGTACTGTATAGGACCTGAGAGTACGTCGTATGTAGGCTGCTATCAAGGTTTGGATGCAGGACGGCCAAGGATCGGGTTCAGAAAAATGTTTAGGAGGACTTCTTCAACCTCGGGCCAACTTCAACCCTTCCTTCTATTTAAAAGATCAAAAAGATAAACATATCCTGCATGTACATATAAAGCAAACGTATAGTATATGCTAATAGATAGGCAATTGAGCAAAGCATGGAAGGAAAACCGGAGCTCGTCGGGGAACAAGGCGACCAGGGGGTGTGTGGGTGTGGCCCTGGCTTTAGGTTTTACGCCAACGACGACGACCAGACGTGGAGACGACGACGCTGCTCCGATATATCCGGCCAACGGCTTTACCTGTCAAAACGACGAATCATGTGCGGCCATTTATGTATAGTGCCCGGCCGACGCGACGAAAACCCCACACCCATTACTCCTCCACTCACCTCCAAAATTTCAGTTTCAGCTACCTGCTGCCTACCTACTGTATGCACTAGCTAAGTATATACATTTGTTGTGTCTGTCTTGACACTAAGTATGTACCTGGCTAGTACTCCTCTGTCCTTTTAAAAGGGTCGTTTCGAAAGCGTGCCCCCTCACAAACACGCTTTTCAGCGCCGACACTTTCAAATCGGACCGGAGAAGTAAGCAATATAGTACTCTCTGTTTCATGCAGATGTAACCATTTTCAGCTACTTTTTATGTTCTAAGTAATAAGATAGTTTTATCTATCTATATTCATAACGGCACCTCCAGTGTGAATCGAACCGAGCCAAGCACCGACACAGGTGGGTCTTACGAAATCGAATTGAGGACGGTTCGATGTCAGCTCCCGTGTGAATAGAACCAAGGACCGACTCTCTCTCTCTCTCCACATTTTCCCATTCATCACCTCTTCGTCGGGCCCCTTGAATCTCCCATGTGAATCTCCCGCTCATGGCCAAGGTGGCATTCATCCGGTTTTGGAATGATAGCCCGCACTGGGCCTTCTTCGTTGCAAGCTCTCCTCGCTCCGGCCGCCGGTCGCTTCATTCCCCACCACGCCCGACATCCGCGACCGCTCCCCAAGCTTTGCACCAAGGTCGTGCTCCCCCCCCAGCCCGGCGGCTACCACCGACGCGGTCCGGGCCCAGCAGATGGCGGCGAACCTTATCGGTCGAGATGAAGACCGACTCCCCGGGCCGCCGCCACCCCGGCGCCGATGAGCGTGGCGAAGGGGGGGGGTGCTCCCCGCCTACCGACACTCCTCAAGATTTTTTTGTTCTCTCGAGTTTCAACCATATTGGAAAGTCGAATTGAGAATCCCCCCTCGATTCGTGTTTGCGTGTGGAGGCGAACTGCATTTCTTTTCTCTCTCTCCCCCGGTTCGCTTGTCTCGCAACACTAGAGGCTCTAACCTTTGCTACACACCTATATCTAGATATGCAGGAAAAGGTAGGAATCTAGAAATGCTAGAATGTCTTATAATTTAGAACAAAGAAGCCTGGTCTAAGGAGCCACAACATTGGTTGTTCAAGGTCTCAAGCCAAGCACTTACAACCAGGTAAGGTTTAACAAGACAACAATACGGCTAGGTCTAACAAGCCAACAATATGGTTCTTCAAGGTCTCGGGCCAACAATATGGTTCTCTTGTCTCTTGGTTCCCTGAAGTTATCCTAAGCCAAACCTTTATTGTTCTTTTAACTTTGGTTGGATTGTATAGAAAAGCCTAATATTTGCGCCTGCAAAAAAAAAAAAAAGGATCACAGTGTTAACCGCAACATAAAATTTATTTCGATATTATATTTATTTGTTACCACACATTTTAGTAGTACTTTGTTTTTGTATAAAATGGATCACAGTGATGAAAGTTATACTTACACTATTACAAAATGATTTATTTATTATCCACGGATTCATATTAATTAGTAATTAACCACTGCACTATTGGAGTACTACATCAGATTTTGTTGAATAAACGTTTGCTGGCGTCGCAAGAAAGAAAGAAAAAGAGTGCTAGAGTACTGTGGTAGAAATAATAAAAAGAAAAAGGCAAAAAAAAAAAACTAGTAGAAAAAAAAGGAGGTTGTCGTATTCGGCGCGGCGCTCCCCGGCTGCATGCACATGGCCTCCATGTGTGGCGCCTGCTCCACGGCGTCCCATTGGTCCACGTGTCGCTCGCTCGTACACGTGCGGCGCGCAACGCGACAGCCCCCAGCGGCCCCGTGTCGCGGTCGCCGCCGTTGAGACCGCCCGGCGGCCGGGATACCTCGCATCTCTCTCTTTTTTTTTCCTTCTGTTCTTAACAAATGGTTTTGAATTACTTAACATAATCTGATTATATATATATATATATATATATATATATATATATATATATATATATGTTTAAATTTAATGTGACGATGGAGAGTCGTACGATGAACGACGACAAGGGGAGAGAGAGAGGGGCTGGCTACATACGAAGAACCAGCAACCACTGCCGGTGTCGATAGCTAAACAACAACCCGTTTCACATGAGAGCGATGCCCTTGTGCCACGCACGTACTTCTTTCACGTACTATAATTTGCATGAATATATAAACCAAACTTGCCATTGATTAATTAATTTGGTTAAGCATAGATGCATATATGCATGATGATTGGCTAGCTAGCTGCTAATCATTAAGTGTCTGTGTCTTGCTCAAGGGATTTAGTTGTATACTCCAAACACGAAAGTTTGGACGGTACCCAAACTGTACATATAGGTATATATAGTATACATAATAATATAATGTACTTTCCACAAAAAAAAAAAAATATAGTCGCAAGTCTTTGGATTCTTTACAATCAGCTCCAGCACATTAATTAATATATATGATCGTTGAGGAAAGGGGCAATATCTACGTATTATAAAATTAAGGGAGTATGTTAAGTAGAGTGTATGTATTATGAAATTAAGGGAGTATGTTAAGTAGAGTGTATGTATATCTGTCGCCAATCAATAATAGAAGAGGCCAAGGGGGCAATACAGTACTGTACCGGCATAGATTTTTAATCTCAGTTGACGTAGTAAGGCAACATGCCTATAAGAAAACGAGTGCCTTTTAATTTAGACATATATGCATGAAAACACCTGGATTTTGACATTAGATTTATATATGCACACATGCAGTGGGGCCGTGGGGGGACATGGGTTACTTCATGAATAGTACTGGCATTACCATTTACTCAATAGAGTTTAAGTTGAGTAAGGGGGACATGCTCCACCTTGGCCTCAACCTCAACTTAAGTAAGCTCCACTCGTCAGCACTGTGGTAAATCTAGTGTGGGTTACATATGTATGCATGGTGTGCCATATACTCTGGGTCTAGTCTAACAAAAAAATTAGTAGTATACTTGGTAAATAATATCATCCTTTACGCTTATGCACGTCGTCCACTCCGCTTTGCTAAAAACACTTCTCTTGTCCGTGACTCATTTTGCTCAACCTCAGATTCATGAGTTGCAATGAAGAAGGACAAGCACCACATCACCAATGAAGGAGTGACGAGAAGGACACATGTGTCCATTCACCTGATGTGTGAACCCCAAAGGAATCCAAAGGCAGTATAACCAGGTGACCACATCCTATCCCCCCTCGCTTAATGAACCAATCTTTGAGGCCCTAACCCTAACATTCCTATCCGGCTCTCTTAGATTTATTTGATGTAGAAAGACGTCGTAGAGGGGCTCCAAATGCTTATCTTTCTTGTCCCTTTGCTTCCCATTGTCCCTTGCCCAATTGTTGTGGAGGCATGACAGTGAATTGGTTGTGGCTCCATAGTCTTCACAACACCAACCTAATAAAAGCTCTAAGGAAAAGATGTTTTGTATTAATGATGTCAACCTAGAGGGTATTTTGTATTATTTCTCACAACTTATATTATCATATTTTTACAATGACTTGTTTTTTTTTATAATGAGCATAGTAACGGTTTTGCTAACCCGACTATAAACATTGTTCTAACCATCTATAAAAATCATTTCATAGTGGAGGGGTAGAACCTCTCAACCATATATATGAATTATATTGAGTTAATCTTTGGTCTCATCAATCCCTCCAAACTCTTCGAAATGGGTGTGTGAGTCGTAAGGCTAGTCTCAGTGGAAGTTTCATTAGAGTTTCATTTGTATTCAATGGGCAGTGTCATGTAGACATTTTGAATTGTGGCAGCAGTATTTAAGAAGAGAGAAGAAATGGGTTTCATGGGGAATAAACTCTCTTGGCACGAATACCGATTCTAAGCCATGAAATTTAATAATGCTTATAAAACTATAGAATGAAACTCTCCATTTAAAGTGAGGGGCTTCATTTGTGTTTCATTTACTTCTAAATGACGTGGCAATCTTAATAATAACGCTTATGAAACTCTACCGAGACTGGTCTAACAGACAAATCAACATTACATAGTACGCGCATTAATTTCGTGTCAAATCGTGCCATCCATATCAACGACCCAACGCAAAATTGAAAGGAAAGAGGGTACGTACGTGCGCCGCTTACACTGAGACTTCCGGTCTCTCGTTCTCACATGCATATACATGTTGCATGCATGAATGTGCCCAACGCAAAATTGCAGCTAGCTTTATATGCAGGTGTGCATGCGTGGGATCCATGTGAGCATGTGTGGCGCCTGATTCAACTTGCCCTGCGTGCTGTTCCTCCATGCCCTAGTAGTTGTACGTCTCTAGTAGAGACCAGATGACCAGGCGCCATGCACGTCGCCATCCACGGCCGGGCCACATATTTATAAAAGTAGTATAACAAATTTACAATGTTATAGGGAGAGGACAGAGAAAATCAAAACCTAGCTACACAATATATTTATTATTCTTTGCACTTTACTGGTTTTTTCCCCTCCTCCTTTGCTCCTTCAAAAAGTCCTTGTGTTTTTCTTTTCATTGTACTGCCTTGTTCCCTCCATTTTTCTATTTCATTATTATTAAACAGATGTCCTTCTCCTTGCCTCACTCACATCACATGGTGCTTTTTTATTTTGTAAAGTATTACTGCACTACTTTTTTGTGATCATTTTTTGCGTTAAAAGAAAGATAAAGTTATAACATATAGAATCCTTGTAAGCCTAGGTCTATCAAGATTAACCCGATCCTCATAATATGATTATTAGACTCAAGGATCACCCACATAGTTCATTCATCACAATCATGTAATTACATAAGAATTAACAATTTACTATCTAAGCAAACTTAGCACCAATAGAAATACTCCATCCGTTTCAAATTATTGTATACATTTTCAGGGAAACATGTTCAATGTAAAAAAAGTTTGACTAGGACAAATTTGAAGTGAATAATTTGAACTGTTTGCAGCATTTATATTATGTATGCAGGGAGTCGTGGTCCATGCATGCATTCTTCTTGCTGCACGAAAACCAAATGAGTATGTATGCATGGACCAGGGATATATATATGCGACATATTTCAAACTCATCATTTTTTAGTTTGGATAAGGGTTAGGCTGAAGATCGACACTCGAGATGATGTTCATGTAGGCATGCATTAAATGGAGTTCTTCATCTGCTCCATCTCCTGCACGTCGCCTTGTCGTCTGCTGGACCACCCATGGTACGATTACAATAGCCGGCCTCTAGCTATACGACAATTGCCCATAATCCAATTGCATACCCCTTTGTTTTTAATTTTATTGGTTTATAATTATTTTTTTATTCTTTTTTTTTTTTTGAACGGGAAGGGATACTACTTGATCCTGTTTTCTTGTAGCTTCTGCTCGTGAAGAAGGTGGGGGAAGCCATGATTTGTGGCTCTTTTTCCATACTATAGCAAGAAGCCGAAGGCTCGCATTGGTACATGTTGATTCGAACGGTGCATGCGTTACTGTAAATATGATGGTGAGGCCAGGATTTAGGGTGTGTTTGATTTGGTTTTTGGAAACACTGCTTCTACTATCAAAAAGCCAAACGCTAACCAAACTTTTAGTTCACAACAGTTTATTTTCTACATGCTCTCACAGCTCAACCTCACACACTCTTAGAAGCTTATCGTCTTCTGTTACAAAATGCACTACAGTAAATCGTGTCGAGCTGAAAGACAGCGTAAACCTTGCCAAAGAAAAGAAGGCCGGTGGTCCTTAATAGTAACGACAAAACATGCTTAATTCCAACAGTCTATTAGGTAGGTTTTATTAGCATGAATGCATGCACGGACGCAGGTGTATATCAATCCGGCCGGGGAGCAGAGGACCACTGCATGCGCACCGGCCCGGCCGTATCCATATGAGGATTTGATCAAGGGATCTGAATGAAAAGCATGGACTGCATGGATCGGATGCGTGCACCTATCATCGTCGATATATAGATATACACATCCATCCACAAGATTTGTGGCGTATATTTCACGAGCGTATATGTACATCATTCATACCCCTGCTAGCTGCATGTATGTATATATCTACATTGTTATTCGAAAGTGTACACCATACACATCTCTTCATTTATCGCGTGCCCACAATGCTGACCAAGCAAGTCACATCTCAGGTAGTACACTATACTATTTCCCTTCCCGCCAGGAAACCAAAAGTTTTAATTTTAATTTTAACTGTCTTAGAATTTGTGGCCAGGTCTCTCTTAATGTCTGATGGTAAGTTGTGGAGAAGAACTATTTCTCACAAGTCATATCAACTGGAGTGAAACTTAAGTTTCTCCGAGAGGGAAGTGGCCGGTAAAGTATTATTTTCTTTTTCTGATCTGCTACGAGATACTTCCTTCCGTCCTAGAATACAAGATATCGGATATTTAAAATTTGTCTCGAATTATAAAATATTTTGAATTATAAATAATCTGGATAATATCTTGTATAAGGACGGAGGGAGTAGTGATGAAATATGTTCAGTTTGGGGGCCAACAACAACAACAATAGTCAGTCTACTGTTGATGGTCCACATCAGTAAGAACTCACTATTGTCTACTTCCTTCATCCTAAATTGTAAGTTGTTTGACTTTTTTGACACCAACTTTCACTACCTCGCCTTATTCAATTTTTTTTTTTTTTTTTGCAAACACAGTGAAATTTAAGTTATTCGTGAACAACATATATTAACAAAGCAACCCATGGGAAAAGAATTGACATTTTGGACGCTTTTTGAATAAGATGAGTGGTCAAACTTGGGGTTAAAAAGTCAAACGACTTACAATTCGGGATGGAGGAAGTACCAATTAAATGATAAAAATGGGAAGGGATCAAAATGCTGGAGTTGCCAGTTTTAACCGCTCATGCATGCAACTTTTCTAATCTCAGTCGATCATCGCATTAATACTGATATGATCTCGCTTTCAGCAGCATGCATATGCAAGCGGCAGCCGGCAGCTGGCAGGCCTCATTTCCTGTCAAAGCTGATTACTACGACGCGTTGCTAATTAAACAGCTAGCGAGACTGTTCAAAGCATGCACAGGGTGATGAGGTCCAGATCGACCAACCTTCGGGTAGACGTGGAAAGAAAAGATCATCAGTCAGACAGAGGATCTTCGTTTCTTTGTTTTGGTTGGTGTGTGCTGTTTTTAGGCAGCAGGACGACCTAGCTGCATGCATGCTGCACAAGCAGAGGTTGGGGTAGTTAGTTAGAGACTGACTAGCTGACTCACTCATGACTTGTTCAAGTCTCTAGAAGCAAGTAGCTATGGGCATGTGTAGAGACAAGTTGGACTCTGATGATTTCCAGGCCTCATTGTTCAGGATGGGTTTGCATCACAAGCAAAGCAATGCTATTATTATTAGGCCTAAATCTTAGCTAGTTTACTGAATTATACATCTCAGAGAAAACAGAGTGTTGGTGTGTGCAGAATGGCAGGAGAGGATGATTTAAAAATAGGACTCTGATGACTTCGGACTTTTTTGCAAAATTTTGCCCTTTTTCAAAAGTATTTTCAAATCCGTCCCTAGTTTGAAACAATTTCCACCGGGTATCCCCTTTTTGTCGCGCCCAAACGTCGGCGGCGATCCTAACACAGGTCGCGCCGATGCATGTGGCGCGACGTTGGCCGCCACGTTGGTGCGGTTGTGTTGACCGTTGTTTGGCGTGGAGTGCCGCGGGTCCCACCACGCCGCGCCGCATGCGGCGGCGGACGTTCCATCGCTACCGTCGCGCGCCGGGCGCGACAAGCCCGTTAGGGTTCCTGTTTGGGCCTCGTCGAAAGTGTGTGGGGCCCACCATGTCGCGCCCGGCGTATCGGTAGCCGCGTGATAATTTAGGTCCGCCTCGAGCCCGACTTCATTCATTCTTCTCACCCACTCCAACCGCCCGAGCCCGCCCGCGGCCGCCGCTAACGGACCCGCCCCGGCCTCCCCCCGCACGACGCCGCCGCCGCCTCCCCGCCCGCCGGATACCGGCGGCCCTTCTAGCGCCGCCACCGGCCATTCCCGCCGCCCCCCGCGCCGTAGGAGGCCTTGAGGGGTGGCCCCAATGTCGCCCGGGCTTGGGGGGCGGGCAGAGAGAGCGCCCGCCGGTGGGGGGCTTGGTAGCCGGCCTCTCCCGTCCTCCAAACGATTAGGTGCTAATCCTCCCCTTCTCCCCCCTCCATTTCGTATTTTATGCCTTGTTCATGGTTGTTCATGGCAGTTTTATGATTTGAATGAAATTGTTCGTGATTGAAGCGTTTATTGGTACAATGTGGTTCGTAGAATCGGTTTAGGATTCGATTTGGTCGTGGATTTTGCTTAGAGAACGTGGTGCATGAAAGTAGTTCGTTGATGCATGCATGGAGGTTTAGGGTTAGATATTATTTCTATTTTCCAATGTGAAATTATAAGTAATTGACTGTTTATTGATGCAATGTGGTGCGTGGAAACGCGTTTTAGGATATGTTTTGGCTATGGATTTCAACTATATTAGATATTACATGAAAAAATTCTTTGTTGCATGGAGGTGTTGAGTTTGTCTCTAAAATTTATTAGCAAGATGGTTGTTGTGCTTATATTTTTTTTTTTTGCCAAACTATTTGTAGATGGACCGTTTAGTGCGCTTTTATATTGGTGGCAAAGTTAAAGGGGATGGCAAGTTTGAGAACATGCATGAACAAGTTCATTTTTTGGTAGACCTCCTAGCTTCGATGATTTGGTCGGCCATTGTCGCGTGACTCGTATGGATGGCCGTTGAGCTTGAGAGGTCGATTTGGATAATGGGAAGGAGCGGTCACACTATGCAATGATGGCTTTGTCATGTGCCGATGATTGGAATAACTTTGTAGAGGTTGTGAAGGGTAGTAGTGTTCGTTGCTTGGAAGTTGTTGTGGAGAAGGTGATGAACCCCTGTTTGTGTGCCCGTGGTCGAGGAAGTGGATGATGAGCCCGTAGAGCACCTTACTCGGGAGGAAGAGTTGCAACCGGTTGTTGTTAGAGAGAATGATAAGGCGTTGATGGTAGGTATGGAAGAGCGCGATGAGGAGGAGATTGGTGCAATGGGCCGGCATGTTTGTAGGCTCGAGAGGATGATGAAGACTATGGAGATGAGCTCACCTTTAGTGAAAGTAGCTCTGAGGAGGTTTTAGAGGACGAGTATAGGTCGGAGGCGAGTACGGAGGATGAAAGCGATGAGTATAGGGGGATATTGCATGCACCGGCCGGGTCATTTAGAATGGAGTACAATCGATGTGGAGCTAAGTCGGTTGAGGGAGGTCCATGTTGAGGGTACCCTCCGTATCCAACTTCATGGACATTAGTATGGTTGATGAAGCGGTGTGTGACACCCGGCCTGTCGTTGTTGGACGATGAGGGGACAGAGAGCGAGGAGATGGAGATTAAGAAGGGGATGGTCTTTGACACATTTGAGCTTCTCAAGTTCTTTCTTGCGGACTACGCCGTTCGGTATCATAGGCCCTACTATGTTGATCACTGCGACCCGAACAAAGCGGTACACGCAGTGCTTTGCAAGAACAAATGTGGTTGGGGAGTTTGGGCGAGGAAGCCGAGAAACAACACTTGAGGATTCGAAATGTGAAGCAACCTCACATGTGTCGGTCTTCTAAGCCTAAGGGGTGCACGCACAAAACATGGCCCGTTATTTGAGTCGTCGTCTTGTCGGCCTTGTTAAGGCCGATAGCGATGTATCGGTTATCTCCCTAATCGAGCATATGGGGTGGACCGGATATCGAAAGTGAGCTACTCGAAGGCATGGCGAGCAAAGCAAAGATGCTATAGAGTCGTTGTGGGGTGATTGGAAGGAGGCATACAACCAAGCTCCTAGGATACTTAACGCCATGAAGTACTACAATCCGGGGGCTTAGGTGGTTTGTCGTTGTCGGGCCGCATAGTGGATGACACGGACGGCGTGCCTAAACATGTTCTTCACGATTGTTTTGGTGTTTTTCCGCAGTCACCGAATCATTCAAGCATTGTCGGCTTTGTATTGCTTGTTGATGCAACTTTTTCTTACGGGAAGTACAAAGGTGTTTCGATGATTGCGGTCGGTGTGGATCCGGAAAACCAGCTAGTCCCTTTAGCGTTTGCTTTGGCCAAGAGCGAGAACAATTTGAGCTGGTCTTGGTTCATGAAGCTTGTTAGAATGCATGTCATCCGTCGACGCGTCCGTAGGATTTGCATGATATCGATCGGCATAATGGATTGCTTTTTTGCAAGAGAGGAGATCGATGGGCTTCCCCTCTTGTGCATCGATGGTGCATGAGGCACTTTGTCGCCAACATTTGGCAGCGACAAAGGAAGAAGGAGGTCGTGCGAGAAGTTGAAGGTGGTGTGTTGTTGTCGCACCAAGGAGAGGTTTAAGGAGAAGCTTGCAGAGTTGAACAAGGTCCTAAACACTCTGCGAGGACTTGGCTTCGGGGGCCGGATGAGTAATTTGGACAAGTGGGCTCGCATTTGATGAAGGTGGCCTTAGGTATGGCGTGATGACCACCAATTCATCGAATCGTTTAACAAAGTGTTCAAGGGTATCCGTCGGCAATTACCTATTTCGGTATTGTGGAATACTCGTTTAAGAAGTGCAACGAATACTTTGTCAAACGATGGAACATTGCCAAGGCGTCTAATGAAAAATGGGGCCGGGCCGGTAGGAGACACCTCGTCATGGCGGAGGCCATAGGTTCCAATCAGGTTGGTGATGCCTACGGACCTTCGAGGCTAGTGTACAACATAATGTCTGCGGGAGGAACCAATCCGGGCGGTGAGAAGTACGGTGGCAGAAATTATAGGGTGGACCTCCGTAAACCGGAATGCTCTTGTTGCATTCGCAGCCTACTTCATGTGCCCCGCTCACACGTCATCACCGCTTGTAAGTTACGGGGTTTGGACCATGAAGATCAGTTTTTCATGTCTCCCTTCTATCTCAAATCAAACACCCTAAAAGTGTGGGAATCCAGCTTCGAGCCATTACCTAGACCCATCACGGTGGCCTCCATACTATGGATTAGATTATGTCCCGACCGGATCTAGAAAAGCAAAAGGTTGGTAGAAGGAAGAAAAACGACTTAAAGGAATTATGGACGATTGCGATGGCGATGGCCCCGATGTGTATGATGCCGATGGCTATGGTCTCGATATGTATGGTTATGGAGACTTTGATGAGGCCATGCCTCGCCTCCGGTGCTCTAAATGCCCAGGACCCGATCACACCGCAGCCACTCATGATAGTGTTGGTACATAGGTGTTGTTAGCTGTTGTGTTATCTTAACTCACGTTTTTGTTGTATTAATTTGCTAATGCAAAGTGTTGTTTAATTATTACAATTCAATGCTTAAGTCTAATCTTGTTTTTTATGGATTTTTCAGGATGGAGCAGCGGGAGCCGGTCTACCTTCTTAAGCACCGCTATGACAAGGACCACCGGCGCACATGGTGGTGGACTTGGGCCATGCAAGTGTTTCCCATGTTTATTTTTGCAAATACATATATTGTTCATCCTTTATCATCTCTAATGTTTACATTTGTTCTTTTTTTTTCGTAAATCGAAGTCATTTGCGTCCCCGAAGCTCACAAGCCACTGCGTTGGGGCGGTGACGCCACTTACCGGCTAGAGCGGGCTTCTTGGGCCTTGCTCGAGCCATTGTGGCGGGGCTCCCGGAGATGGACGGGGCGCTGGTGACTGCCTTCGTGGACAGATGGCGTCCGGAGACGCATTCTTTCCACCTGCCGTGTGGAGAGATGACGGTCACGCTAGAAGATGTGAGCTACATCTTGGACCTAAAAGTTCACGGCCTACCGGTGTCGGGTGTTATCGACCGAATCGGAAGGACTTGGTGTTCCAGTTCACCGGACACTACGGGGACGCACCTCCGGGATGGGACAGAGGGAGCACAAGACTTCGGGGGTGTCGTCCCATTGGGTGAAGAGGCACTTCACTACTTGCCCCCGTGGACGCCGCCGAGCAAGAGGTGGAGAGGTATGCTAAGGTGTGGTTGTGGCTTTTGATCGGTTGCTTCCTTCTACCCGACTCTTCCGGGAACACCTTGTCTGGATGGTGCTCCCAATCTTATCTCGGATTTGGGAGGACATCGCCCGATACAGCTGGGGCTCAGCCACGCTCGCATGGCTGTATCGGCAGCTGTGTGAGGCCTGCAGGAGGATGAAAGACTCCTCGAACTTGGGTGGCTGCGTGTACCTCCTACAGATATGGATTTGGGAGCGCATACCCACTGGAAGGGACCACAGGAAGGCGGTTCATGTTCGTTTCTCACACATGTTTGATGTTGATGTTCGCATCTTAGTTGCACTACCTAATATTCTTGTTACTCACACATTTTTTTTGCAGGCATGGCCATATGTGGAGTATCGGGCCCCATTGATGTATTTGTGGCACAGAAACAAGATGGTCAAGGGCGACCGGAGATGAGGTACCGAGAGGTACTCCAACGACTTGGACCTCGTTGACTTACTGGGGACGGTGAGTGCCTTTGTTGTCTTACATTTTGTGATTTACTTTAAAAAAAAATTGTTGGACTTGTCTAAATGTCTCAATTGTCGTTGTGTGGACTCCATATGAACGTGAGGAAGTACTGAGGCTTTGAATGTTCCCCCCCGGAGTGATGATGAGAAGCTGCGGTGGAGATGCAATGCCCCCATGATCATGTACTACGTTGTCGAGCACCACATTCCGAGTAGGGTCATGAAGCAGTTCGGGCGGAGGCAGGAATACCCTATCTATGAAGGCGGGACTTCGGATGCTTTGCACGAGTAAGTCAGTTAAGATTTCAATTTCTTCGTTTCCTTAGTTTTACTTCTACTGTCAAAACTAACATTGAATGTTTTAGTGTTTCGAGGAGGAAAAGGTTTGGTGGCGCCAACGACTGGCTGCAAATCCATGCGGAATATGTGCAGCAGTGGATGAACGCCGAGAGAGTGTGGCCTAATAGTGGTCCTCGATCGGTGGGGAGTAGAATACCATGAGTACCGCCGTACCTACACCGGGTGACTAGAGTGCGTCTCCACGCTCCCGCCTCCGTGACTCCCGGTGTTCTATGGAGAGAGCGACCAAGAAGACCCGTATGACACCCAGAACAAGGGGAGGACGCCAGCCCGAGAGAGCCCCTCTCGTTAACTACACGGTAAGCACTTCATTGTCTTCAACCTTTCATTCGCATTCAAGTTTTAACCTTGCTCCTGTACACAGACCACACAGCTGGCCCACCTCTCAAATGAAGCTGGAGCATACATTGGACGCGCGGGGGGGCAAGAAGGTAGTGACCTTGCTGAGTTTTGCGAGAGGTATTACGCCTAACTCAAGATCATTCTAGTTACTTTCATGTGTTTCTACGATAATCCTAACTCCCGCCGAAAAACCGCCTGCGCAGAAAGTGAAGACATTCGCCGCCACCTCGCTCGCAAGTTGAGCCGCGGGGCCGAAGGTGACGGCGCCGGTGCGGGAGAGAGAGAGGAGGCCTCCGGCGGGGGAGGTGAAAGTGAGGAAGAGCGGGGCACAATCGGGTGAAGAGGAAGAGCAAAGGCGAAGTCCCGGTGAAGAGGAAGAGCAGGCGCAGGAGACAACAGAGGCCTCCCCTGCAAGATGGAGTTCCAGGGGTAAATCAATTGCACAAACCCCTCTGGAATCAAGCGAAGAAAGCAGCGGTGAAGACAGTGCCGAAGATCCAAGTTATGAGCAGGACTTCATTGGCTCTTCTCAACTCTATGATGCTCCGGGCGTGACCCAAACTTCGGTTTTTCTTCAATCTTGTTGAACTTGGCCTTGTTGTCAACATACATATATTTACATTTGTAGCACATATGACATTTTGGGTTTTGTAGGGGCAATCTCGAGCTCACCTCAAGTGGGACGTCGGGCGACCTAAACATAAAGCTAGAGACCGCGCGGACGTTGGCACCCCAAATGTCCTTCCAAGCGCCTCCCGGCCGTCAACGCCGCCCTAGGTTACCATACACGCCCAAACCGTGAGAAGGTGCGTATTTGGCAAATACGAAGCAACATTTTGGAAAAGACAAGTTCAAATACATAACTCATGACCTTACATTCTCCATGTGTGCAGATTTCTTATCCTGGCGACCTTTGTGTGGACTCCGTGCTTTGCCTCCATTTAGCGCGGATTTCTTATTGCATGTGCCAATTATGTTTGTTCACAAGCATCATGTGTGAATTTGAGCAATGGTCGGACTTTGAAACTTAGGATGCAATTTCTCGTGAGAACTTTGTGTTACTTGTTGAAGAACTATTTGTGTGAACTATGAATTACTTGTTGAACAACTATGTCAAGTATTATGTATGTGCCTTGGTCTCCATGATGCTTTTGTCATTGCATGTGTGTGAATTTTATATATATGTGTGAATTATATGGGTTTACTCGTGGTATTATGCACTATGTGAGAAATATATATATGTGTGTGAATTATATGTGCCACAAAATAGGCTTTTGCACAAAAAAAAAAAGGTAGATCGCGCCAGACATTTCGGCGTGAGAGTCATTTTGTGATCAAGGCCGTCGCGCCGCCCTCCTCAGCGCGGCGGCCACTCGCGGGCAACCCTAGCGGGGCCACGTGTCCGCTGGTCACGCCAAACTTTGGCCTTGGCGCGAAGCGATCGCCATGACATCCGGCGCGATGTCGTAGCCGCCACCGCCTGGCCGAAAGCGTGACTGGGGACCGTTTGGCACGACGGTCGCGCCAAACGATTAGGGCGCGACCACCGCCGACATACCGGGCCGTTTCCGGCCTGTCGCGCCAAAAGATTAGCGCGACCAGCTCCTCGACATCCGGGCCCGTTCCCCACATCCACGCCAAAGATTTAGGGCGTGACACGTCGCGCCAAGACTTCCGGCGTGATGTCCGTAACCCCGGCCTCCCGGCCCAAAGCGTCTCTCCTCGAACCTCTTTGGCGACGGTCGCGCCACACCGCGGCGCGACACCCGGGTTCGAAGTATCTGTATCCGACACGTGTTGTCGCGCGCGACACGTCGTAGCGAGGGGACGTCCGCGCCTAAAGTTTTGGCGTGACGGCGAGTACAAAACAGAGACGGCCGGTCCCCCGGCCATTCTTCCTCCTCCTTACCCTAGCTTGCCTCCGCCGCCACCACCGCCGGGAACCGCCCCTACCCACTCAAAAGGCAAGTTTAACCCCTCCAAATCCCCCAAACTTCCCCTCCTCCATCCCCCACACCCCCAACCCCTCTCCTCCTCCCAACCCCTCTCCTCCCCACCAACCCCGGCATCTCATTCTTTGCGGTGTCAATTATGTAAGTGATTCGGATTTACTTTCCTTCTTTTCATTCCTAGTAAAGATGCGGTTTATATTGTGTATGACATGCGGTTATATTATTAAGTAGTATCCCATTAGTATATTTAGTTTGCCACGTGCTTATATTGTTAATTAGTATATTGTTCATGGCACGTGCTTATATTGTTAATTAGTATCCCCATTAGTATATTTAGTCGTGGTTGTAATGTTAATTAGTATCCCCGTTAGTATATTGTGCATGGCACGTGGTTATTTTGGAAATTACCATTACAAATGAGTTTCGTGTGATTTGTAAGAAAATACAATGGTGTGATTTCTTGCTAATGTAAATTACCATTTCAAATAATTAGTACCTCCTTTGAATGTTTGATTGTTTTCGTAGCTACACTTGTCGCATGCCGAGGCGTGGTAAAAGAAGGACTTCAATCCATTTTACTTGGCGTTCTTGGGATCCCTATGTCCATAAGCCTCTACCTTAGGGTGAACAGGTGCCCAACTGTTGGTGTGGTGATCCATGCAAGGTTGAATGGGATGAAGATGATGAGGAAACCTACATGCGGAAGTATTGGATGTGTGCCAGTTATCAATGGGAGCCAGGCCCAAAACAACGCCGCAGTTTCATGGTGCGTATATTCGTTTTCATTTCTTTGTTTTATGAGTATATATTACCTTCCTGACAATTGTTTGTGTGGCGAGACCCCACCTCCACTATGCGATTTTGTGCAGTGGATCGACCTTGAGGTCAGTGAGGAACACAAGAAATTCTTGGAAGGCCACAAGGAGTTTAGGGCATGGTTTCAACGTAGGTCTGAGGAGAAGATGAAGGAAGAGGCTGATCAGAAGGCGCGCAGGGAGGAAGAGGAAAGAAGGATAGCTCTTGCTCAGAGTGCTGAGAGGGAGAGGAAGCTCGAGCATGCACGCCGTGCCAAGGATGAGTGGGCCAAGGCTCGGATGCGCGGCTGAAAATGACGATCGTGGCGAGGACACCTCACGGTTGGATGAGCTCATAGCCCTAGCCGAGGCTAGCTTGAAAGCACAACAACAAGCCCCCGCAGCAAGTCCCCACGAGCCTCACGTGCAGGAGCTCGTTGTCCCCGCGTGCCTAACGTGGGCGGACGGTGCTCCAACGGTGCCTCAAGTGCCCCCGGGAGGACAGCATTTGTAAAGGCGGGAGTTGTCGTCGTGCCCCCGTGTTAAACCGCTGTCTTTAATCGGATACTACATGCCCTCGACTTTGTTCGGTTTCAAATCCCGTGCGGGGAGGACAACGAGAACCACTTCGGGAGGAGGCTTCGAAGCTAGCGGATGAGGTTCATGCAACGCACAACAAAGAATATGAGTCCTATGTTTTTGAGGCTCTTGTGCTACCCAAAGTGACGATTATGCAACCGAGGAATCGGACACGGGACGAAGACAAACCATATGATGGCTACATTTTCAGGCTCTTGTACCACTCCCGGGATACGAATATCCGGAGGGACTGGGACACGCCCGACGAAGATGCGGAGGATTGGGCCACGGACGATGAATATCCGGAGGATTGGGGCACGGACGACGAGTAGTTGTATCAATGTGTATTCTATTTCAAATGAACCATGTACGAAACTATGTTCCCAACTAGTTGTATCCGTAGTAGATGTATTGAACCATGTATCGAAAAATGAAGTGCCTACCTAGTTGTCTCTATAGTAGTTGTATCGAAACTATGTTCACAATTATGTACGGTGTTCGATCATTATTATTGCCACATGTGGGAAAACATGTTGTTAGTTGTTGTGTTTCATGAACAAACATGAAATTTAAGGATTGAAATGACAACATCACCATGCCAATAAGTTACACAATTGGTTCAACTACAATTATAGGGTCCATGCATCATGCATCATCCACTACATGATGAGTGTAGGACTAAAAGCTCCATGCTAGTTCAAACAAAAGTTGTCACCTACTCATAAGTTCACATAGGTGACACAAATAAAAGACACCAATCCTCTTGTCCTCATCGCGGTGGTGTTCTTTATGTCGGAAAGCACTACATCATCATCGCCGAAACCCTTCTCCTTGTCCTCGCCGCCTACGGCGTTGCCCCTCGCCCTCATTACCGTTGTCCTCGTCCCCGTTACCCCTCGTCCTCGTCGTCGCGTCCCCGGTGAAGGGAACTACGGAAAAGACGGTTGTCAAATTCAAACCACAAATGAACGTTGTGGTATGCCAATTTCGCACAAATGAAAGAAGGATGTCGCTTAATACTCACAAAGCTCTCGATCCAAGCGCTTCTCAAAGTACACGTCTTCCAACGCATCGATAGCGTCGTAGCGTGCCTTGTTTTCCCGCCAAAACTTTAGCGACTCATCGTCATAGTCGTAGTTGTATGGGCTCAACTCTTTTCCGGTGGCTTCATAGTAGTCGCCAGGAAGCATGTTCCATGTATGCCAATCCGGCGATTCAACACCACCCTTAGCCCGTGTCCTTCTCTCGCAAGTTTAATTGATGCCTTAACCTCCTTCTCTTCTCATGAGGGGAATTAAATTGGTGTTTTAGGCTCTCAAGTACATCTCCGCGACCATCAAAATCCTCCCACTTGCGTGTCGATCCGGGCTAAGGGAAACACAATCAAACATCAGCCAAAAAAAAACTAAATGGACACATCTACATAACAAGTTCAAGACACTCACAAAGAAGTCATTCGGCCCTCCATAAGGGTTGCCACAATAGTAGCCAATCCCATACTCGAGGGGACAACTCCTTGCCTAGCCTTTATGCCGCAGACGGCACTTCCGATCCGCAGACTAAGGCATGGCCATGCAATGTTGCCGTTCCAACATTCTTCTACAAAAGACTTGCTAGGCCATAGAGCTTTCGGCCCATAGTTGTACTCCTCAAAGTCACATGCAGGAAAACCTTTCGAAATGTCATAGTTCCAAGTTATAGTCGGTACAACACAAACAAGATCATAAATAACGTGACTCCAAACATCACTTACATAATCCCACCGACCACAACGGTAGAATGGAGTGAACATCTCCGGCTTGCTTGGAGCTTGGAGGACGTATTTGTCTTGCCACAGGTTGCACGTAGGGAGGATTCTCAAGGCGGTGGAGTGCAAACCGCGGCTTTCTGCTTCCGTCATGTCGTGGGTTCCGTGGCGGAGGCACCCACCGAACAAACTCAGAATATGGAACGCTCTTCCAAGGGTCATAAGGAAACAACATAATGTCAACATTAACCTTAGTTGCATCATCAATCCACCGATAAAACATGCAAACCGTCAAGAGCACAATCGAATCCCTCCAAGGATGACGACGTAATGGACAATGAGAAAAAGGCACTTTGGCGGAGAGAGGATGCCTTGACTCGCTTCACATAGGCCCGGAACCCACAATCCGCAGGCCGGAGGAGGGACAGGTGGTGGGAATGGACCTTTCCCATCATGGTCCTCCGGATGGTGCAATGAACAAAGGGAAAAGTCCATGGAAGCTAGCAAAACAAACAAAATGGCAAGTATTACACATGAGGAAATATTACATAGTTTCTATTTGATACAAATGAGAAGTAATACACCATGGATTTTTACATAGTTTCTATTTCATACAAAATGAGAGGTAAAACAAATAAGGAAAATTATTAAGAATTTAAACCATCTTTTTGTTAAATAGTCATAAGCATAATAAAACACGAGAAGAAATATGGTAAACATCCCTTACAATCAATAATATATGTACAATTAACAAAACAATAAGGAAATCTTCAAAAACCCTAACCAACCCCTAATACATGAACATTCATAAAATATCATCTCCATACATGGTTACACATCACAATCAAACCATAACAAAAGAAACAAAAAATTGAAAATTAAGCAATTCTTCATGAACCCTAATCAAACCATAACACAAGAAACATTGAATCCATCAAACAAATTACATATTTTACAATTTAACAAATTACATACATGGATGCAAAATGTCATTAAAACGATGTAACAAATCATAATTGAACAATAAAACATGATTACATATTCAAACCCTATGCAAAACAATAAACATCAACACATCTTCAATACACAATGTATTAGCAAACATGTTTTACAATTTGCCATGAACAATTATATGAATTCGGGTTTGGGTTTTGAGAGGACAATTACCCACATCCATGAACACATATTCATTACACACCGATTCCATCCCACAAACTAACAAAGCATTACTAAAATGTCATTAACATGAAGTGATTTAGGGTTAGATTTAAAGTGCACAATTTCCCAAACTAAAGATGAAATTATCAAGCAAGATGACACAATAAGATGAGTTACCAACATAAGCAAAGAGAAAGAGCAAAAACTAGGCATTTGGAAGCATTTGGAGGGCAAAAAAAAAAAAAAAGCATCCAAAATGCTGACCTCCGCGGTCCCCTTCGCCGCTCCTCGCAGGGAAGTGTGATGAGAGCAGGGGGGGACAAAAAAGTAGGCAGGACCGAGCATTTATACCACCGTGTCGCCCCAGCCTATCGGGCGCGCGACGTGGTGGGACCCACGCGCCGCGGGAGGCCCGTGACGGAAACCCCTAACGGGCCCGCCGCGCCCGGACGATCAGCGCGACACACCGTCGTCGCCCGCATGCACAGCGACCCGACGGGACCCACGGCCCGCCACGCCCGGCCCGTCAACGCCACGGTGGCCACGTGGCGAGGCGCTGGCGTCGCCACATGCATGGGCGCGACCCGTGTTAGGATCGCGCCGAGACGTTTACGGCGACAAAAGGGGATACCCGGTGGAAATTGTTTCAAACTAGGGACGGATTTGAAAATACTTTTGAAAAAGGGCAAAATTTTAAAAAAGTCCGATGACTTCTAGGCCTCATTATTCACGATGGGTTTGCATGATGTAAAGTGAGAAATTTTACATATCAGAAATCAGAATGTTGCGTTTTGGGTGAATGTTGGCAGGAGTTGCCATGCACCGAATATGGCCCAGCCCTACTTGGGTGGATGATGCGATTGACTGCAGGGCAATGGCGGCCCAGAGGATGATGCTGTCTGCACTACTTCAAATCAACTTTCTGGGCCCGCTGCCCAGACCAAACTGACATTTCGAAATCCTGGAGACCCAACCGACAAAGTAATAAGGAGAGAATTTTTTTTGTTTCTCAAAAACGTCCCCTTACTTAGCTGATTTTTTTTTATCAAAACTTGTATATTTGGCCTCAAAACAAAATTTCATTACTTATTTGGCCTTCTGTTAGATATGTGCTGTTACCAGTATGAAGTGTTGGGTAAAAAGTCCATTTTACCCTACTACAGGTCCTTTTGTCACATCACCCTTCTATATCTACACTCACCGCCAAGTGGGACCCACATGTCAGGTTCGTCTTCCACCTCCAGCACCATCCGTCACGTCGGCTTAGAGCGCCGCATCACGAAGAGAGAGCCCGTCCATGAAGCTGAGCACACGCGCAGTCCTCGCAGCCGCCATCTCATTGCACTAGTAGGAATATGGTCATCTGTGACGATTTGCTTGTAACGCTGAACACTTTCGTCACAGAAGGAATGTCTTCAACGATGAAATGTCCACTTTCGTCATTATAGCGGTGACAAACTTTTGGCTTGAATATTAGTGACGACACTTCCGGCGCCCGCATGGCATTATGGGGTGAGTTCGGCGTAGGCACAAAAATGTGCCGCCGCCCAAGGCAACGAGAGGGATGATGCGTTCATTCCACACGGTCACGGGGAGCACCGGCGCCATTGATGCGGCCGCCGCATGTGCGCCTGCCTACCTACATCAGCTTGGAGTCCGACATGCTCATGCAGCCCGGCACACCTCGCTCGACGGAGCCGCCGTGCCTACAGGTCAGGCCGTGTGTTGCTGCCATCGGAGGGGGAGGGGCATGCGAGCACACCCAACACCGACACCCGCCGTGGAGGCCGCGCCACGCATCCATGTCGGACCTTGGCGGTGGAGGGTGGCCGCTTGCCGCCGTTGCCGGTAACGCCTACCACATGGTTGTCCATGTCCATCCGCGATTGTTTTTTCTATCGCGACAAACAACATACGGTCCGATAGAGTGTGGAGGAAGGTTGAAGGGCAAAATTGTCTTTTCACGTGTGATAGAGTGAGAGCCCTAACAGAATGAGCTCACGGAACTAATGGACAACCAAATAAGTAATGGAATTTCGTTTTGAGGCCAAATACTCAAGTTCGAAAAGGACCGGATAAGTAAGCGAGGCGTTTTCTAGGGCCAAATAAATAATTCTCCCAAGTAACAATGGTTATACTACTGCACTGTATATGAAATGAAATAGGGGAATTTGTCTGTAGGACACCCAAAGTGACGCCAGTATGCTAGCGGACACCGTCTTTCTCCATGTTTGCCCGAACACATTTGTTTGGTGCAATTTGTCTCGTGGACACTAAGGAGAGATAACCTCACCACCAAAACAACCGCCATTTGTAAATCATAAGGCCAATGACTATAAAATTTTAACAGCAACAAGATATGATAGTTACCTACAAATCATCTAATACTCACTTCCATATAAAACCTAATTAAGGACGTCATATGACATCAAGAATAATTAAGTCCGCCATATCATGCCTTTAATTAGGTTTTCTATGGAAATGAGTATTAGATGATTTGTAGATAACTATCATATCTTGTTGCTGTTAAAATTTCAGAGTCATTGGCCTTATGGTTTACAAATGATAGTTGTTTTGGTGTTGAGGTTATCTCTCCTTAGTGTCCACGGGACAAATTGCACCAATCGGCAAGTGTGTTCTAGTAAACATGGAGAAAAGACGGTGTCCGCCAAAGACACCGCCTGCACTTTGGGTGTCCTAAAGACAAATTCCCCAATGAAATACTACTACCTACAGTTTGCTGATGGATAACTCAACTAAAATGAAACATGTGATCTGTCTGGTGAGCGCAATCACTGCTATATTGCATTATTCATTACTAAGTGCTAAAACTATCCACATCATCACCTACTAAGCGCAATTACTATTTTCATCCCATGAAAATACAAGACATCCAATGCTATTTATTTTATCATTCCATCATCTTGTAGTTTCATCTAATATTGTATTTGTTTTTGTGGATTTCTCCAATACCTTACCCATTCTGATGAGAACAAGCAAAAGCCAAGTTAACAAAGAAATCCAAAATACAACAATTGCTTGTCATCAAAATTCCTTATAGTTTAGGTTAGCAACCAAAAGCCAAGTTAACAAAGAAATCCCAAGGAACTATAGCGTGGCAAATAAAGACAAATGAGAGATCACACAATGAAAAAAATTCAATAACTAACGCATTCCCAATGGCACATAGACCAAACAAAATATGAGCTACCACATTCTCAAACCAACCAATAGGTTACATGTACACCCGATATAGTTGCAAACATAATAATCCAATAGAAAAAAATATTCTCGAAGAGTCTTTCTACACTCTTCTCCGGTGAAGAAATACAACTACTCTCCAACTGTGACGACACGAGTCATTACCACTATAAATAACAATAACCCTGGCCTATGATTTATTACTCAACAAATACAAGATTGTCAGCACTAGAGAATAGCTAAAAGGTACCAATAATTATTACAATACCATCATAAGCAAAGTCTTAAAAAAGCTTCACAAGTTTGTGCATTATTACAAGCCAATCTTTAAAAAAGTAACAAGTTTGCGCATTATTACAAGCCCATGGTATGTCTTTAAAGAAGCGTAACAAGTTTGCGCATTATTACAAGCCCATCGTATACAAGTCCAAACTAGATTACTAAAGGGGATTATTTATGTACAGATCATTAGCCCTTCAAATCGCTCATCTAGCTGGCACCATTGATGTGGCGGTCCGATCGCACGGGTGCTGCAAAGAGACGGAATGAGGATTCAGAAATACAACTAAGAGAACTACACAATGCATGTTTTATAGGACACAAAGTTCATAATGGATTTGCACTTAGTAGAAGGATTTGAGTGGCCTGTTGTTCTGTAAAATTGTGATCCAGCACTTGACAAAATTATATATGGCTTCTATAGTTTTAATTTAACTGAAGTATTATATATCAAATGTTAACCCAGCTGTTAGAGGTAGTAAGGATAGTGAGAGTCTGAAGATTGATAGGTACATAAATGGAAACTACTTAGCTCAAAAGCATGATTAAATATGATAATCATGTAACAAATCTGGTGCTTGAGGACATAATCACTTCAAACTTTCAGATCATGTCAAAATGGTTAAGTACCTATGGCAAAGCAAGAATAACAATGATATTTGCTATATCTTTGTGAAAATAAAATGATAAGCATAGTTCAACTGATGGTGACACAGATGACCAAGGGTGGTTGGTATTATGTTTGGTTTGACCTGGTGACATGTTACGAATTTAAATAGTTTGCCACAAGAAAATCAGCAACTCCCAAATAGTTGTCTCATAGAAAAAAAAATGAACTGACATGTCCTAAAAGCTCATCCCATTGCATAAGCTGAGAAACACAACTTGCAAACATCACGAAACTCTTCCAGGTTGATTCAGAAGCCCATGCAAAAGCAGATTTGCCGAGGTAAAAATTAACTGAGAACAAAATGAGCAGCTAGGTTGCTGAATGCATTGACCATAAGCCTAAGTAACATTGTACGACGAATCGGCTACTGAAAGAAAAAATCACTACTCCATCCGTTTCAAATTGCAGTTCACTTTGGCTTTTCTAGATTCATTTTCTTTAACTATGCATCTAGACATAGTGTGGTGCATAGCAAAATCAATGTATCTAGAAAAGTAAAAGTGAACTACAATTTGAAACGGAGAGAGTACTTTACAAAATGTTATTAATCCAAAAGCAACCACAATGGCATCAACAAAATTTCTTGAGCACCGATAATATCTTCTCATATGCAGGTTTGTTGCTGAACTCGAATACAGTTACTTGCAGTCTAGAAGACATTAACAACAAATCATGCTTGAGCGATGATATTATCTTTCATGCATGTAGGCTTGTGGATAGCTAATTAACATAATACTGCATGCAGTATATATAGAAGACACTAATTAATAGAAAATCATATACTCCTACATTATAACGGATGTAAAGTTAATACAGAGCAGATATAACCAGAAGTTAAGCAACATATAATATACCTGGGACTGGAATGCGGTAACTTGTATACGGAACAACTACCGCGGATCCGTCAAACAGCTTGGTGGCCCTCTCTGAATTCACTTCAACCATATAGACGGCATCAGGTTCGCCGCCGGACCACGTGCCCAGAAAGATAACATCGGTGGCCTCGGCAGATCCGAGCAACACTAGTTTTGGTGGCCTCGGCAGATCCGAGCAACTGTACGCTGGTGCCAAGTGCATAGATTGGAGGGCAGCATCAGGTAACAGTTTCTTAACATCTATGGCCCTACCCTTTCTCCATCGGGCGCCTACCCTTGACCACAGCCCTAGACGGAGGCCTGACTCGTCGTCCTCGACGTACATGCATCCCAGCCTACCGTCCATCGGCATCAAGCAAACGGCCCAAGGATCGGACTCCGAATATGGAGGCCCGTAGATGAAGGATAAGTGGTGCCCACCAAGCCGGTACGCCAAGACATAGCCTAACGCACAGCGGAAGTAGAGCGTGTCTCCTACAAGGGTGCTGGGGTCTGGCGTCAAGTGAGTGTTACGAGCTTCAGCTGGGCTGGGAGCGGAGACTGGCTGACTCCAATCACCCGTCTCCGAAGAGTACACACGAACATACATGACACGATCTGTCAAATACACCAAGGCCACACGGAAGTGGCCGCCGTGGCAATTCCGGTGGTTACAAGCTCCCGCAGCGGCGGAGCAGAGCACGGCGGCGTTGATAAAGTAGTTGTTGGCGGATAGATCGGCACAGGCAGGGGACAGGGGCAGAGGCAGGGGCAGGGGCCTGTACTCGTTCGTCAAGGGGGTTCCATAGCTCGGCACTGAGGTTTGCGCCCGGCGTGAGGAGGAGGACGCGGCCGTGGCGGGAGTCGAGCACGCGCCGCCCCGGGAGGTCACGGTCACGGGCGGCGGGGAGGAAGAAGTCGGGGTTGTTGACGACGAAGCGGGACGTCGGGCTTCCCATCGCGTTGTAGTAGAGGAGCCCCAAGACCCATGGCATCGGGGGCAGCTGCCGGAGTTGACGACGGAAGTCGGGGTCGCGGACGATGCGGTAACAGTCGTTCTTGTTGGTCAAGGAGAAGCTGGCGAGGCACGTGGGGTCTCCGCCCGTCGCGAGGAGGAGCAATATCTTGCGGAGGACGTCGTCCGGGAGGTCGGACATCGTCGCTGCCATGGTTGGGGTCTCTCTCGGTGCTCGACTGTTATGTGGGACAGTGGGGAGCTAGCAATTAGCTAATGCTGCAGGTCTGCTGCAGCTCCATGGTTAGTGGTTTGTGTCTGTACATGTCCTTGGGGGTCTGTGGATTTATAGGCGCGTGCCCTGGTGCGTCGTTGGGCCTGTTTTGAATTTGTGATTCAATAAACTAGTGGAGATCCGACAATTATTAAATTACATATTGTCGGGGACGCAAATATGGGCCCCGGACATTCTCTTAATAACGGAAGTCCGTCGGGTCCGTCGGGCCCAGTCAAAACTCGCCCGCCATCATCCGTGCGGGGCGGCCCGGTGGTAAGGGACCAGGCCAAGGAGCCATGACGACTATAATGAACGGGAGGCGGCCTAATAAGCGGCCCATAGGAGTCACCACGATGAAGGACACTGAGTAAAATACTCGAGTTTAAATCTACAAGCCGGTCTACGACCGGCTTGTCTTCCTCCATGACCAAACTGCCGACAAGACGCCGGGGAGTGACAAAGGTCGAGGGAATTTCACGAAAGGAGGACCGTAACGCTCCACGTCATCGCCTATCGGCCCAAACCTCGGACCCGGCTCCGATCTCCGTCTCGCCCGAGGGCAACCCTCGGGCGCTTGGACGCAACCTCGTCCGAGGGTGGCCTAGCTCACCACCCCCGGCGTAAAATCTCCGTCTCGCCCGAGGAGACCCGACTCTCCATCCTCGGGCGGCGGCCTGCTACCTCAACCCGGGGTCATAGACCCTCGGGCATGGGAGGTTAGATCCGAGGAAGGAAGAACTTTCGCATTCAATGCGGTTGCACGCCAGACGATATGGCGGTGCCATCGATTACGCCCTGGTCAAATCAACCGCCAAATCCCACCCCAATCCGGCGATGGGACACAAGGCGGCCGGTGAGCGCGTACACTTTCAAGACGTGGAAAAACAGGTAACCTTTGTTCATTTCCCGAGAACTACCGTCAAAGGCGCCCGCGTTGGGCGAACCACTGGCGAGCGCACAACACGCGCCGCCACCGGCGTTCCGGGGCCGCCCTCGCCATGCGGACTGTGGGGACACCTCACGCACCCTCGGGAGGCACCAGAAAGGCACGCCCACCATCGGATCAAGACGCGTGTCATCATCGAGCCAATCGCCAGAGCTAGCCAACCCTCGGCCGCGCGGCATGCAACCAATCAAGGCCTCGAATTAGCCACCTAGGCATCCATATATGTAAACATTGCTTCCCCCTTCCCGCTATAAAAAGGGGGGTGTAATGCCCCATTAGTGGGGATCGACACCCGGCAGTTCTGCCCGACAACCACCACCACCACCACGATCGCAAGGCTTGAGACCCGGCGTCTCTCCTTGCAACCGCCGCAACCCCTACTCTGGGCTCTTGAGCCGCCAGGTAACACGACGGACTCACCCTTTGGGACGTAGGGGCCCGCTGGCTGAACCAGGATAAACCGGCCGTGTCCGGTGTCCATCTTGCGCTTCGCCATTGGGGGAGGACACCACGGCATATAAATTCTTTATTGCCGGCACCGAGGCGCCCGCCGCTCGGAAACGCCGCGATTGGCGCGCCCGGTAGGAGCGCTGTGCAATCCGCATCCCCATCGCCCTCATGGCGTTTTCCGCCGCCGTTTCGCCCACCCGCTAGAGCCCGAACTCCCCGCGGAACGCCGCCGTATTCCGGGCGTTGGGGTTAGGGTTTCACGGCTCGGCCACGAGATCACGATGCTCTTCCGCCAGCCGCGGCGAAGGAAAGGAGGGTGGCGTCCCAGAAGACGGGCGCGGCCACCACCACGGCCGCGGCGCGGGGAGGGCAAAGGCGGACACGCCCGGCGAGGCGCGTTTGGCGGTTTCGAGTCCGACCCACGAACCCAGCTTGCCACTCGGGGGCCCCCGGGCACACCTCGAGGCGCCGGGTAGATCTTTCTCTCCGTAGACGTGGCCGGGATGCCCGAAACCCTAATCTTTAGGAGGAATGCCCCCACAGCGGCGGCGCGGGAAGAAATCCCGAAATCTTCGCCGGCGGGAGACTTCCGATCGAGCCGCCGGAAGGGAGAGCACGGGCCGAACTCGTCATTCCGCGAACGCTTATCCCACATGATCATCAGGAAAAACGCATCCGCCAAAGGATGCTGCGAGACCCCCGTCTTGCCTCCTCGTCCGAGAACGATTGGGGCTTGGTCCCAAGATCCGGCGGAATCGCTTTACCGTCCGGGGAGAACCAAACTTCCTCCTCGTTCGGCGCCCCGGAGGGGCGGCGGCGAGGGCGACTACTATGACCCCAGCGCGGGAGTGCTTCAACGTAGAAGTCGATGCGAAAGAAGATGGCCACCTCACCGACATCTCCGGAAGAAGAGGTGGGCGTACCACACGACGGGTCGGGCGCGGCACCCGGCGGCATCGCCCCCCGCGTGGCGGAAAAGCACCACCGGCCTGGCGAAACGACAATTGCGAAATACTTTCGGGTGAGAAACTTCGATGTCTTTGAGAAATACTTCGAGGAGAGCAACGGACATCGGAGAAATACTCGAGGTATGGGCGGCCGACTATCGGCTAGCATGTCGGTTTTGTAGGGGCACACGATGACAAAGTAATAATCGAATTTGCCCCCTTACCTCTCCGACTCACTCGGGCCCTGGCCGGAACATCTTCCACGGACCTCATAGCAAATTGGGCAGACTTGAGAGAACCTTCCGAGGGAACTTCCAAGGCACGCACCGCGCCCCGGCAACTCATGGGACCTCTAAACTGCCGCCGAAGCCCGACGAGTCCCCGCAAGTGACTACATCCGGCGCTTTCCAAGCAACGGACCGAGCTCCCTAATGTGACGGACTCCCACGTCTGGGGGTTTTCTTGGCCGGCACCACGTGCCGAGATCTCGTGAAGAAGCTAGGGCGCCGGACACCCGGCCGAGGCCAATGAGCCGATGGACATCGCCACTAAGTTCGCTAGTGGCGAGGAGGCCGTCGGGGCCTTGTTCAATCTAGGCTCGGGCAAAGGAAAGCGCAAGGGAAGAGGAGCCCGAGGGTTCCCGGCCTCGGAGAACAAGAAAAAAGAAGAAAGACAAGAGCCGCAAGGGCAAGGGCAGCCCCTCGTCGCGATGATGATGAGGACATGGTGGCCGCACCGCCGCAAAGGAAACCGACCCCCGTCACAAGAGACCTTCGACAACATGCTCAAGAAGCCATGCCGTAATCACAGCCTTCCCCGTCAAGCACACCCCGAGGAATGCAAAAGGGTGCGCCAACACTTCGCCAAACTCAAGGCCATTCCCGAGGGGGTAGAGGAAGAAGTGCCCGAGGGCAGCGCCGAGGGGAACAAGGCCTTCCCGAAGGTGAACAATTGCTTCATGATCTTCGCGGCAACACCAAAGAACATGTCGATACAAAGAACGCAAGAAGGAACGCCGAGAAGTGTACGCAACCCGAGCCGGCGATCCTGAAGTCGCGCAAGAAAATGGTCGGATCGCAATCACCTTCGACTAGTCGGATCACCCCGGCACATCCCAAACCCGGGGCTTATCCACCGGTAGTGGATCCCATCATTGCCAATACTCGGCTCACCAAGGTCCTCATGGACGGAGGAAGCAGCCTCAACCTCATCTATGAGGAAACCCCGACCTCCTCGAGGGGTGGACAAGTCCAAGATCCGGGTGGGGGGCCGGCATTCAACGGCGTTGTCCCCCGCAAACAACTGAAGCCCCTCGCAGCAGATTGACCGCCGGTCCGCCTGAACCCCCTCCAACTTCGTGCAAGAAACTCTTACCTTCGAGATCCTCGGGGTTCGAGGTACATACCACGCACTCCCTCGGGCGGCCCCCGCTATGCCAAATTTATGGCTATCCCAAACTACACCTATCTCAAGCTCAAGATGCCGTGGCCGAAAGGGTGTCATCACCACCGGTCCTCGCACCATCACGCATACGAATGCGACGTGGAAAGCGTGAGTACGAGCCGAGGCGCTAGCCATCGCCGAGCACTCATTGCCGACGCAAAGAAGAGCTTCGACAAGATCACGGGCGAGAACGAGGCCAAGCGCCACGCCTGAGCCGAGCCCTCCTCGGGCACCAAGAAGATCCCACTCGATCCCAAGAACCCGAAGGAGAAGCCGCCGACCATCAGCTCGAGTCGATCCGGAAATAGGAAGTAGTGCTCGTCGACTTCCTCCGTGCGGAACGCCAAGACGTTCACATGGGGACCCCGGACATGCCGGGCATACCGAGGGATGTTGCCGAGCACTCCCTAGACATCCGGCCCGGCTCAAAGCCGGGTCATGCGGCGCTTGCGCCGTTTGACGATGCCAAGCTTAAAAAGATCATCGGCGAGGAGATCCATAAGCTACCGGAGGCCAGATTTATAAAAGAGGTATTCCACCCCAGTGGCTAGCTAATCCTCGTATTAGTAGAGAAAAAAGAATGGGAAATGGCGGATGTGTGTGGACTACACTAGTCTCAACAAAGCATGTCCGAAAGTTCCCCTTTCCTTTGCCTCGAATCGACCAAATTGTCGACTCCATCGCTGGTGCGAGACTTTGTCTTTTCTCGGCGCGTACTCGGGTTACCATCGATCAAAATGAAAGAGTCCGACCAGCTCGCGACTTCCTTCATAACACCCTTCGGGATGTATTGCTACCTCACAATGCCCTTCGGGTTGAGGAACGCTGGGGCAACGTATCGGCGGTGCATGCAAATCATCTTCGGGGAAACTCATCGGGAGAGGATCGTAGAGGCCTATGTCGATGATATAGTGGTTAAGTCCAAGAAAACCGCGGACCTCGTGGGAGACCTCGGGAAACCTTTCGAGTGCTTGAACAAGAAGGGAGTCAAACTCAACCCGAAAAATGTGTATTTGGGGTCCCCCGAGGGATGCTATCGGGCTTCATCGTCTCACACCCGGGGCATCGAAGCAAACCCAACCAAGGTGGATGCAATCACGAAGATGGGGCCGATCCGAGACCTCAAAGGAGTTCAAAAGGTTATGGGCTGCCCGGCTTCACTAAGCGAGGTTCATTTCTCGCCGGGGAAAGGGGACTTCCCTTTATCGGCTCTCACTAAAGTCCGAGCACTTTGCCGGACCCCCAAGGCGAGGAGGCCCTCGACAACCTCAAGAAGATCCCGACCAACCCTCCAATATTGGTGCCACCAAACCGGGAGAAACCTTGCTCCTCTACGCCACGGCCACTACCCGTAGTTAGCGGTAGTGGTCGAAGTTGAGCGCCGGGAAGAGGGACATACGTTGCCGTTCAACGTCCCGCTTACTTCATCCCGTGAGGTACTTTTCCGACACGAAGACTAGGTACTCGCAGATGTAAAAACCGGCTGACGCCATCGTGGCCGACGCAAAGAAAATCCGCCATTACTTCCTCGCACCCGGGATTTGCGTGGTATCTTCGTTCCCCTCGGGGAGATCATCCGTAACCGAGAGGCCACGGGAAGAGTGGCGAAGTGGGCGATGGAGCTCATGGGTGAGACAATCTCATTCCTCGCCCGCAAGGCAATCAAGTCTCAAGTCCCGGCCGACTTTTGTGGCCGAATGGACCGACATGCAACTCCCCGACGCCGATTCAGTCGAGTGTTGGACCATGTACTTCGATGGATCCATGATGAAGACAAAGGCGGGGGCTGGTTTGCTCTTCATCTCACCCCTCAGGGTTCACACGAGGTACGCCATCCGGTTGCACTTCCCAAAGATCCAACAACGTCGCGAGAATCAGGAGGCGTTAGTCAACGGCCTCAGATCGCGGCCGACCTCGGATCCGACGGATGGAAACTGGGAGATTCCTACCGGTCATTGACCAAGTCATGAAGGCCTCGGGCGTGCCATGACCCCAAGATGGAAGCATATATTGCCGAGAATACGCAAAGTCTGGAAGAAAAGTTTCATGGGCTCGAACACAAGCACACCCAGCGATACAATGAAGCTACTGGACGAACTCGCTAAGGTCGCGGCCACCCGAGGTATGTACCTCCGAATGTACTTACCCGAGATCTCAACGAACCCTTGGTCAAGTATACCCTCTTGGAAACACCCTCGGGGCTCAACAAGATGGCGCGAACGGCCACACCGAGGCCATGGCGGTCGACCAAGCCCCGATCGAGAGAGGGAACTCTCGTTGGAGTACCTCACCCGGAGGCGAATTACCCGAGGACAAGACCGAGGCACGCCGGTTGGCGTGAAGGGCAAAGTCCTCGTGGCCGATTGGAGGCCGAAAGGAATTATACAAAAGGGGGCCTTGGGAATATACATGCGATGCATACCCTCGGCGGAAGGCAAAAGATCCGCTTGAGGACACCCACCAAGGGAATGCGGTCATCATGCCGCCCGAGGACCCTAGCAGGGTAAAGTCTTGAGACAAGGTGTAACAACCACGAAAATTCCCAAACACCAAAAAATCGCAACAAATTAAAATTTTTGAAATCAAACCTATGATTGGTGATTGACATGCTAGGAAACCCAACCTAGTTGCACAAGTAGACCCTAATAGCATGTGTGAGCATTTGCATCTTAATCAATGTGTGTTTTGGCTCTTATGATTTTATGTGATGAATAAAATCAATCAACTTTATTTTGTCAATTCGATCTTGTTTGTGTTGCCAACCCTTGGACATGGACCCTCTAGCCCTAATGATCCCTAGTGGACCCCACTAAGGGCATATACATGTTGGTAACACATGTATGTGCACATAAGTGCCCATGGCTTAGCATAGAATGGAAATAAGATCAACAAACCCTTTTATAGTTGTGGCCAACCCTTGGATGGAAAACCCAATGCCCAATGACCCTTAGGGTGTCCTAAGGTGGTGGTGTCGCCGGGGTTGACCGTTGACTAGTCAACGTTGACCCGGCCCCATTGCCATTGACTTATGCCGCGGGACCCACCGGGTCGCCCACGTTAGGTGGACGGACCGGCGACGCCGGTGGCGTCGCCATCCCGACGTCATCGGTGGACCCCACCGTAAGCCTCTGTTATCATATCATGGACCCACGCTGTCACCGATGACGCCGCAATGACGCCATCGCCGACATCACCCTAGACCCGCTCAGAAGCATTTGTGACATACCGCAGACCAATCACGTGAGTGCCACGTGTCAAAGACGAGATTAAACCGACCCTTTTCCATTTTCGATTTAGTTTAAATCTTGGAAATTGTAGAATATTCATACGAATTTAAAAAATATGAAACAAGAGTCCAAATTTTTCTAAAAAGAAGCTCTACGTCATAGGCTTATCCATGAGTGCATTTGGAGTTTTTGAAATTCGATTTACTTCTTTGTGAATGTCCATAGGAGTCGCTTATCGCGACTCTACGTCACGTTTCAGTCTTGGAGGAGGAGCTACTCGAGGAGGACGACTGGAGTCGATGGAGGACCTGTCCGACGCTCTTTGAGGTGCTAATTTCCCACCCACCTCGTAGATCCTATTACGCATGCCATAATAGATTGCTAGTGCTTTATTTTATGTTGCAATGCTATATGATAGGTTTGCATGATTAGAATGCTTGTGAAGCCTTTACCTTGTCGCAACCCATCACCCGCATACCCGCCGATAGATTTAGCCACGCGCTTATTATATCTTGTCGCTATCGGTGCTATATCTCACTTACGTGTTATATATGATCCGGGATATATGAGTAGGCGTTGAGTATGTTTTTTGGGTGACTTTGGAGCCCTGACCGAGGTCATGTGGTGAGTGAAATTCGCGTGTATGCCTTGGGTGTGTGGTGAGGGTTGTGTCGACCAGGCAGGGATCTACGACGAGTCGCCGAGACAAGTCTTGCCGGGGATTGTGCTTCGGGCCTCTCCCACCTTGTCCTACCCGTGGCGGGTAACTTTGTAACGGATTTGGGATACCCGGTCTTGACTCTTGTGACGGGACGAGGGGGAATGGAGTACTGAAGATGTCTTGCCTGGTCCTGTCTAAGGACTTATTGTCTTCGAGGACAGGAGATCTTGGGAATTGGTACTCACCTCATGTTTTACATTATGGGCGGATTAAGGATTGCCCCATGTTGACACTTGTTATCGTATAAATTTATTAATCAAATAAACATGAGAAAGGGATATAAATCATAATAACAACCTAGAATAGGGTGTCACTAACATATTTCCACCAGTTTTGGTAAAGTTGTGAATTGCGGGGACTAAACAGAAAACATCGAATTCGCGAGCCGCACGACCACGCCGGGGGCAACGCAATCCAACTCCGAGAAAGACTCTAGAAAGCTCAGGACTAATCCCGACGCGTGATCAAGACTTAACACCCAAGAAATAGGAGTCCGAAGGTTCGAGAAGGCACCCGGTTCAGCCGGGACCCACGAAGTGGGGCCTTCTTGGGCCGGCCGGCCTAAATAACGAGGCCGGCCTTCCCTCGCTACCGGCAAGGCTTCGGAATCTTCCTAAACCGACTTGTAATGCAATCTAAACCACACGATTAATGCCGGTTTGATCCGAGGGCGACGGTGGAGTACGAGTTGTAATCCAAATCCAACACGGCACCTCCTCCCGACTATATAAGGAGACCCCTGCCCCCCCCTTCGGATCATGAAGTTCTCAAGTCATCAACGGCCTTCAAGATTCAAGTCATCAATCCCACGCTCTAGAAACACCGCTTTAGGAAGAGTAGCAATCAAGATTAGATCTAGTAGGAAGGGAGAAATCCGCTCTCGACCGTGGGAGGCCGGCTCAAGATCGGGCCCTCGTTCTTGTAAGTTCTTCATTGTAAGTAGTCTTCAAGTTCCGGACACGTTCTTAATATGAATATCTTGATCATGTTTATATTCGACATTATTTGTTCTAGTGTTTACTTTGATTACACATTTAGCATAGTTGAATCACTGTTATGTTTATGCATGGATTCGTATAGCGCTCATCTATTAACGTTGTGGGTGAGTGGTAGAGAGGATGTAATCGTGGTGATTAGATCTTATTTGCCTGCGTTTGCTCCCTATATCTTAGGGTCGTGTGGTAGATCGTGGTGGTGACAAAGGCATCATTGAGTCCTTTGCAATCCATCCCCCGTATGTAGGCCTAGCGGATGATATTATTGGGTTGTTCTAAGTTTCGGCCTTAGTCTTCACGGATTCTCGTCCTCATGTGTGGATTTAATTAGTTGTTCTTCGATGATTGTTAGAAGTATTGCACTAATCAAGTAGGTACTTGACTTATAGTTTAGAGTTACATATTGGAGTTTCTAATGCTAGTTAGCCTATGAATTGCTATCGTCCACCGTTTGACACTTTCTACTTGCACACCTGGATATGACTTGGTTGAATCTATTTATCTAACTTTTATTATCATTATTATTGTGAACTTTGATCCCCTGTTTATGTAATTGATTGATTTAATACTTACACTTTGCATACGAGAGATGATTGAGATGTTTAGATGTTCACATGCTAGTTAATTCATGATAGTAGACTTCTTTCCCCGTGGTAGAATATAAATTCATTACCTGGTTCTTACTCCCCGGTTAAAATGCTACAATGGTATATTCATATCCGTGCGCTATGATACCCAGTTATAATTGTTTATTTACTTATTAAGAAGTTTATCAAGGCATAGTACGAATATTTTATTCTTTGCATATTAGTAGTTTAACTATAGGGATGACAACCTTTTGGATATGCTATGAAGCGCAATGAATTATTTTCTTTTAGTTTTATCCGAAGCAACATATCGATATTTATTTTTGACGCCATTGCTAGTGATAGGTTTATATCTGTTTCTAGTTAGTGATGTTAGAAATACCAACACCCCATCTACTTGATGATGCCATACTTACTAGGTGGTAGCGGTTAGTGTTATAGCGTGGACAGCCCCGATGGCCTCCATCCCCGCCGAGACGGCCGGGGTTGATCTTGAGTCGCGGGGAGTACTCGATCACGTCGCTTTCACGCCTCTGGTAGCGACGGTGGTACTCCGGAGCTTCCCCAGCCGAGTGGTTTGGTGGCATTGTCTAACTAGGTGGTCTCCGTATGTCATCCTAGACATGTGATCAGCGTCGATGATGGTGACCGTGTGGTCTTGAGTACACGCTCTGCGCAGAGTTGTAAAATCTATACGTATAGTCCGGCCTTCGGGCTAGGACCTATCTAGACTGGACTACTTAGGGTTTTGCGCCGGCCTTTGCCTGGACTACCCCGGCCGCGCCGGTCTCTTTTTGGCTAGGTTTTCTCGAGGTCCAACTTCTCCGAGTAGTGAGGGTGTTTTCTCTTCTCACCCCGAGTTGAGTGTGGTTTGGGGATTACGGTGGAGAGCCCGGAGGGTGAGAGCCTAGCAGTGCTGCAAGGAGTTGAAGGGCTGTTCAAGGCCGAGCGCAATGGTGAGGTGTGAGATGTGTTGTGGGAATGGATCCGAGCTTTGTATGATTTTGGTTTGGGCATTACACCGGGGTTGGTGTGATGTGGGGATGGTAATTAAAACTTGTGTATAAATATTTATTTAACTTGATGCTTGCATAGGAAACTACAGACCAAATATAAGCCTTTTGCTATATTCTTTGCATTCCACAAAGCACCACAAAGCAAAGCAAAGCATAGGGTGGGAAATAGCCAGTACTCATTGTACCGAAAAGTCATTTTAGTTTGCAAGGTGAACTTCGGCTTCTTGGAGGATTAGATGGTTTCGTGCCTACGCTCAAGCCGAGGATGGATGAAGACGCTCCGCAACGTTCTTCTAGCTGTTCTGGATCTTGATGTGACTGTTTTGCTTCCGCCAAGCGGCGATGTAATAATATTACCCTTCTACTTGTACTCTTTTTATTCAAGTTTGACTCGTAATTGATTTGTAAGTTGAATAATGTGATGGAATGATCCCTGAGACTATCATATTATACAACTAT